>OV179143.1:0-5000 GCA_921972225.1 Euplexia lucipara
CCTAACCTAACCTAACCTAACCTAACCTAACCTAACCTAACCTAACCTAACCTAACCTAACCTAACCTAACCTAACCTAACCTAACCTAACCTAACCTAACCTAACCTAACCTAACCTAACCTAACCTAACCTAACCTAACCTAACCTAACCTAACCTAACCTAACCTAACCTAACCTAACCTAACCTAACCTAACCTAACCTAACCTAACCTAACCTAACCTAACCTAACCTAACCTAACCTAACCTAACCTAACCTAACCTAACCTAACCTAACCTAACCTAACCTAACCTAACCTAACCTAACCTAACCTAACCTAACCAGTTCCCCCCCGGCTACCGTGGCGGTCGGATCGTTTTAAAGTCGCTCCGCGCTCGAAAAACCCTTAAAAATAGTCAAAGTGCTCCAAAAAACCTGTGCTTTTGCAAAAAGTTGCGCGCTTCAAAGTTATTAGCGACTGTGAAAAAAGTTTTTCGAAAAAGTGAAAATCCAGCGAGTTTTCATCAAAAAACCAGAAACTTAACCTCAAAAGTGACCCAAAAAACACTAAAAGTGCAACGCGGCGTGATTTTGATCGGTGACCTATCTTTTTTGGACTGCCCATCGTGACCCCTTGACCTACTGCACATCTTGGCTGAGTCCGGGATTTTTCCCGTTGGAACTCGCCGAGATACAGGACTTTTCAAAATTTACACGTGGACACGAGGTCGAACCTGGACAGCCGGAGGAGAAACCTGAGTACGGAGACAGGCGCAGGAAGCCGTCCCCTCTTACCCGACACCTCGTTTGTTAAAATCGGACTACCCCTGCAGAAGATACAAGGTTTTTAAATTATAAAAATATTTTTCAAAATTCAACCCTGTATAACTTTTAAATTAGATCGTTAACGTACTATTTTTTGGAACTTAATAAACAGTGCATAGTGTAACGAACATAATAGTAAAATTTTAGAATTTTTGGACAAGTGAAAATTAAGATATAATTAATTTACAAAATTGTGAAAAAACCCAACCCTTATAAAAACAGTGATCTGCAGGGGTAAGAAAGCTAGAAAAAATCGGACAGGGTGTGTTTAACCAGGGAAACAAGAATCCGGTGGTCACCAACACCTTACCCACCTGGAACCGCCAGAAAAAATTATTTGCGGTATTTGTTTTCCCGGAAAAAACTTGTACCACCCGCAAAAAATTACTAGGACACGGGAAAAATACCAACCCGGAAATACCACCAGCAACATCTAACCAACTTGCGAAGTCCGAAGACTGCAGGAAGATCGGATACCAGCTGGCTTTTTGGCGAATTTATTACAAAGCCACTTACCAAGGACGGCATTACCATTTATCCTTGTCGGGGTGATAACCCTGGAACGGAGCGCCAAATCGAAAAAAAATAACGAAATCTCAGATCTCTTACGAGATGAGTTCCCAAGGGTGAGCACCCCGGACCAAACTTGACCAGCTCGCCAGGGTCAAAAATTTTCCTTCCCAGGGGAATATCTTTTTACCAGGACTACCGGCAGGAAGACTAACGGTGCCAGCAGTTGGAGGAGCACCAGCCCTACAACCCGACACCACTCACCGCCCTGTCAACACCACCCCCTGGAACCGGCACCCCCGGGAAGTTTTTGGACGGCGCTGCAGCAGCGAAGACCAGCGGCAGACCCAAGATTCTTAGTTAAGTAAATAGATTAGTTAATAGATTAAGTTTTAGCTATAAGAATAGACCACCGGGAGTATCCCGTTTCGGAGATACAGAGCCGGAAATAACTCATTCGGCGAGTGCCAAAAACTCGCATTTGCGGTTTTTGGTAAACGAACCATCCCTTCAGGACTCTGTTGCTCACGCAATATAAAGAACGCCCCACTTCCAAGGACGGCACAACGTCAGCGGTGCCCTCCCCTACAGGAATCCACTTTTAAAATAATTTTAAGGATAATAGCAGAAGTGCTATTTAAATTTCAGTTCTGGGGAATCAGTTTACAAACTGCATTAAAACTGAAAAAGACCTGTAACGCTGAAACGGTGCATCCTAGCCAAAAAATAACACTTTTTTCGAAGCCCCCCCCCCTAACCCCCCCCCCCTGGTTGAATACTCAACCATCCTGGGCCATCCCGAACATCTGGACGAAGTATCAACCCCCTAGGGCTAACTTTAAAATTGCATCCCCTAGGACTTAGAAAAATTAGAGTAAAGTTTTTGTCAACAAATAACTTATAAGGGCCTTCAGCCGTTAAACCATAACGCGTTTATTTATTTTTTGGGATTTGCCCCCCGCCCCCCCCCCCCCCCCCCCCAAACCTCTAAACCACCCTCACCCTAAACTTAGTCGAACATCAAGTAGCCCAGCCACGGGTAGAACAACCTACATCTCCGGGATAAACCCACCCCCACCCCTAATTTACCACCCCCTCCCCCCTCCAAAAATCTTATAACGGCCCTCAGCCGTACTGTGCGTACAACCCACACAACACCCGGTACAAACCCTCTCAACCACCCCCTACCCCCCACCCCCACCCCTAACTTTAAATCTGACCTACCAGCAAGAGCTCAACAAGGCCAAACAAAAGAGCCCTCCCACGCCAAAATCGGTTCAGGGTCGACCCAGCCAGGCCACCTGGAAGTTTACCCGAAAAACCAAAACAAACTACAAAAGTTGCTTTTAGAGTATATTCGGAAACCTAGTCAAAATTTAAGTATATTTGGTAACTTAGTCGAACAAATTTTTGAACATTGGTAAATATCTCAGGAACGAGAGGAGATAGAGCGAAACCGACCTCAAATCCAGCCTCTGTGGTGTCGAAGACACCACGGTGAAAGTCGCGTAAGAGGCACCCTCTCCCCTCCAACTGGACCCTCCCCCACCCCTTTCAATATTAATATTAACATAGAAAAATTCGAGTAATAATTCATTCTAAAATTTTTTATATTTTCTTATCAGTCATTGGCCCTCAGCCGAAACCATACCCCAAACTTCTTTTGGGATAACCCCCCTCTCCAACCCCCCACCCTCCCACCCCCCCCTCAAAAAGTCAGAAAACAGTTGGCTGTAGCCACACCAGCAGTACAAACTTACATCTCGGGACAAGCCCCTCCACCTACCCCCACCCCCACCCCCAACCCCACCCCCACCCCCTATTTTGGGACCTAGAAATTCGGAAAGAGCTCAACAAGGCCAAACAAAAGAGCCCACTCACGCCGAAATCGGAGCAGTGTAGACCCAGCTAGGCCAACTGGAATATCTACCCGACTACACATAAAGGAGGGTTAGGTTTTCACAAAACTTTACCCTGCCATAACTCCGGAACGAGAGGAGATAGAGCGTTTTAGACCTTAAATCCAGCCTCTGTGGTGTCGTAGACACCACGGTGAGAGTCGCACAAAAGGTACCCTCTCCCCCCGGTTTGGACCCTCCCCCACCCCTTCCACATACAAACACCAATATCTCAGGAACGAGAGGAGATAGGAAGTTTTAGACCTCAAAACCAGCCTCTGTGGTGTCGAAGACACCACGGTGAAAGTCACCTAAGAGGTTCCCTCCCCCCCCAAATTGGACCCTCCCCCACCCCTTCGAAAAAATATAGGACTTAGAAAAATTTTCAAAAAATTTTTTGTTAAAAAATTTTTTTCTTCTTTTTGACTGCTGTATTGATAGTGCAACTTTGACCCCCCTTTACAGGGACAAAATACACACCCCCCTATACAGGGTCAGACTGACATATTGTTAGTAACTTATTTATAATCTATTTACATTTTACACACCGACGTTCCTACCTCTCACAGTGCCCTATACACACACACGCAAGATGTCGAACGTCGAAACACCCCTATCGTCGACAAGAATACCTGGCTCCACCCCCACCCCCTCAAGCCCGCCTGGACAGGCGATAGATGCGGCCAGGACCTTCATCAAGAGGCCTGAGCGAAAAAGAAGGTCCGTAGACAACATGGAGACCTACAAACGGCAACTAGACACATATGCCGCCCTGTCTAATGACAAATTACTCCAGGAGGTCATGAAGACCTTCGAAGACATACCAGCAAGGGTCAAAGATTACCCTCAAATGAGGAGAGACATTAAGATCTTCCTGGAGACCCAGTCAGACAGATGCCTACGGACTCTCTTCGAGCTCAGCAGACGGATGGGGGGCCTGGAAACATCATCTCCTACAGCCCAAACCGCACGTACAACCACCACGCCAGCGTCACCCGAGTTATCGGAGGCGCTTATTGAAAGGCTGGAGAAAATGGAGAAGGGCATACAAACGGGGCTAAAAGAACTAGAGAAGAAGGTCTCTCTGGGCCTCCAAGAAACGAAAAACTACGTCAGCGACAGCGGCGCCGACGTCGTCGAAAAGGTACACGAGGTCGGCGAGAAGCTCGACGCTACGAAGGCATCCTTGGCCCGCGTACAGGATCATTCCGCCGCCTACTTCGAGGCCAAGTTTGGCGTGGTCGCCGCCGAGGTCGTCGCCAGAACCGACGAGATCAGGGAGGCCATCAGGGCAGTGGCAACCGAGCCAAAGGCCGACACCCCCCGGTCATACGCCAGTGTCGCGGCAGCCAGACCCGGGTATCGACCGGCACTTCACTCAATGGCGGTCACTTTCGAAGGCGGTCAGGATACCGCCGACGAGGTGTTGGCCAGAGTGAAGAAGGCGGTCGATGCCAGGGGTACTGGCCTAAAAATAAATAAGGTCCGCAAGGCAAAAAACCAAACGGTCATTTTAGGATGTGATACTGAAGCGGAGCTCGAAAAGGTTAAAGTTAGGATCGAAAGCCGAGGCGAAGGGTTGATAGTGGCGCCCATGCGAAACAAGAACCCACTCGTGGTCCTAAAGGATGTCTTCTTGGACAGTAGCGACGACGACATGGTAGAGGCACTATACACCCAGAATGCTTCAATATTTAAAGACCTAGATAAGGAAGAAATAGGGATGGTAATTAAATATAAGAAGAAGACCAGAAACCCTAAAACGGCGCACGTTGTCGTCCAGGTCAG
>OV179143.1:1812500-2405000 GCA_921972225.1 Euplexia lucipara
GCTGCGTCTTGCATACATCTTTACCAACATAATATCACGCTTTTTTCCCTGAAAGGTTAGGCAGAGGGTAATTTAATACACCCACATTTCACCAGTTATGTTTCAGTCCCCTGTAATAGGGGGCGAGCCTTTTGCCATCAACCAGGTACAAATCTAGGTTGCTATTGGCAGGCACGCGTCCTGCTAACCAACGCCAGGAATATTTTTTCTTTTTGGGAAATCTTCAACCCAAAGACGGTTTAGATGCACACTATTTATTGTCCAGCTTTGGGTACACAACCGTTGATACAATTCTTAGTATTTCTCATTCACTTTAGTAATTAAATAATCGAGAGGTGAAAAAACGTGACCGCGCAGGTTAGTTGCGTAGCTGGCAAGGGAAGGAAAGAGGTGTGACAGTGTTGCCACTACGAAAATATTACAACATTATTGCCACGTAATTGATACTTAAATTTTACTATAAAAAATATTTTTATGTTGTTGCCAGCTATTGAGAAATTTCAGACGGTTAAACCCAATAAGACATAACAGGCAAAACGTGGGTGTTATAGTAAGCTATGGATCTGTCTAACCTTTCGGGGGTACAGGCGTGATGTTAGAAATAGAAATAGAACTGGCGTGTTCAAATAACACGCCAGTTCTATTTCTATGGCAGCTACTGCTCTCTAATAGTACCTATAATCTTTCTAAATAATCATATCTAATTATTGTGTGTATGTGTGTCCAATAAATATTTTTCTAGCTTTCTTTCTTTTCTTTTAAATGCATTCATAAAATTAAGCCAAAAAGTTTACTGGTTTCTTTGTTTGAATTGAGCTAATCTTTACTAACAGTCGGATTAAAAAAATAAAATAATAGCCTAATTCTTGACGAATGTAACTATAGGCTAGCGGTTAACACCAAGTTTACTGCATTTTAGGTCTTGCTAAAAATTTTGGGCTTATATAGTGTTCCAATGTTTGAAGTGAGAACGATTAATTAATTATATTATAACACAATCAGGAACTCAAACTACGAGGCCTGATTTAAAAATTAAATAATTTAAAAATGGGCTTATTATGTAAATGCTAGGCTACACCACAGTCCACACCCAGTTAATAAGTAAATAAACACCACAACAGCCACAAATTAAATATTGTCACAGACCACATTATTTTAATTACCAACGCAAAACCGTTTTCAAATAAATCAGATAATTTTCCCGTCACGAAAACGGGTCGTTCCCGCCTCGTTACTATGTAAATGGAACTACATTAGACGAAATTTATGCCAAGAACTGTTAGGTCGATGCATAGTTTGCAATCTATCCGAATATGAAAAATCTGGTGATCTCTCCAATAGATTTTGCGATGATTTAGTATAATGACGGTTTTTGTCCGAGTCTTTAGAGAAAGTAAATAGCGAAGTAAAATGATTGATGATATCTCCGAAACTATGCATTTTTGGACCTTTAGGAGTTTTAGTTTTATTTTTACCTACAGAATATAACCCTAGCGTTATGGGATGTAAAAAAAAAACACCTTGTACATAAACTGTACACTTATATATAAACAATATTAATTTTAAGGCAACCAACAAAATGTGAAGAGAAATAAAAAGTTTATGAATTTGAAAAAAAAAACCTAAACTCCAACTGAATAAAGTAGGAGAAGCTTGTGGCTAAAAATAACAGCCTCCCGGGTCGACCAAAAATAGGCTACGCTTGACGTGACCATTCATTTCATATCAAGACGCCTCCGTATCATTTGTAACTCTATGACAGTCGTTACAGAAAATCTGACAACCAGTTTAACCAGGACGTATCGTGGTACCCAGTAACTGAGTTGTGGAGGCCGGACAGGCAGTCGCTCCATGGAAAACTCTGGTATTCAGCAGCATTCGATTATACTGGAAGGTGAAAATATTGTTTAAAGAAGTACTAAATTGACCTGGACTTCGTTGCATAATACTGATCCCATGAGTTCTGTCTATCATTTTGGACACCACTATTTTAAAAATTACGTCGGTTTTATCCTAATTTTAAATATTGCACAACTTTTTACACAACACCATTTAATCCCAAGTTAAGCTTGAGAGCTTGTGTTATGGGTACTAAACAGCTGATAAACATACTTATATATTTTTAAATACATATATAATATATTATAGATAAATTACACCTAGACACATAACAAACGAACGTGCTGATCACACAAACATTTGTCCTGGGTGGGAATCGAACCCACGACCTCCGGCATAGCAGTCAGGGTCACTAACTACTGAACCAACAGGCTCTTTAACGTTAACTTTAACGTTTTAACATGATGTTATTTTTGCTTATCTTCATGGTCTCCGAATGTGCGATGATGTTTCTTCCACTCTATTTATCTAGGTATATTATCAGACAACACATTATATAGGTTGGCAACTTAGCGAATCTTGTAGAAACTATTTTTTTTTTGTAGGTTCAAACTTTTTGTCATTCCTTTGATTGGAACGAACTGTAACAGCTCACAATAGGTATGTGATCCATCTAAATCAAGGTGCTAATTTGTATCCGTGGTGATACAGTGGGGTAATCCTAAACGTAACCTTCCCTTTGTACTTATTCTCCTGATTCTTCTCTGTATCCTGCTTGATGGGGAAATCAACCCCTCCGATGGGCTTTTAGCACTCGTAGCAATATAAACGTAGAGACGGATTTGTCGACGTAGAATTGACAAAGTGAGAGATTGTAGATGCATTTCTTCTTTCTTGAGACAATTTCAAGACCGATGAGAAAAAATGTGTTCTTCTATTGACATATGTTTCAGCTACATGTGCTTATTTATTTATGTGCAGCAGGCCTAGCATGTTACAAATTCTATTTCTGTTATATTTCTATTATAGAAAGAATGTGGCGTATATGAAATCAGCTGCTTGTCAACTGTCAAGTGTATTTCATTTTCAGCCATATTACAAATTCTACTCGTTAACACTTGACAGTTGAGAAGCAGCTGATTCCATATACGCCATTTTCTTTATATTGTCGCCTTATCGATTACGATCATAGAAATAGAATTTGTAATATGGCTAGGCCTGCTGTAATATGGCTAGGCCTACTGTAATATGGCTAGGCCTACTGGATACAAGACAGCTGAATCTCTTTTCTGTTACCGTTGAGCTGCATTGGCTCGATGCTGTTCGGGTGGTCGCAACTGTAAGGAGTAAGCCTTTAGGAAATGAAAGGAAAGAGTCGTGTCGTTAACGTCTCCCCAGTATGTAAATGCAGTCGAGAAGGCGAGGCGGTCTAGATTTATGTCTAGAATTGTAGGCCGCCCGCAATGCACTGCCAGCAATCTCCTCGAGTATGAAAAATTGGGCTCACTGTGGATACGTTGGACGTAGGAGAGTTTCCCTAAGTGAGCGGTGAGAGTCTAATAAATTGCTTGGGTTTACTTAAGTGCTTGCCCGTAAGGCCAACTATTCCTATTTGTCTTCACATTTTCTGGTCCTTTTCCTGTATTAAATGTCCCAAGTGACGTAGTATCGGAGGTTTGGACGTGTAAGTACTTGTAATGTTGTTTGTCTTTTTATGTTAAACATTATTCTCTCTATTTCCACTACCGTTACAGATTTATTCCAATGCGATAGTGCTGTATATTAACTTACATAATTATAGTTTGAAATAATGTAAAAAGTCTCAGTATAAAAAGAAAATATAACTAATACTAATAATGTAAAAAAAATATGAACTTTAACTCAACAAACAGCATACAACAAAATAGTTATTATGTCGTATGGTCGACGACCTGATAACATAAAATACATAACAGTGTGATATTGGCGCCTACCGCCTTACGACTAGCAACCAGTCACATATCAAAAACGCGGTGTAAATTGTCGCAGGAGTTTGTTATGTTTTAATAATTATGTGGGTACACTTGTAGCACCCCGTGTAACTGAACAAGACTTTTAGTAATGTGTATATCACATAGATAAAACTTTTTTTAAAAATCACGTTATTAGTTTGACTTTAAAAAATAATATCACCTGTAGCATTTCAAATTGTAATCCATTACCTATTTTTGTTTAAGTATCAACATGTTGATATCAAAGCCATAATAATATTATAATATTATGATAAAAGAAGTATGCGTGACAAACACGTTTGAACTGCACTTTCGTAAAGAAGAATCATCTTCCATTACTTACGCCGCTACTTTTAAAAGAAAAAGTAGAATTATTTTATCAACTTTTTCAAAGAAGGGTTAGCAGATCGCAATCACAAACAATATAACGTACAGAAGGACCAGTAGATAGATACATTATAATTATCTTCTAGTGCTTAACATGACAAACACAAATATGCAAATCAAAAGTATAGAGAGACATTTTTTTAAATCAGTTCAACCGATTATGACTTTTGTTCCGTAGGTATAAGGATATCAATTAAAGCAATAATGCGATGAAGATATTAACTGTTTACTGCTGGTACCATTTGTCATGTCACCAACGTGATTGAAGTCAAAATAGGCTAATCAAATCATGAACAAGGTATATTTTTCTTTCTTCAATCTTGTTTCATATGGAGTGCAGGGTTCAAATGTATTTTGCTGCATTTGTTATTCAGTCAAAAGACTTCCAAATATTTGCGATCGATCCTGCGCTGGTAACACTAAGGCACACGTGAATGCGTGTTTTAACGTTGCTTCTAAGTATCTCTGTTTGTATAGAAAACACGCACAGGCCAAAAAACAGAAAATGCAATGCGTTCATCCAGATCAGAGTAACGCACGCGAAAAGATCAGAATAACATTCAGCGTCCGACAAACACTTTCCCATCATTTTTTAGCTATAAGGTGAGGTCAGTGTTTCACTAGGTATCTTACTACTCTGAAAAGAAACACCGAAAGAAACTCAGAGATCACAGTCTCTTTTGAAGTCCCGAAAATATCTTGGTCAGATCATGTAAGAACCATACAGATTAGTGTCTGAATAGTCTTTTGAGGAAAGAAGCACACAGATATCAGGGGACTTCATCAGTCTGTGTAAACATTAGTCAGTAATCGTGAGTCATGCTGTGCCACCCGAAAGTCCTATCGATGCCGCCAAAAATGTCTAGGGATCAATGCTAATGCTTGATCCCTAGTCACTTTTAATGTGATGGAATAAACACGTTTTAAATTGTATGTCGTTTTGCGTGGCTAACCATTTCAATGAAACCTTCGCCGTATTTTGCGGTTTAACCTTTTGTAATTCAACTTTGCATCACATCGGGCTTTTGAAAGTCAACTAATTCTTTATGTCTCGCTTATTTTCAAACCACAAATATTCTAGAATTACACATACCTCTGTATTACAATGCCTACTTATAAGATTAAAGAGCATTATGCATTGGCTTTTAAAATATTGCCTTTGAAAAACTGAAAATAAAGTTCGGTTTCTTATTTTAAATAACAATGAACTGGAATTTGGATCAAAAAGAATGAATAGGAATTCGTTCTTTGTGAATCTAATAAATTTTGAGATGCACAGATAATAAAATGTTTGTTTTATGCCCTTATTTTCTAATAATAAGCTAAAAGTATGGTACCTAAAATACCTACCCTACCTGGTAGCTACCTAAAATATGAAAAAACCATCATGAAAAAAAATTCAAGATCTTGTCGATCTACTAGTTCGTTGGTTTATTGGCCACAGACGATTGGATTCTCATCCATTCAGAGTTCCCATCAAGAATTTGTAGTGTACCGACATCTAACTTGCCACATACGAACCACTGACCGATATCCTACATCACGGTATAAGAATTATTCGCGCGATTTGAACGTATACAAGTTCTCGACATCAAAAGTCTGGTCAGGAATTAAGCCTCCCTTTTCGATGGAGGATGAGGAACTTTTCATACTTCTAAACTAGTACCAGTCCAGTATAGATTTGTTCCCGGTTGATTGCGATAGCCTCTACATAGGACATAAACACAACTGGCAAACTGTTCTGGTACACCTGTCCCTCACACTTTGAGGAATACAAGCATGATGTGATGATGCTTGGGACATGGTGTTATTATTGGAGTCGCTTTTTTAGGGTCCTTTCCCAAAGATTTCTAAAACAATCGGTCCTCCCCTCATCTATCGACTTCCACCAGATCACCAGTCCATCTTCTGGGGGCCTACAAACACTACATCTTCAGGTACGTGGTTGTCGGACAATCCTTGTCCTCCAACAACCACCGGTTCTACGAGCATTGTGCTCAGCCTACTAAATAAAAATAAAACCAGCCTGTTACTATTCCACTGTAGAGCAAAGGCTTCTTCCCATACAGAGAGCGCACGAGCATTGATCACCACGCTTGCTCAATGCGGATTGATGATTCCCAACTTGTATTAACTATAAGTCCTGGTTTCCTCACAATGTTTTCTTTCACCGACGTCAATGATGTCTAAGATAAACTTAGTAAATACTTACGAATTGAAAAAGCCACATTGGTACTTGCGCGGATTTGTAACCAGTCTCGTCCATGAGAGGTGGCCAATTCCCACTTAAAAAAAGGCTATTATCTCAGTGCTGGACAAAGACCTTTAATATAATACTAATCATAATAACTTTACATCCAAAGACCATGGTGTATGCTTTCCATTATCCCATTGTGCGTAAATATTATTCATGAGAATTTTCTTAACATTTGCCTAATGGCGAGCGGTATGAAGCAAGGAACCATTAGCTTTCAAAAAGATTATGTTAATTTCTTAAAATTCATAACATTTTTGATATTACAACGGACGGGGATCATTTTATAATCTTTATTTATTTTTTATTTCAAGTATAATGGGAGTTTAGCACATGACATAATCTCAGTAGTAGTTAAGCTCCTTGATTACCATCCTTTTGTTAAGTCTAATGTCAGAATTTGCCTTTATCAAAAAATAAAAAAAAATGGGTATGTTTTCTCTAGCTCTAGAAAAGGACAAAGATTTGCGGTGACGGATTTTATAACTAATTTAGACTTGTCAAATTAGTTTATGGCCTTGTTTTTTAACCGTGAAGGAGGTTCTCAATTCAATCGGTTTTTTTTTTATGAACGTACGATTTTGAGGTACGATTGTCTGATTTACGTGTTTTTTTTACTTTGATGCGGAATAGTTGGCATTTGGTCCCATAAAAATTTAACATAGTTTGCCCCAGTAGTCATTTTATGAACGTATATGAACATTTTGAACATTATGAACATTTTGTTGTTTTTTTTTTTATTTTCATGAATTATTTTTATTTGTTAGATTGTAATATTAAAACAAACACACAACACTAACACTAATAAACACTAACCAGTGTAAAATAACTCTAGAATTGAAAGTCGGTGGCCAATATATTATATTGTAACGAATGAGACAAAACCACCAAAGCCACAGACTTCCTAACCTAGAGTTATTTTACACCGGTTAGTGTTTTCATGAAGACGGTTGTATTTTTTTAAATATTATAATATTTTAAGATTTATAATATAAATTATACATTTAATATGTTACGTCGTTATTTTTATTTTTTTTTGTGATGAGTGAACTAGATGGAAGTAACCAAAATTAAGTTACCATCACAGCAATTAAATAAGAATCCTTTATTTGATTACATAATTATTATTTAGGTATTCAATGCTCACGTGGAAGTGGTTTTAAACCAATATAAAAGGTGGTTGACTGCCGCGTTAAGCCCGGTTTCCACCGCGAGCGGAACGTACCCATTAATGACTTCGTTAAACTCGCAAGCGCAAACTGAATAGAATATATCAATTAAAGAATACCGAAACATAGATATAAAAGAAGCGGAATGGAAATCTATAGATGATGATGTAAATTAGACTGAAATAAAAAAATACAAGTATGCAGTTTGCGCTTACGAGTTTAACGAAGTCATTAATGGGTCCGTTCCGCTCGCGGTGGAAACCGGGCTTTAGTCTAGTGGTCGCTAGCGCTACTGCTGAACATGAGGTCCCGAGTTCGATCCCCAAGTCAGCCAAAGTGTTATTGAGTTTTGAAATTTTCAGTAGCAGCGCGGAGTCTGGATTTGTGCCCGATTGATGGCAATAGGTACGTCCCCTATTACATGGGACTTAAACATAACTGGCAAAATGTGGGTGTACTACCAGGTAGATACACCTCTGCCCAGCCCCTGGGGGATTACCACCCGTGACGGTAGAAAAGAGGGTTTAATTCTACGTTTTTGTTATGTGTTTTATTCCTAAAAAATCTCAATTATTTAAGAACAAAACCCCGTTCACCTCTAGATACAAAAATACAATTATTGCGTTCAAAATGACGCGAGAAATGATTTAGACTTTAAAGAGATGGACATTTTTGTGTTCGCCTCGTTAGGTAAAGTGGTTTAAAGTCTAGAAGTCAGCGAGGCATGCATGAGCCTCCCAAATGCGGCGACTTTTGCTTCTTATTAAAATTTTATTTGAAATCTGGCCTTTTATACAACGAAAAAGTATTATGGGTCTTTTCAAGCCGAGCTAGCAGCTTTGTGGCTAGTTTTTATGTTATATTTTCAATGGTGATAAGTATCACTTCTATGTAATTTAGTGCTTTTAAGCTTTAGTGCGTATTTTGGGCTTTTACGAGTAGGTAAAGAAAATAAGCCTCTTTTGAAGCAATTTTGATGATATACTTTTGATCTAAAATTCTAAAGTAGTAGCAACATTATGGTCAGTGAATAAATAATAGATAGGTACTTAGTTATTTTGTACTTTACTGTTAAATGTACCTACAGAGTCCAGCTGCACATACAAAAACTTCAATTAATCAAATTTCTTTTAAAGTTTTTCAACTCAATGTCAAAAGAAAAATCTTTTCTGTTTTTTTTAAGTCGGTTTTATTTTTTGCAAAAAAGATTTTTATTTTTCCATTTTCAGTTGTTCCCATACAAATATTTGCCATGAATTTATTTTTATATTGTTATTTGTTAACAATACATGTCATGGTAATAGGGTTATCCACTTACTTATCCCTAATAAATGAAACTTTACATACCTAACTGTCGAAATATAGGTAGGTATTGTACACATCTGCGTACCCATCAGAGCATACAGGCGTAATGATACGTCATGATGTTGTATAAATAATAAATATCCAAGCGATTCCAGCAATCTTTCAAATAAAAAAGAATTTTGAGAATCGGACCACAAATGGGGGAGAAATCGCGTAACAAACATAAAAAAAAAACATACCGTCGAATTGAGAACCTCCTCCTTTTTTTGAAGTCGGTTAATAAGGTTCATGATCAATTGCAATAATTTTACAGTTTGAAATAGCTTGGTGTCTTTATTGTATGCTGTTTGTTTTTGCATAGTTCAAAATAACAATGCATCACTAAGTCCATCTTTGAACTGTTGTGTGCTTAAAATAAGTATTAAATAAGTATAATGGAAATTTATTTGAAAATATTATTCCGTAATCTGAGATTTTTGTAGCTATTCTATAGACTCCGAACACCAAATCTAACCTAACAAAATTAAGTATTCTTTACCAACATTAACTCCAGACAAAATGGCCGCCAAGTACGAATTAACGGCACACAAATACGGGTAATTAGATCCTTAGGCTATAAAATTAAAACAGGCGTCCATTTTGCGAAGAATTCAACCTTCGCGACTAGATTGATGAGTTTGTTGGCACAAAAAGATCAAAACGGCCCTTTTGGAAATTTAATGCAGGGACACAAAAAATAGAATTTAAGGGGCACTAATCGTTTTTGGTAATAGCACGGATTAGGCGTTGAGACCATGGTTAAGACTGGAGGCAATTATATTGGGTCGTAACTTATTGCTTGTGTTTTTATTTCCTTGGGACTATGCAATGTTTAATGGGAATGTAGATTGCCTATTTATTTAACCTAGTGGTCGCCCGTTTTTGTCTAAGCAATTAAGTTACAA
The DNA here is from genome assembly GCA_921972225.1 of Euplexia lucipara. Lineage (NCBI taxonomy): Eukaryota > Metazoa > Arthropoda > Insecta > Lepidoptera > Noctuidae > Euplexia > Euplexia lucipara. The sequence goes on from OV179143.1 coordinate 1,822,390, forward strand.
ATAAGCTTGAACTTTGCTAAATCTCACCCTCGGAGCAGTGCAAGTGTGAGATTTAGCAAAGTAAAAGTTGCATGCAATATTCGGAAAAAAATAATCAAAAGCCATTCCACGTTTTCACTTTGCGTATTAATTAACATAATATATTGTAGATACAAATGTTGACTTTTATCTTTAACATACCTAAATATTAATATTAAATGTATGTTAATAAATAGGTACCTTCTTGTTACAATGGAAAAGTATGTTACCAAAAAAATAAAAAAAAAACAAAAAAAAATGAAAAAACAAAACAAAAAAAATAAATGTACAAAAAGAATGCAATGAGCGAAAACGGTTGAGTTTCCACTACAAGGCGTTGATAGCGTAAGGTACAAGACTGTAATATTTTCTCAAATTCACCCATACTAAGTACCTACTAGTATGTTTTGCGAATGTGTGCGATTTAACTAAAGATAAAGGTGGCATAGTGGTGTAAGTGACAAAACAACAATAATACTTCACTGATAGCATGAACATCGCGCCTGTTATTCTTGAAGGGTAAGACAGAGATGAGCCTGCAGTAAACATTTTACACACATTTTTGAGTTATGTATAGATTTCCAATACCTACTTAGACTTACCACGTACTTAACAATATCACTTACAATTTGCTCAAAACATAGCAACATTTAAGTAGCGCAACAAGTACCTATGAAACTTGGTTTCACCCTTAATTTCACAATATCCATCCATAAAAGCTGGCTAACTGTTCAAATAACATGAAATATAAAACTAAACCTTCCTTTGATATCAAAACGTGTTCAAACTTTGTGAAAACCAAACTGGTTTTTGAATTTTCAAATTACTGGTTAAGTACCTATACTAACTTCGACATCTGCCTATCCTTTACTCAACTACGCTGGGGTCTGCTAACAGTTTAACTGGATGCAGCTGAATACCAGTATTTTACACGAAGCGACTGCTTGTCGGACCTCCACAACCTAGTTTTTTTTTATTTATTTTTTTATACCACGACGGTGGCAAACAAGCTTACGGCCCGCCTGATGGTAAGCGGTTACCGTAGCCTATGGACACTTGCAACACCAGAGGCGCCACACGCCCGTTGCCGACCCTTTAAAAACCTATTTACTCCCCTTTTGAAGAACTCCATACTGTAGCCCTCCGAGAAAACCTCGGCAGGGAGCTCATTCCACAATCCAAGTGTACGCGGGAGGAAATTCCTCCGAAACCGCACTGTACTAGTTACTGGGTAACACGATACCCCACGGTTAAAGTGGTTGACAGATTTTCGAGCTTCTGACTATCTGTAACGACCGTCATAGATCTACAAATGGCAGCCGTCACCAACGGCTTTACACGCTTTCCGAGGCACGGAGGATTCTTGGTATGTAATGAATGAATGAATGAAAGAAAGAAAGAAAGAAAGAAAGAAAGAAAGAAAGAAAGAAAGAAAGAAAGAAAGAAAGAAAGAAAACACATTTATCGGCAACAGCTGGTTCCATTTACAGCAAAAACACTATAACACAAAAAAAAAACAAAAATGGCATGTCTCACGGCTGCGCCAAAAGGTTCATTTCAGCGGTAATGCCCGACAGATACTGAGGTCCTGCCTAAAGCTGATTCTTGAATCACACATCTACGTACAAACCTCGTCAAGCGTAGCTTAACCTTTGATCGACCTGAGAGGCTATTATTATTTAGCCACAAGCTCCTGTAACCTACTTACTTAAGATAGATATTCTACTTAATTTTCCTTTGATAGTGCATGTAGTATTTTGAAAACGTTTTGGTATCAGATTAGATATTATGGTTTGTAATAATCTGGCAAGGCCCGCTAAAGCACCAGTTAGGTATTGCGGAAGTATCTTCTGTTCCCGTGACCCCCGGCGCAGGTGTGATACAGAACACCGGAGTGGTTTTTAGTCAGTGAGAGTCTAACAGACCCTCCCCCCTTCCTAGGGTGGAGAACATCCATGAGAATTATCCTCCATTTTTCAAATAAAATGGGACTTCAAAAAGTTGGCAAAATCCATAAACTCATTTCTTTTCCCATAAGGGTAGCAAGAAACTACAGAGCGCCATAAGCTACGATTCTTACATAGGTACTTCCTATGGTCATATATATGTTACGGGCAACGTGATTAACTGGGCATTATTAATAAGGAGCGGCCATTATTAATAATGCCCAAGAGCGATGGGCAAAGTGATTAATTTATCACTTTGACCGGCCATTATTAATAATGCCCGACGGCCCGTGGTCCATGTAAATGTCTCCCTCGACCAGAAGATCAGCCTTTGTTTGTGATAGTCTACCAGAAAATCATCAGACATAATAAATGAAAAACCGCGAGCAGCCGATCAACAGCCTTCTGCCGATATGAGCAATGAAAAGGAAAATTCTGATAATGAAAAGGCTGCATATTTACTCAACGCAAAATCAAACGAAATTCGGAAGGCTCGTAACGCAGCTAAAGTATCACTTGATAAATAAGCCGAAAAAATGTTGGCGCGTTCAAATGCAAAATTTTCTATTGCAGTCCATTACTGCCAAAGCGTTCGAGTAAGGATACCAGATATACTTAGATCGAGCCAAGAAGGATAGCCGTAATATATTTGCTATATTATATCTGTCGAAAAAGAAAAGCTTTAAGTACAAATTTTCCAAGTTTAATCTCATTTAATAAACAAAAACACTACAGTTCACCTATTTTATTACTTTGCCCAAGATAGGGTAGGCATTATTCATAATGGCCGGGAAAAGTGATTAATAATGCTATTTTAATCACATTGCCCAATTGAGTCGGGCATTATGAATACAGACCGGCCATTATGAATAGTGCCCGGACTTATCAAATTGCCCGTAACATATACACACGCAGGTTGCGAGTACTACGCACCTGACCTTTCTGAAGAACTTCACCAATAAGGTCTATTATATCCTTCTAGGGCGTCCCCTTCGGCGTTTCAACTTACTGCCTTTCGTTAGTCGCCTTTCACTCATAATTTCCTTGCCTTTCAAGTTGGCAAAATGTGGATGTAATATTATTTACCCCTGTGCCGAATCTTTTAGGGAATACATACTCGTACTTGCTGTTATACCTTAGTCTTTATCTGGTTAAAAGCTTAGGTGTGTTTCCATCTGCCTTAGTTTTTCCCAACTAAAAAAAAAAAAAAGAATGAAAACGAAAAATAGTTTATTCACTTAAGCAACACAGACAACAATACAATTATTACCTCCGCCAAACTGCAAAGCAGTTTGTTGGCAGATGTAGCTCCCTTTGTCTATCACAAGCAATTAAATTTACTTACGTATTTCATAAATAGCTATAAAAGTTATACACTTAAAAATATAAAATAACTAACTTTCGTTTACATACTTACATACCTACATAAATATACTTTCATAAACACAAAAATAAAATATAAACTAATAAAACAATAATGCTAATTAACACACTACTTAATAAATAATTCTATATATATGTCGTGGCGAACGATATTCAGAAATAAGAAGTTGTGAAGTTGATTACATTAGTACAGAGTCTGTGGTAAACGCCGTGACGTCAGCTGTCATTTGCAAATGGCGCGAGCGATGTCACGTGGATGGAGTCGTATTGGGAAGTGGAAGCTAGACAGAGCTCAGTTGGATTTGAGACACCAACGAAGACACTAGTCCAGTGCGAAACTATCTGTTTACCTATCTGAGTTATGTTACGTGATTACTTTTATTAAAGTAAGGTTATTACTGCAATGAAGATTATTATTCAACGTTATGTACCTACCTGGTACCAGGAAACCCCTAATGTCGGCCCATACCGCTCAGCCATCGCTGACGCCGACATCAGAACTGGGATAAGGACTTGCTACCCACTTGGATGGCGTGCTTTGCCAAGTCGTCAAGATATATCAGAAGAAAATTATCGAAGCTTGCTTGATATTGTCAAGGCTGCGCTGGCAGCGCTGGCATGGCGAACGAGCAGCGATAGCTACATCGGGTTCTAGCAAGAACGTTTGCGAGGTGCAAGATGCAAGTGTAGCGGGTTTGCAGTGGCGCGGCGGTCGATAGACGCGTGCAAAATAGCTGGTATTGTGGGCAGTCACAGCACAGCAATCCGGTGAGTCGTGTAATTTTTGTTTTGATCGACTGATGTCGTTCAGAGTTTGTTCGTCATTTTAGAGGTTAAATGCAGACGTTTGTATAAAGGGTATGTAGGTATACCTATGAAGTACAAATAGACCGTACTGTATGTACTTACTTAACGAGCAAATTCATTGCGACGCTTTGGTTTATGGTTTTTGTTTACCTGTTTTATTTTGGGGTACCCACGTATTACGATTAATTATCATTTGAAATATAATGTGACAGGACAGGCGGTCACGATGTATTTCTTAGTTATTTCTAAACAAAATGTGCAGTGGATTGTAGTTACAAATCTAACCAGAAAGGTACTTGAAATACGGTACGTAAAATAGAGAAACTCTGATTTAATGAATATTGCCATACTTTTATTATTGGTTTACCGTACGTACACGATACGTCTATCGGCGCCTTACAAAATTAGCTTAGACAAAAGGCTACTAGTGCGAGCAACGGTTCAAGAACTAGTAGATGCTTATTACATACGCTTTAGTAAGCCTCCGTTTGGGAAACCTATTTGCTTAGCAAAACATTACAGGCTATTTGAAGTTAAGTAAACTAGCAGAGGGCTATTTTAATGCGTTTTAGGAATGACAGTAATGCTATCCTAATATTATTTAACGTTTGATTTACGTAGCCATATTTTGTTACGTTGTGATACAACAGCGATCGAAGTTGCGACAATTAAAACTCAGTAAGTGAATAGACGTAAACAACGTGACGCGACAATATTTACTACTATTGGTATCATCGCAGTGAACCGAGAAATAGGCTTCAAAACCTGAACCTTAACCTCTGACGTCAACCTTACAGACTAAGTCTGACGAAAGGAAAGTAGTGTGATAGGTACTCGGTTCAAAAACTATTGTGTGATAGGTACTGTTATTTGCCCTAGTTAATCCCTCTAAGTCCTGCTACTTTAGTAAGGATTGAAAGGCTGCTTGGTGTGTTATAAACGCCGACTAAAGCCGGATTTTCCTTGAACATTTCGAAGTGTTCATTTGTGAAGCGTTATGTAAAGTTTCTAGGCTATGATATCACAGCTACAGGTGAGCTGAAGCTTAGTTAAGCTGCCTTTCTTGATAACATTCACCATGTTAGGTGGTTCATAGGTAGTACCATATTTTCGGAAGTTCGTCAGTTGAATTTTTCGTTTTTAATGTACCCTCAGTGTTTTTATTGATGACTAGTAAACAATTTGGTCCATTTATTTGGAAATTGGGACACTGACAGATAAGATGACTAATAATTTAAATTTTACAGACTATACCTGGTTGATTATTTTCTTATCATGAACTGTCAATTTAAATGAGATTGAAATTCAAACTGATGTAAGTGCGGCGCTATTCCCTTTACTTTTTTTGTGAATCGGATGGAAACTTGTTGATATCACCACGGTATCAGAAAGCTGGTTGTTAGCCTAACTTTAAATTGAGCAAAGATAAAAGTCGGTTTGACCATAATATTAGGCTCAGGGTTTTAAATTAGTTTGATTGTGTTTTAATTAAAAATGAGGAAAGAAGTCTAACTAAATTAGATTCAAGTATGAAGGCCCCGATCACTAAGTTCCTCGAGAATTTAATGTCATAGTTAATGGCAGTGGTAGTGAAACCACATCTGCTTGAGAATAGCTTGTATACTTGTACTCGAAGCTTTGGACCGCACCTCATGAGTAACATGTGGTGATGGGTCTATAAGGAATCGTTGGTGCGATTACTGTCTGTGTTGGTGCACAGATTTTAATGAGTTGAGTATGCATTGCTTATAAATGATGATAAAGAGTAATAGAACTGTTAGAATTACTGCGTTATAACTTATTGGTCGGACCTTTTCTAATTACTAATGTAGTGCGCAGTGCGCTGTGAACGAAGGCTAAACAAGGTAGTGTAGTTATCAGCAGAGTTCAATACTGTGCTTAGACATGTGAAGTACCAATAGGTTATCTCGTTTATCAATGACAGAAATTCATTTGAATAAACCTAAACCGATGTTTCGCCGACTAGGCGACTGCCCAAGATAGCCGTGAGTGTCTTTTGACTGAATTACAGTCGCGATTAATGGATGGTTTACCATTTACTCTGGTAACTTACAAAAGTTCCAAGTCTTACTCGTGATGTTTATCGCTGTCCTTAACAACTCGATCTTCGCGAAGTAGAGATAGTACGTACGACTATCTGACAGAGTAGTTCCCGCTTTTTCAACCTGTTTCTTCTTCTGGAAAAGCGTGATGGTTTCGTGCGTATGTCAGTAGATGATTGACAGTCAAATTTAGATAGTAGGTACTTTGGGTGAATTCTCACTACCGTGTAAAGAAATCAAACTTCTTAGGTCAATGGTAATGACAAACGTTTCTCTAAGTCCCGTTTTGATAGTAGGTACCTACTAAAACGAAACTTAAGTGTTAGTAACTTGGTTTACATTAAAAATGAAGAGCCTAGCTTAACGAAGCTTGACCCGAAATTTAAAGGGTTTTTTTTTAACGCTTGAAGGCGACCAGTATGTCGTAAAGTCAAGTCGTAGGGTATCAACCTGTGCAGTTCAAACGAGTTAGAAGTAGAAGACAATATTTCTGAGGGCAAAAGAACCTCGATAGACCTATGATACGCTTGTGAGCTATCCGGTCAATCCGCATCTATAAGATGCAGTCGCAACTGCGAACGTTATCGTTCAGGGCATGCAGAGCGACTTGTGGTATGGCGGGGACCCAGGCCTTGAAAGAGACTATTTGTACGGTCATGTAATGACTTAAGAGTCGTGGACTCTAGATGAAGTGTTGGTCGTATCACGTGAGGTGATAACGATATGGGTGGCAATACCGAATTGTCAATAGCAGTGGCAGGGTCATGAGTAGTGTTTACTTTTTTTAAATTTGTTAATTATGAGGCTTTGAAGAACTTTCCGTGTTTAAGTTCTTAAAATGGCTTAGCTAAAGTTTAGTTATTATGGGTACTGAGTAGTCATTACTAATGATTACCTGTAAAGTTTTGGAACACATTTCATCTAACTTAACGTATACTCTATGGATTAAGTGTGAGAGTTTGGGTGACCGATCCAGTTGCGCCGGAGCATGTAAGAGGTGCGCGTGTCTGCTTTTTATGCGCAGCATATCCTTTCCGAGGGGTAGCACTTATGCGGCTGAGATGGTTAGCTTCTGGGGATGGATCACAGGCCGATGGACTGGCAGACCATGACTAGCCGATGGACTGGCAGACTATGACTAGCCGATGGACTGGCAGACTATGACTAGCCGATGGACTGGCAGACTGAAAGGCCGATGGACTGGCAGACTGTGAAAGGCCGATGGACTGGCAGACTGTGAAAGGCCGATGGACTGGTAGACTGTGAAAGGCCGATGGATTGGCAGACTGTAAAAGGCCGATGGGCTGGCAGACAATGAAAAGCCGATGGACAGGCTGACTATGAGAGTCTTTGTACTTACAATTTATGTCTGACGACACCAAGTGACGTTTGTTTAAAATGATCTCATGTAAAGTGATATCATGTGTTTTATGGGATGATTCCCTCCTAGAATTTTACCTGTTTGGTTCTAAAGGGGTGGATTATTGTGACTTCCTTAATCCTTGAGACCTTGTCAACGCTGGCTATATTGTACAGCTATAGTTGTTAAGATTTAACGGCAGGATAGCCGAACGGATTAATTTCAGAATGTTTCTGTTGTCAGATCAGACACACGAGGACGTGTGAGGGTCATGATGGCCGTGTCGTGGCGAACGATATTCAGAAATAAGAAGTTGTGAAGTTGATTACATTAGTACAGAGTCTGTGGTAAACGCCGTGACGTCAGCTGTCATTTGCAAATGGCGCGAGCGATGTCACGTGGATGGAGTCGTATTGGGAAGTGGAAGCTAGACAGAGCTCAGTTGGATTTGAGACACCAACGAAGACACTAGTCCAGTGCGAAACTATCTGTTTACCTATCTGAGTTATGTTACGTGATTACTTTTATTAAAGTAAGGTTATTACTGCAATGAAGATTATTATTCAACGTTATGTACCTACCTGGTACCAGGAAACCCCTAATGTCGGCCCATACCGCTCAGCCATCGCTGACGCCGACATATATAAAAGAAAGTCGTGTTAGTTACTTCGCTTATAACTCAAGAACGGCTGAACCGATTTAGCTGAAAATTGGCAGGAAGGTAGTTTAGAGCCAGGAGAAGGACATAGGATATTTTTCGACAGCATTTGCGTGGAAATAAGGACGTAGTCTAGTTTAACGGTACTGACTGGGCATAAGTATTAATAATAATAATAGTGAAGATTTATTTCCTACCCACAACTTAGAAACAACATTCCTAACATGGTATCAACAATACAAATCGACTGCATTTGAAATTAATTAATTAATTTCTACATTCAATTGTGTTGATTTACTTTTATAAGGACATCTATATATATATATAAAAGAAAGTCGTGTTAGTTACTTCACTTATAACTCAAGAACGGCTGAACCGATTTAGCTGAAAATTGGCAGGGAGGTAGTTTAGAGCCAGGAGAAGGACATATGATAGTTTTTATCCCGTTCGACATCATAAAAATAAATATCAAGAATATCGGTTGTCTCAAACATTTTTCAAACGCAGCGCCATCTTGGATGACATGACAGGAGTCAAACTTCCCAGTTCATTATCAGGTGACAATTTGAAATTGACAAGTCTTAAGCTAAACCCAAGAAGGTAAGGTTGTCAATTTATAATACGCACCTACGTTCTGAAATTTATTTTGTTACTAAACTTAGAGGTTTTATGTAGCATAAAAAAGTCTTATATTTCAGAAATCAATTTACGTAACTAGCAATGATGACAGAGACGAACTTTAATAATTCTTTGCAAATAGAACTTATTTTACTGTTAGGACTTTAATTAAAGTAGACCGGGAAAACTATAGGCATAAATTATTGTATGTAACATAGAGGCAATAGTTCAGATTAAAATTATGAATTTAGTATTTTTTAGTAAGGTAGTTAGGTTAGATAGTTGGGTTAGCTATAGGATAGGTATGGTCAGTTAGGTTAGGGTATATATACATGTTGTAATTTAAAAGTAGTAGTAGTTATTATTGGTTTGGATTTATTTGTTGTCGTCTTATTCAACGTATGTATATCTAATACAAAAAAATGATAAGAGTAATAAATTGACTCTAAGGCGCAACGAAGTTTGCCGGGGCAGCTAGTTATGTATAAATATGAATATACAAGCAATTCCTAACGATTACGTATTATTACATATACCTACTCTCAATCAACATTTAATCAATTTTAAATTTTTCAAGGGTTTGAACAAATTCATTGAATAGGTACTTTTGTATTTTATTTTTAAATAACGCTTTTGTAACACAGCTGTTTATATCGACTGGAAAATTATTAAAAATGGTAGGAACTAAAAACTTTCGACATCTTCGACCATAATAGTTGTTACAAGTGGGCACGGCAAACCTTTTCATATTATTATTCCTTATAGATCTCGTACGTATTATAGTATTTTTAAATATATCACTATTATACTGCTCCAAAGCTATAGCCAACACTACCCCCTCATGAGCCGGCAGCATTTTGCATTCTAGAAATAATTTTTCGTAATCACCAATTTTACAACGCTTTTTTGTATTTTTATCTACAAGTATGTTGTAGTCAGCTGCCAGTAAAACCAGATGCACCTGACCACTAGTGTTTCTGCCTATCTGACCTCCACAAGTCAGTGACTGGGTAACAGACTGGTGGTCAGACTTCCAGAGTTCAGATTACTCATAACGACTGTAAATGTCTACAAATGACAGTCGGGACCACCGTAAATAATTCACCCATCCACAGATCGACCTTGCCCAGCTATGGACTCGTGCGGCTATGAGTGCTGAGTTAAAAGCCCCTCAAGAGCTTAAGTACCTATAAGTCCAACGAAGCTTCCTCTCAAATGTTAACAAGAAATGACCTTTCATTTTTAAATTAACGTCTAACATGCAGCTTCCAGAAAACTAATTAGTTTTTTTAAAACAGTGTAAATTAATTTATACTGAAGTTAATTAAATTCCTCGTCAAGTAAGCTACTTCAGTAAGAGCCATCGTAACAACTGTAACAAGCAGTGTGATGCGAAACGCTCGTGATTCTGTTCAACAAACCGGGGTCGAAGACTAGGGGGTCATAAAAGCGAGGAGATCTCCCGCTAGGAATCGCTAGGGGTTCGTTTGGTGTAAGTTGTGAGAAAATAACACTATTTACGAGGCTTGTTTCACTTTTATGTTAATCAAACATATGTACAGATGCCAGCAAACTAAGCCAGCTCATACTCTTATGTCTTCACAACATGATTCTGTTAGTTACGAAGATCAAAAACTATCAAAGAATTTAGCAGAAATTAAATTCACAAATTCACAAATCTTTATTGCATACCTTAGTGTGTTAAAAGTTGGTGAGAAAAATTATAATAGATACAATTATGCACCCTCTCGGGCACAGCATAGATCAAGTAGGAGAGAGGAGGAAGAGCACTTAGCTTGATGATGCTGGCTTCTGTACATAAACTCGTTCCTTTTGCCTGTTGGCAGAAATTGCAGAAAGATAAGTGTTGTAGCGGTCATAGCTACACCGGAATTCGTATGAATTCGTAATATTAATTTAAACTTTTTAGAATTGTAAACACTCCACAATACAAAACTTTTCCTTATTGTCCCGTTACACCGAACTGTCAAATTTGAACAAACGTCAAACCAAAGACCAAAAAACTTCAAACACAAAACACGATCATTGTCTGTGGGTGAAAACTAACATATTTTATTAGAAGTATATTTACATATTTATCTAGTTGCTATATTTACATCACACATAATATTTATTTACAAATTTAACAATACGCATAATTATTTACACTATACAAAATATAGGCTTAAATTGTAATGTTCTGGTCGCTGCCTTTCCGAACGCAACTTCGGGCGCGTTCGGCAAAGCTCGGCTTTCATCGGAGCATATGACTTGCCTAATAGCGTTAAAGCATCGTCATGTAGATCAGTACTCGTTTTGACCTCCCGAACAGTACACGCTTGAACTAACAACCAAATCTAGACTTGCTCGTAGACCTAAGTTCTGCTAGTTGACTCGATATCGTCTTCTTAGCTTTTTGTCTGTGTCCAGTAATTTCCCCTCTGTCGTCTTAACTTAATTGTAGCCTTAAGCGACTCAGAAGTGTTGAGAAATTAATTATACAAGGATAACGTTCAAACCGCCGTTTCATTTCGCCATTTTGCTCTATACACTTCATTGGTGACCCCGTCAAAGAGCACAGTAGCCACGCGGAGCAAAGATGCCTACCGGAGCAGAGCAGGGAGCGCAGGCGGACGCAGCAATGGTCAAGCAGGACGTGTGCAGAGTCAGCGTGAAGTTGCCGCCATTCTGGCCTGAGGAGCCGACACTTTGGTTTGCACAAGTAGAAGGTCAGTTCACAATAGCCGGCATTACCGCCGACACCACAAAATTCTACACGGTCGTGGGTCAGCTAGACCATCGCTACATGGTAGAAGCTCGGGACATAATAGAGAACCCACCAGCACAAGACAAGTACGCCAAGCTGAAGGCTGAGCTCATACGTCGACTATCCGACTCGCGTGAAAAAAGGGTTCAGCAAATCCTCACTCAAGAGGAGCTCGGCGACCGGAAGCCATCACAGTTCTTGCGGCACCTGCAGACTTTGGCCGGACCACATGTTCCAGACACATTCCTAGCCACGTTGTGGGCGAGCAGGTTGCCGACGAACATACAGACGGTAATAGCTTCCCAACCTAACCTTCCGCTTCAGTCTGTCGCAGATTTGGCCGACCGCGTGCACGAGATCGCGCCAACGCGGCCAGCGCTCACGACACCTCCCGCCGTGGCGAGCACGAGCACCAGCAGTGACATCGCGGAGCTGAAACAGTGCATGGCGGAGTTATGTCTACAGGTGGCGGCTCTACAAAAGCAAGGTCAGGTACACCATCGATCGCGCTCCACAGATAGGTACCGGCGTGGTGACAGAGAACCGACCCCAAGCCGACGCCGCAGTCGCTCGCGCTCCAGCAGCGCGTGGAACGACGCTCACTGCTGGTACCACAACAGTTTCGGTGACAGGGCCACGCGGTGCAGGTCGCCATGTACGTACGCGGGAAACGCCGTCGGCAGCCGGAAATAGCGGCAAATGGCTGCCCTCACAAACCACGCCGCCTATTCGTAACAGATCGGGACTCAAAAACCACGTTTTTAGTGGACACAGGGTCCGATCTGTGCGTATACCCACGTGCAGCCCTACGACAGCAGCGCAGCAGGACGGCGTACCAGTTATACGCGGCAAACGGAACTGCCATCGACACGTACGGTTGGGTGGAGCTCCACTTGAATTTAGGGCTTCGCCGCGTGTACACGTGGAAGTTCGTGGTTGCAGACGTCACCAAGGCAATCATAGGCGCCGACTTCTTGGCGCATTACAACATCTTGGTAGACCTCAAAAGTCACCGGCTAATCGATGGGCTGACCCAACTGTCTTCGCCGGCGTCGCCAGCGGCCGAATCAGCAGCAATGATCGCCTCAGTGAAGTCCGTAGGAGGCAACACGGAGTACCACGAGATACTTCGCCAGTACCCGGAAGTCACGCGGCCTGCTGGAACACAGAAACAGGTCAGTCATGGTACCGAACATCACATCCGCACTACACCAGGTCCGCCTATCACTGGACGACCTCGCCGCCTTGCACCGGACAAACTGAAGGCAGCACAGAGGGAGTTCGAGGCTATGCTGGCTAACGGCACAGCACGGCCGTCAGAGAGTCCGTGGTCGTCCCCACTTCACCTCGCTCCTAAGAAGGACAACAGCTGGCGGCCATGCGGTGACTACAGGGCACTCAATGCCCGTACTGTTCCGGACAGATACCCCATCCCGCACATACAGGACTTCTCACATCAGCTGGCTGGCAGCCGAATATACAGCAAAATCGATCTTATTAAAGCATACAATCAGATACCAGTCCAGCCAGCCGACGTTCACAAGACAGCGATCACAACACCTTTCGGACTGTATGAATTTCCATTCATGACCTTTGGCCTCAGGAATGCCGCTCAAACGTTCCAACGGTTCATGGACGAGGTGCTGCGCGGGCTGCCGTTCTGCTACTGTTATTTAGACGATATTCTCTTGTTCTCAGAGACAGCAGCCCAGCACACCGAGCACCTGCATCAGCTTCTGAAGCGGTTATCCCAGTATGGAATTATTATTAACTCGGCAAAGTGTGAGTTTGGCCGTACCACCATAACTTTCCTAGGACACGAAGTATCCGAAGAAGGTGTTCGCCCGCTGCAGGAGAAGGTGCAGGCAATCCAGGACTTCCCAGCTCCCAAGACCGTCAAGGAGATGCGTCGCTTCCTGGGTATGTTCAATTTTTACCGCCGCTTTGTCCCAGATGCCGCTCGCTTACAAGCGCCACTCAACGTAGTTCTGGCAGGACCAAAAACAAAGAGAACACAAACAATTAATCTATCGCAAGAAATGCTTGACGCTTTTAACGCTTGTAAAAGTAGCTTATCTAGGGCAGCTCTGCTTGCTCACCCAGAGCCCAACGCCGAACTCGCGATATTTACAGACGCTTCAGACACTTCTATGGGTGCAGTATTACAGCAGAAGGCAGGTGTCACATGGAACCCACTAGCATTTTTCTCTAGGCGACTGTCAGCTTCACAGAAAAAGTATAGCCCTTATGACAGGGAGCTCTTAGCCATCTACGACGCAGTCAGATACTTCCGCCACATGGTTGAAGGTAGGCACTTCACCATTTACACGGATCACAAACCCCTGTCATATGTGTACGCACACAACCGTGACAACTGTTCACCGAGGCAATACCGGTACCTGGACTACATTGCTCAATTCACCACGGATATCAGGTTTGTCGCAGGCAGGGACAACATAGTGGCAGACGCGCTGTCGCGTGTGGAGTCAGTGGCAGTACCGGCGTGTAATTACACAGCTCTTGCACAGTCCCAGGAAAAAGACCACGAGCTGCAGGGGCTCTTAAATAACAACACCACGTCACTCAAGCTGTGTAAAGTGCATTTCACGGACTCAGGCACTGAACTATATTGTGATGTCTCCACTGGTAACACCCGCCCTTATGTTACAGAACCCTTCAGGAGGCAGGTGTTCCAAAAACTACACCAGCTGAGCCATCCCGGCAGACAGGCCACAGTCAAACTGATTTCTGAGGGTTTCGTTTGGCCTGGCCTAAAGAAGGACTGCAGGGCCTGGACCAGAGAGTGCGTAGAGTGCCAGAAGAACAAAATCTCGCGGCACACAACCAGTCCCACCTCCGCTTTCCCTGTCCCTTCCCAACGCTTCTCCCATGTCCACATGGACATAGTAGGGCCACTGACCGTGTCATCAAATTACAGGTACATACTAACCGTGGTCGACCGCTTCACCCGCTGGCCTGAGGCGTACCCCATCGCGGACATCACAGCGGAGACATGCGCCCGCACTTTCATCACCGGCTGGGTGTCCCGCTTTGGCTGCCCCCAGCGCATCACTACCGACAGGGGCAGGCAGTTTGAGAGCAAGCTGTTCCACACCATCACGGAGACCCTCGGTAGCCAGCACCGCCCAACCACAGCATACCACCCAGCCTGTAATGGCATGGTGGAACGCCTACACCGCCAGCTGAAGGCAGCCATCCGCTGCCACACAGACACCAACTGGACCGAAGCACTACCCCTGGTGCTGCTCGGCATCCGCAGCGCCTGGAAGGAAGACGTCAAAGCATCAGCGGCAGAGCTCGTTTACGGCGAGCCCCTAAGACTCCCAGGCGAGTTCATCGCCCCCACACTCACCAGCACAGTCGACTACACCGACTTCGCGTCAAGACTCCGGCATCACATGGCGAAGCTGTCTCCAGAACCGGCGAGTCGACACGGCAACAAGCCGTTCTACGTGCCCGACAGCTTGTCAACTTCGTCTCATGTATTCTTGCGACATGACGCCGTTCGCCGACCGCTAGACCCGCCGTACACCGGCCCCTACAGAGTCCTGCAAAGAGGCGACAAAACGTACCGTATTGAGGTAAACGGAAAGGAAACCACAGTAACCATAGATCGGTTGAAACCCGCTTACCTCAATAACGCAGACTACAGTCCCTCCGGTGTAACCAGCGCACCAACGGTCGCAAACACAGCACCAACGCCACCGCAGCCCACCGTCGAGAAGAAAACACGCTCCGGCCGCACCGTTCGCTTCCCGGACTACTATCACCCGTAGCTAAGTAGCCACGGTCTCAGGGGGGGAGTAGTGTAGCGGTCATAGCTACACCGGAATTCGTATGAATTCGTAATATTAATTTAAACTTTTTAGAATTGTAAACACTCCACAATACAAAACTTTTCCTTATTGTCCCGTTACACCGAACTGTCAAATTTGAACAAACGTCAAACCAAAGACCAAAAAACTTCAAACACAAAACACGATCATTGTCTGTGGGTGAAAACTAACATATTTTATTAGAAGTATATTTACATATTTATCTAGTTGCTATATTTACATCACACATAATATTTATTTACAAATTTAACAATACGCATAATTATTTACACTATACAAAATATAGGCTTAAATTGTAATGTTCTGGTCGCTGCCTTTCCGAACGCAACTTCGGGCGCGTTCGGCAAAGCTCGGCTTTCATCGGAGCATATGACTTGCCTAATAGCGTTAAAGCATCGTCATGTAGATCAGTACTCGTTTTGACCTCCCGAACAGTACACGCTTGAACTAACAACCAAATCTAGACTTGCTCGTAGACCTAAGTTCTGCTAGTTGACTCGATATCGTCTTCTTAGCTTTTTGTCTGTGTCCAGTAATTTCCCCTCTGTCGTCTTAACTTAATTGTAGCCTTAAGCGACTCAGAAGTGTTGAGAAATTAATTATACAAGGATAACGTTCAAACCGCCGTTTCATTTCGCCATTTTGCTCTATACACTTCAGTGTGTTAAAAGTTGGTGAGAAAAATTATAATAGACACAATTATGCACCCTGTCGGGCACAGCATAGATCAAGTAGGAGAGAGGAGGAAGAGCACTTAGCTTGATGATGCTGGCTTCTGTACATAAACTCGTTCCTTTTGCCTGTTGGCAGAAATTGCAGAAAGATAAGTGTGTTAAAAGTTGGTGAGAAAAATTATAATAGACACAATTATGCACCCTGTCGGGCACAGCATAGATCAAGTAGGAGAGAGGAGGAAGAGCACTTAGCTTGATGATGCTGGCTTCTGTACATAAACTCGTTCCTTTTGTCTGTTGGCAGAAATTGCAGAAAGATAAGTGTGTTAAAAGTTGGTGAGAAAAATTATAATAGATACAATTATGCACCCTGTCGGGCACAGCATAGATCAAGTAGGAGAGAGGAGGAAGAGCACTTAGCTTGATGATGCTGGCTTCTGTACATAAACTCGTTCCTTTTGCCTGTTGGCAGAAATTGCAGAAAGATAAGTGTGTTAAAAGTTGGTGAGAAAAATTATAATAGACACAATTATGCACCCTCTCGGGCACAGCATAGATCAAGTAGGAGAGAGGAGGAAGAGCACTTAGCTTGATGACGCTGGCTTCGGTACATAAACTCGTTCCTTTTGCCTGTAGGCAGAAATTGCAGAAATATACGTGTTGCGATCCTTACATATTATTGATCATGTATTCATCAACCTGCCTTATTTTTTAAATTCCTAGCGTGCTGATCAATGTTTGTGCCTTCTCTGTATGAGAAGAGACCTTTACTGTATCTGGGACAGTAACAGGCTGTTATTAATATAATTTTGGCAACCTGCCACCGCAATCAACTTGGTAGCACGATACGCCTTACTTAAGCTGTTTGTCAGACTTTCACGCTTTTGACTTTTATTGTATTTTAACTACCTACAAGTTTTGTAATCCTGTTCGGTTTTTCGTACATGAAAAATAAACAAAATCAGCAGTTGAAGTAGTGTTTGCGCTGGTAAGTGGTCAATGTGGCCATACATGGGAAATGTATGGCCATATTGGCCACTTACCAACCTTGGCCTATATTTATTTATTTATTCAATACTTCAAGCACACGAATGTACAGAGGTGGACTTGATGCCATAGGCATTTTTTACCAGTCAACCTTTAGGTGATGCAGAGAAAAACAGTGGTAGGTGCAATTAAAAATGAAAATAAAAGGAACCAAAGAATACTAATACATAATATGAGTATAAATACATAAACATGTACACTACAAATACAATATATATAATAAATACCTATACCTTTCTTGTGTGCGCTGCTGAGTTGGTCGCACACACCATGTAGAAGTTGTAGATACGTTTGAAATGATAAGTCACTGATAGCCAAAGAAGATCTGATTTATTAACTAATGCTATATGAACGTATAGTTGATGATTTGTAATGAGTACCGTTGATTATGAACGCTGATTATGTACTGTCGCCTTACACTATGATTTGTGCAAGGTGACGGAAAAGTGCTGATGTATGCAATGCGCGCGTGCCATGTACGATGCATGACTCGTACAACCTTGGTGCAATCGAGTCAGTAGTTTAATTGTTGGTTGTTCCTTATAAAATAAGATCAGATGAAGATCTCTGTACCCTAACTCGCGTCCACTCACACTCGTACCACACATAAGAGTAGTAAATCATATTCTCGACCGTCCTATCTGTTGCAGCATTCATTGACCGTAAAATCTTTTTATTATACGCCTTTTCGTACCCAGCTTGAATCCGATTCAGCTTTTCAAAGTCACATAAAAATTCTGAGATATTTTGTAAGAAAACACATATTATTAGTTTGTTGGAAAATTTTATTTTTTCTGCTGATTTGGGATTGGACCCTTGTTCGGTTGGACGTATTTATGAGCCGTTTATCATCTTCGCTGGGTCGGGAAAGTTGGCTGTATTTTGAATAGATGTGGTAAGCTATTAGTGTCAATTCTGTGGTATAGTGTAGTTCGTTGTATCATGTGGTTTGTATATTTCAAGGGTTCTGTACCCAAATCGTTTATCTCTCACTGAAGCTTATTCTTATACCTTTGCTAGCTACTTAAAATTAGAAATGGTTATAAGTAATGCTTGTTCACTTGAATGACAATTGTAAAGTAAAAAAAAATGTCTTTTGTTTTAGTGCAATGATAAATTAACTGGAGGGATTATAGTTTAAGGCTAAGTCAAGCAGGGTACCTACTATAAAAGAATATCGTTCAAAGGCTGCTCATTTTCTCACGACTAATATGATTCTATAATAAAAGGATAGACATATAACTAGGTGGCAAATTTTGGGTGTACTTTGAGGCTTAGAGTAATGGTATTTATATATCTGTAATCCATAATATTAATATGAAGAGGTAAGGTCTGTGACTTTGTAGGGAGTAATCTCTAGATCTACTGAAGTGATGTTAAAAACTCTCTTAAGATAGCCACATTAAACTTAGCAATACACAGTTGACTACCAGCACCGTTGCAAACGTTACGACTTCCTTCCTCTGGAGATGAGACGTTATATTGGAGACATGAGTTTACTTCTGGGTATCGCAAATGGTCACATTGACTGTCCTGAACTCGTTGCTAATCTGACATTACGCACGAATCTGATGGGGTTACGTTAACGGCCAATATTAAATGTACCTTTTGCAATAACTAATGTTATAGAGAGAATGTTTTCTCTATAAGAAGTGCACTTGGTTGTTATAGACTTCCTAGGGACCTTAATGTCGACTTATTTGCACCCGTGTTTCGACCTTATGACGGCTTTTGGCACAGTCTTTTTTCTTGATACCTAGTCGACGTATTGACTCTTTTAACAAATTATAATGTTAACCTATTTGCACTATCATTCACACTAGTAAAAGAAACAAATAGATAGCAGTTAAATCTCACAATAAATATTACAATTCAAATTAATAGGACAACGTTTAAATAATTTAAATTTGCCAAAAGAATAAAAGGCTTGCTCGATAAGCCATTTCTTCAAACGAGGTTTAGAGCTGCTTAACTTAGGGGCACCGGCAATATCTGCTGGCAGTTGGTTATAAACGGTTCGATTATCCGTTTTCCAGTGTAGTAAATCAATAGCCAAATTATAGACGAGAACAGCTCCAGCAATACCCTGTAACACCCATAACAAGAATGATAAGATCAATCTTCTCCAAGCAAACAGCCCCAGAACCGTCGATCGACGAAATATTCGATCAAAGCTCGCTCTTGCACGGAGCCTCTAATTCACGTGTACCGCATAGCCCAGCCGTGCTACATACCCGACATAGACTAATGCTACGCTGTGCGGATTACGTGGACAAATATTCCATATCAGCCGGCATTAGACCCCGGCCTAGTTTCGGCTCGATTAGTAGCTTTGTGGCTGCGGAGGCCAGAAACAGGGATTATATAAAGACAAACGGTCACGGGCGTAGAATGCGGTTTCATAATATATAAACACTCGTATGAACGTAAATTCTGGTTTTTGATTTGTTGCGTGAAATTACTCGGAAACTGTTCTGGTATTATTTACTGCCTTGCTCTATTTTAATTAACGCCCTGCAGTTTAGAGTTAAACTGTAAAAGAGTCTACCTCAAGAATTAGATTGTTGACGCATACAAAATTAAACATTGTGAAAATGAACTATTTTTACACGAAATTGTATTGCGTACTTTTTAAATTTATTTGTACTTTCTAAGTTTATCTTAGACCCATTGACATCGGTGAAGGAAAAACATCGTAAGGAAACATGGTCCTATAGTTAATATAAGTTTGAAATCACCAATCTGCCTTGAAAACTATAGACCTATTGCAAAAATTCCAATCTTTTCAAAAATTATTGAGAAAGTCATATATAATTCCTTTTACACATATTTCGAAAAATATAAATTATTTTGTAATGAACAAAAGGGGTTCCGTAAGAATACCACAGTTAATATGGCACTCTTTGACCTATTAACAAATATAATGTCACCGGTAGATGAAAGAAACCCAGTATGTGCAATTTATACCGATATGACTAAAGCATTTGACTATGTGGACCATAAAATTCTGTTACACAAGCTACATAGTTATGGCATAAGAGGAAACGTCTTACAGTTGGTAGAATCATACTTGAGAGATAGACTGCAATGCGTTGAAGTTTCTAGAATTTGTCCAAAGAGTAAGTTAGAAACAATACATGTATCTAAATCAAGAAGTATAAAATATTGTGTTCCACAAGGTAGTGTGCTTGGACCGTTACTTTTTTTAATATATATTAACGACCTACCGAAAGTAACAAATAACAAAATGGTTCTTTTTGCGGATGACAGTACAGCTATAATCAAGTGTACAAATAAAAATAATTACGAGCAAGACATAAACACTACTTTACAAAATATAATCAACTGGTTACACAACAATAATTTAGTAATAAACCTAAATAAGACGAAAATAATGCATTTTTACCAACGTCTACAGCCCCCAAGTGTTCAAATTGAATACCAAGACTGCAATATTGGCGAAGCAAATGAAGCTAAGTTCTTGGGTATAGTGATCGATAGCAAACTCACTTGGAAACCTCATAAACAAGCTCTTTGCAAAAAACTAAGCAAATCTGCATATGCTCTCTTCCAACTGTCAAAAAAAGTCAACAGTCAGGCTCTCTTGACAGCCTACCATGGATTAGTTGCTTCTGTTCTGCGGTATGGTATTATTTACTGGGGGCAATCGACCGATAAGGAACTGGTGTTTAGAGTGCAGAAGAGATGTATAAGGTCAATGCTAGGTCTAAAAACAACGCAAACCTGTCTTCCCTATTTTAAATCTTTGAGAATTTTAACTTTTCCATCCTTATATATTTTGGAGGTAGCTTTGTTTGTAAAAAACAATCCACAATTATTTAAGAAACTGTCGGAGGTCAGAAGGAATCCAATACGGACTCAATATTTAAACCATATATGTGATGTGAAATGTAAAACCGCGCTAATGCAGAAAAGTTTTTTTGGACTTGCACCGCGTATTTTTAATAGAGTACCTAATGCAATAAAAAATATGCCTGTAATAAAATTCAAAAGAGCACTTAATGAAATATTAATTAAAAAAAGTTATTACACAATTGAGGACTTTATTAATGATGAATCAATACCTGATTAATTACATTTATTATTGTTATGATAGCCACTAATTATAGAAATGTATCTACTTTTATTCTGAATGACATACTTATTATTATTATTGACATTTTATTTTTAATTAATTAGACATTTATATTTTTTTTTTTTTGACATTATTTTATTTTAAGTCATTCGTATCGTACTGTATTTTTTAAGTTTTTGAATTTATTAAAATTTGCATGCCCATGTGACGGTAGAATGTGGAGGACTTTATTATGTATAAAAAAGAACAGCTATGTACCAAAAACCCATGTTTGCAAATAAATGATTTGATTTGATTTGATTTGATTTGAGCAAGCGTGGTGATCAATGCTCGAGCCTTCTCTGAATGAGAAGAGGCCTTTGCCCTGCAGTGGGACAGTAACAGGCTGGTATTATTATTATATAGCTTTTAAACTGAATTGAAATGTAGCTTCTGAAATTTGATTTCAGGCAATCCCTTCACACTTCACACATATGCAAACAACAAAGTAACAGAAAGTTGAAGAAAAAGACGAAAACAGTCAATAAAGCTTTGCCTGTGCCGAGGATCGTACCCGTTACCTCGTGTTCAGTAACCCTTGTGACCACTAGACAAACCAGCCGGCCTAGCCATATTACAAATTCTATTTCTATTATCGTAATCGGTAAGGCGACAATAGAAAGAAAATGGCGTATATGGAATCAGCTGTTTGGCAACTGTCAAGTGTATTTCATTTTCAGATATGTAACAAATTCTACTCGTTAACACTTGACAGTTGACAAACAGCTGATTCCATTTACGCCATTTTCTTTCTATTGTCGCAATAGAATAGAAATAGAATTTGTAATATGTCTAGGCCTGCAGGAGGAGTTATTAACAGAGTCAGTTGGCACATATACAAAAAAAATAGATAGATTTTATTTTGTATTTAAATAATAAAAGGTAATTCACACAAGGATTTATAGTAATTCATGAAAAAATGTAGCACCCGCCTTGATCCAGTCCTATATCCAAAAGGCTGAACTAAAATGGTAACCATTGACCCGGAGTAAAGGCAATATTTCAAATTCAATGCTACGGAAAAATTGCGTAGTAAAATCTAGAATTTCATTCTAGATCCTTCTACTACAGAAAAGCCCATTTTTTAACAGTGGAATGCGAATGGAAAGATAATTTAACAGTTACCTTTTTTATATTATTTTTCTCGGTAACCATAAGTTATGCGAGGTCTATAGTCTTTGATATTGGTTGGAAAAAGTTGGTTGAGAGCCAGATCGCTTAAGCATTGGGAAGATGCTCTCTAATTTTAACCATGGTTGTGCTTCCAGGAAAAAAAATATAATACCTGCTTTTCTTTTGATTTTGTGTTCGCAACTAACGGTTGCGCTTCGCGGATTAATTTAGTTGCGCTTCGATAGTTGCGCTTAAAAATGGTTGCGCTTCGAGGAATACCCCAGTGATTTGCCTTTTTTTATATTCATTTAATTTTTTTATCTTCTCTCCACATATAACTAAGACAGTGTAAGTAATTTAATGAATTCGTAGGAGTACCTTATTTGACGCCTAAGTTTCTTTTAGATTACTTGTTGTTTTGATTACGTAATTAACAATAATAATAATAAATTTATTTTTTTCCATTGTACAATAATTTTGTACTTATTTGCTAAGTTGTAGTACACATACAGGTTTTCTTTAAAATTGTAGTAAGCACGAAGTTTAAACCACTGACACCCAAGAGTAAACTTGTGTTGTGGGTGCAGTTGTACTTAGTTGTATTGTCCCAGAGGTAAAGGGTTGATAAGGGGGTGTAAGGCAAGGAGTGATTCAAAACCCGAAAAGTACCTACCAATACAATGTGACTTTTTCACTTGAAATGTCCTTTCTTAGTTTATCTTAGGCATCATTCAGTGAAAGAAAACATCATGAGAAATCCTTGACTAATACACCACTAATTTTGAGTTAGTACAAATACTTAAAGGGCTAATTCTAGACGGTCTTCTCATTATATTTGTAAAGTATCAATAAATAACATTCATAAAAAGCAAAGTTATTAGCGTTTGTTTATATCCCAAAAAGTCACCCAATTTATGAAAATATTGTACAGGCTATTCATGACATAGTAGTATTCATTAATCGTCATCTCTCGCTCACGTTCGCGTGATCTCGCTCAAGTATGCCCCGCCTCCAACAGCTGTTTTTGTTATTTAAGTTTTACTAAATAGAATATTTTAAAGTTGAATTTCGTTTTTCTTTACTTTTGATTACGCAAATATGATCAGTAACAGGTACAGATAGAGCCCATTTTATTGTACTAATTTAAAAATAGTGGTGTATATTCACCAGTCCGCCTCGAGCAAACATGGTGATCAATGCTCGTGCCTTCTTTGTATGAATAGAGGTCTTTGCAATACAGTGGGACAGTAACAGGCTAGTAATAGTATTATTTTATTATCTTTATCTCATCGTGTGGTTAGTTAATAATCTGGTGGTAGAATTATAATGTCGCCCATGGGCCTCTGACTTGGCATCACATGCCCTCGAGAAATATCTCTCAGGCATGCCGGTTTCCTCACGATGTTTTCCTTCACCGTTTTTGAAGCAAGTGATAATTATACAATACGCACATGAATCCGAAAAGTCAGAGTTGCGTGCCTTGGGTTCGAACTCGGGACTTATGATTTGGCAATCCGCCGGACACACCACTAGGCTATCACTGCTATTAAGGGAGGTACTTAGTAAATGTCAAAAAAGTTATTTTTTTCTCAGATCTTTACTAAAGGTAAAGTTTAAATAAATCAAGGAAAAATAACGTACAATTTATTGTCTGCCTTCAACTTCTTTTTAAGGTTCTTAGAAATCGAACTGAATAATGAAAACTGGCACAAATATTTACTGTAACAACAGAGCTAAGTAAGAAACGAAGTCGTCCCGTTTAAAAAAATAAGAGCTGAGTCTATAAATATCCCAATGACTGGTACAAGAGAAGCCACTTAGATGCCAAAACGTCTGTAATTGGAGAGAATCTATTATTAATACCGAAAGGTAAGTCATAAGTGTATAGATTAACGCTTATAAATGTTGTGTACTTACCTAGTCTTTTCTAAGTAGATAGATAACTAACCCTTCTTGGCAGTCGAGTAAAAATATGTGTGATATGTGTTTGAGTGAAGAGCACGACCATTTGTTCTGTGTCTGGGTGTAATTTATCTATAATATGTATGTGTTTAAAAGTATATAAGTATGCTTATCAGCTGTTTAGTAACCATAACACAAGCTCTTAGCTTAGCTTGGGACTAGATGGCGTTGTGTGAAAAGTTGTGGAATAGTTATTTATTTATTTTTAATGTGGATCATCCATTTGGTGCACATAGAAACACACTATAAGATAACAAAAACACAGAAATATAAAGAAAAATAAAATAAATTGTACCTAATAAAATAAAATATTTGACTCCTTGGCATGCAATCTTATTTGGGAATGAAAAAAAAACAACCGAATTCATTGAAAAACTCTAACAGGTGTTAAATAACTCTCGTTTCGGCTTTGGTGGTAATTTTTAGTTTTTGAATGCTTAAGTAAACGTTTTATATTTTTTTATTTTTTATTAACAGTGGTAGGTTAGGTACATCTGGAAAATGCATACTATTACAATCCCAACAAGTCCAAATACGGTTAGGATACATTGTGGTATTATGGAGTTCTGATGCCTGTCTCTTGGCTTCATCATTAGATCTGGTGGTAGAATTGTTTTTATTGAATACAAATGCTTCACTTGTAGAAATAAATACCAAAATCACTGTGCGTTTTCCTATAAAATTTGAAGAATTTCCTCGATTTCACCAAGCTTCCATCATCAGATCCCGCCTTGGTGACTATGGGACCATATCCAATAAGAAAATATTTTTTCGGTTGGCAAGCGGCGAAGTTATGCGCGAACAAACATAAAAAAAAACAAACATCGGAATTGATAACCTCCTTTTTTTAGAAGTCGGTTAAAAATAAAACGCCCAAAGCTGAATTTACTAGTCAAAAATGTATCGTCGAAAGCAATGTCAACTTGAATTCAACCTCACTGTGAAACTCAAAAATTGAAATGAAAAGCGACGGTTTTAGAACTTCATAAATCCAGTGTGGAATTTAATTAGGCAATCCGGGAATGCTAACCTTGTACATGTATTATTACACCCCGCTCCCGAGGTCTGAGGTCGATGGCAGATTTGAATTAGTATTGCTTATTTTCAAACTTTGTTTAATAAGTTATGTTGGCGACAAATCTGGTAACCCCGTTGCTAGGGGCTAGTGTTTTGTTGTTTGGCTAGCGACGGGGCGGCTTGGTTTTTCTATTCAAATTTTCTGAATATTGTTGACTTTTGTGATCGAATTATTATACCCAATTGCACCTTTAGCTGATTTTGATTTGGTGTGTAATAAGTTACATGATTTTCTTGAAATGAAATGCAATGATGAAATGAAATGATATTTATTTCTGTAAGTAGATCTTCCGAGATACTTTTACATGTCATTTTTTTTAAACTAACCCTTGACTGGCCTGT
The DNA here is from genome assembly GCA_921972225.1 of Euplexia lucipara. NCBI lineage: Eukaryota > Metazoa > Arthropoda > Insecta > Lepidoptera > Noctuidae > Euplexia > Euplexia lucipara. The sequence continues at coordinate 1,848,217 of OV179143.1, forward strand.
TGATCTAATGGTTAGTGGCTCTGACTGCTATGTTTCAATCTCTGGAACTGTCGGCGCGGGTCGGATATGCCACAAACTTTCCTTTAGATTTTTGTCTTTGTTACGTCTCTGGGAAGTGGGACAAACCTCGGTGCACACCAAGGTGTGAGTTCAATAACATATTAATAGATAGGATACTATTATAAGACAACTATTGTTATGTGTGTGTGTGTGTCAAGCTACTTATGTTGTGTTTTATTGTTTCTTTTGTTGTGTTTTTACTGTGCGTATTTCAACCTGTTGCCAATAAATGTTTTTTCTTTCTTTCTTTCTTTACATAGGCACCCGAACGACTGTAGTATCCACAATCAATTAATTGCAAGGGCCAATTAACAATCTGTCTTTGATCTCAGATTTAAATACTGTTCTATGAACTCAATGGAACTTAGAGTTCACAAGGCAAAGTCATTAAACAATGACCTAGTATTCAAAGTACAAGATCATAAACGAATACTAAATCAGATCTTACTAATTGCGACTAAGTCTTAAAACAAACCCAAAAGTTTAACAACACTACTTTCCAAGACTTTTGAGCCTTATCAATGAATTAAAACAGAAGCTAAAGATTGTGAGATTAAAGTTTAAGCATCTAACTTTAAAAGTTGTTTAGTTAATTAACCGTTTAATATCTTTCAGTTTAATGTATAATTCACTTACTGAGACAATTGAAATGGTCTTTAGAATTTTCTACTTTGAAGAAATTAGATTTTATATTGTTAGGGTACTTAACTGTCACGGGAATAACAAATGTTTCAATCGTGGAAATATGCACTAATTTCAAGTTAATATTTTATTTTGGTTTTGGATGGGATAACAAGCATGATGATTATCATCTCCTTTTTTTATTTATTTTAATTTATTTGTTACTTACTGTTATTTTTTGTGATTTCATGTTTTTAGGAACAGTGCGTGCAATGTGAATGTTTCTATGCGTTGCGTAATTAAACAACTAAGTTGGGATCGAATTTCTTTCAGTAAATTCACCATTGACCTTATTTATTAAAACTGTCTTCACTATCATCACATCACATAGTTTAAATTTTTGGTCTTCATTCCAGTATCAATTGAAAAATGATATCATAAAAATATTTTTGACATAATTCCATCAATCACAAAGAATCGGTTCATTTTTCTTAAAATTCGCCGACGTCTTCGTTGAACGATCTATCAGGCGAATATTGAATCTTCTAAGGGCAAATGTTACAGGCTTCTGAATTATTTAAGCATATTAACGTTTATATATTGCATTATTTTGTAATTAATCTAGTTTTCATCGCACATCTGCCACTTTTTACATACTTATTAAAAAATATTGACATGGCCAGAAAGATCTACAAGTATTTACAGAAATCAATATAATTTCATATAATATTCCCATTTGTTTTCTAACCGGATGGAGCTAATAATAATAAGTATTCCACAACTTTTTCACACAACGCCATTTAGTCCCCAGCTAAGCTAAGAGCTTGTGTTATGGGTACTAAACAGCTGATAAACATACCTACTTATATATTTCTAAATACATACATATTATAGATAAATTACACCCAGACACAGAACAAATGATCGTGCTCTACACACAAACATTTGTCCTGGGTGGGTATCGAACCCACGACCTCCGGCATAGCAGTCAGGGTTACTAACAACTAGACCAACAGGTCAGTCACAACTCAGTAATAACTTGGGCATTTTACAGAATGATTGTCCATCTGACCTCTACAACCCGCACTCACAGTCACTGGGTAGCCCGATACCCTTGTTCCTAGACCTTAGGGCTTCTGACCCGTAACGACTATGAAAGATCAACAAATGAAGGCTGGGACCAACTGTTTAACGTGCTTTCCTAGTCATAAACTCACGTCTTATTCCCGTGAAGGTAGGCAGAAACTACAGGACACCATCATTCTGCTATGCTTCGTTTACTTTCATACACGCGCCGATGTTATGTATTTTCCCTGTAAATTTAAACTAGCTCAAGAGTTCTCCTATTAGCTACTTATTTACAAAGATTATACAACTAAATTGATAGTAAATATTATAAATCATGTTTATTTTTGTTAATAGGTTCTACACTTATACATGTATTTTTTTAACTAGAAGGTCTGTGCTTCACTATTTGACTACTCTGAGAAGAAACACCAAAAGAAACTCAGAGGTCTGTCTTTTTTAAGACCAGACCTTATCTAAAACCCTTAACTGTCAAATTCACATCATTTTTCCTTCCATTTTGGTAGAATTCTTTACAAAATGGATTAGTACCTAGCTTGTTCCTAAGCCGCGTAAACTGGGCCAATTTGAACGTATTACAAAAGTTATTTCAATGGAAACAAAGGCCGATTTAGATCAAAAGATATTGCTTTTGAATTCTAAATCTATCTTTATATGAACTCGGTTGCTGCGCAAAACATTTTGTAAAATTTTATTTCTTACCACGTATTCAATAGACTGAAAGAAGTTAGACTTGGTAGAATAGATATATTCCTTTTAAGTATCAACCTTTGTGTTTTAAACTTTAAATCGATTTTCAATAGTTCTTCTAAGTAATATAATACTTTATAATAATAATTTCCATAACTTTCAAACAACGCCATCTTGTCCCAAACTAAGCAGAGCTTGTGCTATAAGTACTAAACAAGTAATAAACAGACTAATATAATTTTTAATACATAAATATTATAGATAAATTACACTTTACTAATCAAAAACACAAAGAGATTCCAGTACTCTTTAACTTATCTGATAATCTGGAGGGAGATGGGCAGGTTCTTATCAAAATCAAAACTCATTTATTCATACACGGCAAACATTGCTCTCGTACAATCATCCACTTAAGAGATTAACAAATCCCAATAGATCGATAGGGTGTTAGAGCCCAGCGATCAAACCACACTATTCTCAAACCACTGGAATTCCTCAAAAAACGTCTACCAAAAAAGCGCATGACAGAGCTCGGAGGATAGATAAAGAGAAAGAAAAGGATAAGGATATTTGTATGTATAGTTAAGAAAAAAATAAAAAGAAGTAGGTAGGTTGACTGGTAGAAAATGCCTATGAAATTAAGCCCGCTTCTGTACATATAATTATGCTTGAAGTAGATAATAAAGTATAATAAATAAAAAATAAATAATAAGAAAGAAAACGCCGTTAAGAGCCAGACACAAAGTTTATTACACCAAAAGAGCCTCAACTCAGCATCATGTCAACCAACAAATAAATAGGTAAACCACATCTCAGTCTAAACGCACAAAAAATTAAAGAAAAAAAAACTCTTTTCAAAATTAATTTACGTAAACAACACCCCATATTTCTTGTCAGCACAAAATTACCCAAAAACCGAACCTTATGGCCACTTGGTGAAGAAAACGGGAAACTTATAACATTAACAGTATATTAACGTTGTATTTTATTAAGGTCACAATTAAAACTTAGTGTCGGCACAAATTGTATAAGTTTGACTCACTGGCTGAATTATAAACGCGACGTATTTCATAATTTTTGGGCTAAAAAAGTAAAAAAAATATGAGTGACACTTTAATGGTATAAGTTTGAGTAATGTTTTACTTTCGTGACTTTGAGGAAGGGGTTTTGCCCTTTACGCGGTACGGTAGTTTTTAAAATTTATGAATGACTAGCACTTTGCTTGTGACTTCGTATGAATGAATTTCAAACGTTTCCTTTGAAATTTGACATTCCGTCAACCAAGTAATTTTGAAAAGAAAATTTAGATATGCCTTTGTTACTTTAGCGAAAGGTTCTTTAATTTCATCGGCCCCTATTTACAATAAAATTAATAGAATCCTTAACATTTATCCACTAAATAAAGCTCGCAAGGCGAAGGTTTCTGAGTACCTACAAAAACTTTCCTATGAAGAGTCTGAGGAACTTCTAACTGTTAGATTGCATATTATTTAACATTAAAATTATTTAACTAACAAACACATACATATTCATCACGCCGTATCTCATTATTTCACTCATACAAGTTCATTGCCTCACTTACATTTACAATATAAACACACCCTCTCACACTCACTCATTCACCCTAGCACTTAACACAAAGAGAAGTGCTTGCCGTTAGCTCTTAGCCGTATTTTTATATTAAAGTAATATTCCTTTATATTTCTAATGCTAGCATTTAAGAAATTTAATTTGTAGCTCGAGGGGAGCGCTGTAAGCCGAAAAACAGGTTCCTCCTAGTTCGGTTTCAGAAGCTAAAACTTTTGTGTACTTTTTTTAGCACTTATTTGTAAATTGATTAAGTACTTTTTTTGTGAAAAAAAGCTTATTATTATTATTATTATTTCCTTTATTTCCTTAAGCTACCGGTGGTCAGGGTTACTGAGAGAGGAAACGCCTAACAATGCGCGCCGTGTCCAAGAGGACTGCCTTCTGGATCAAGCCCTTGATCCAGCTGCCTAACGAGAGCCTCTTAAGGTGTTGGTCGAGGCTCTTGGCTATTATGCCATTGGCCGTCACGACTATCGGCACGATGATTGCTGTATCCACATCTCACATGTCGACAACCTCGCGAGCCAGATCAAGATATAAATATAATATATGTATACAGGCTGTTAGTGTGAACACCGTTACCCTTGAAACAGGTGGTTTGGTTTCACTTATAGAACGTAAATTCAATGAATTTTTTTTTTAATTTTTAAGTAGTCTCAATTTTTACTTTAAATTGTTTCACCCCATACAACTACACGCAAGTACATAGTAGACAAGACGGCGCCACGGGTAACTGCGCTTGATCAGACACCGTAAGCTGTACGCCCGCGTCCGCACACACTCCACAGTCTGGGTATAGCCTTGCTATCGAGCGCACGTCGGTTTAGACACGTTTTTCGCAAAAGTGGGTAGTTAGATAAAAGTAATTATGTCGTACACAAACGTACAGTGGACGAAATTGGTACGGCTTTACGCCGCGGCTGGTGATAGATAACCTGGGCGATGGATTGGACGTGGAGGGCCAATGGCGTGGCCCGCGCGCTCGCCAGACGTTACACCTCTGGACTTTTATCTCTGGGGGGAAATGAAGCGCCGCGGGTGTATGCCACTGAGTTTCATAATACGTCGGAACTCAAAATGCGGATTCGTAGTGCGTTCAGAGACATACAAAGTGACACTGTTGTGCTTCCTAGAGTGCGAAATAATGTGCGAAAACGTGTGGAGTGGATCCCATTTTGAACATTTTTTAAGACTAATGTAAGTACTTAATTCAATCAGTGTAGATATTCAATCAGTGTAAATTTAACCAGTATTTTTTAATGAAACTGTAGATAATAACCCTACCCAGTTATTGCCTTTCTTTCATTTTCGTTGTTGTTAAATCTAACTTACATTTGGACCCGTCACGCAAAAGAAGGTAGTAGGTATTTTTGCCTGTCCTAAGCCAGGAAAAGTATGAAGGAAAGTTACATCACAGGTTATGTGTATTGTTTTTTTATTGGAATATTGTGTAGGTAGTTAAAACGGACGGCCAGTGCAGCAGGTCAGCGCCCTTTACGCGTAGTATCCATGAATTTATGGACGGTGTCGGACAGAAACTTTCTTACATTTTTGAATGAAAATAACGTTTATTTATTTTTAAATTTAGACAAAAATTGTTATAATTAAGTCAACCTATGGTTTTATATTTATAATATAATATAAATATAAAACCATAGGTAGTTGACTTAATTATAACAATTTATATTATATTATGTTGGAAGCAATTTTTAAATCGGTTCTGGTTTGAGTTATTTCCATAAGAACAAATAAATAAACAAATCTGTCTTTTTAAAATTATTGTAAATGAATGAATAAAATGGTTGATACCGGTGGTAGGCTGTTAGTAAAAATGATGTGAGTTGCTGTGTTAATGTGTGATGCCTGCCAATCTCGATTGGACAATAATTCCTAAGCTATCTATGAAGACTGCAGGTTGTAAGCACTAGTGTTGTCTTTTAGATGTTTCGATTACTATAAAAGACCAACCAATTAAAGGGTTGTCGGGCCAGATAGGCAGTCGTAGTCTATGTAAATCACTAGTTTTCATTTTCGTTAATTAAGCTCCAATTACTAGTACACCAAGCTGTTTCAATGTAAGTAAAAGACGACTTAATACTCCAATTAGTAAACGAGATCATTGAAAATGTAAAGATTTAATTTAAACTATCCCATCCCGAAAGCAAAACTGATTTATTTACAAATTCCATTATTTTTCAATCGAGTATAATAAAAAAAAAAAAAAATGAAAATACGAAACCTTTACCCAAATTAAATAATAATCATATCACGAACCGCAACATTATGTACAATAAGAAGCTATTTTATCGAAACACTAAAATACTGACTTTAATGAGAATACGGTTTGTATTACCGATTTTCAGAATTCACTCTTTAATATACTTTAGAGAGACCATGCGAAGAAATGCCATAGAAAAACTATGATCCCATGTGTCACAGTAAAGCCATCTAGAATCTTATAGAGCTGTGTCCACTTGGATAGAGGTGTTGGATGAAAATATTGATGATGTCCTGTTTATACGAGTAGTTAGTATTGAATGTCTTTGATAGGCACTAAGATATTCTGAATACCGAATTGTCATTAAGTGACTGAGAGCATAATAATCCGGTCAATTTAGACATCTAAGGTTACAAAAATTCCCACTTGGCTGAATATTGGTAGGATTGTTCAATACACTATTATAAAGGAAATGTCCTCATCGATCCGGCAAGTGCAAAAAAAGTTACTCGGGGTCAGAGGTCACAAAAACGGGTTTTTCGCGATTTTCAGCAAAATGGTAAGTTTTATCATAAAATTACCTCAAACAAAAATTGTAGATCAGATAATTATCTATAAAAAATGTCGAAATACTTTTTTTTCCTAAGAGCCACTGTTTTTGAGATATAACGATTCAAAAAGTTGAAAGAGTTGAGAGATATTATCAGCGCTTATACGGTTAGGTTGATCGTCAATTGCTTCCTTATCTGAAAAAATTCTGTTGGAAAAAAGAAGTTACGTACAATTAGAGGTAACATACCTTAATACGGTAATCTTTATAATATACTATATGTTATACGTGATTAGCATACAGGCAATGGGTTGTAAACAGGCCAGCACATCAAGTTACCCCAAAATGTCAAATTGCATCAATAGTTTTTCAACTTTATTGCAAATAGCATAAGGTTCTTATTCATTTGGAAAAAAATGACAGTTTGTGGTAGGTTGTTGTGCTGGCGTCTGTACCCCCGTCTGGTGTCTGTTGTTGTGGTAGTCTTGTTTACCCCTCTAACTAAGCTAAAAACCCACTCCGTACACAAGTGTACGGAGTGGGTTCATGTCAATAGTGCAATGCATGGTTCGAACGCATGACCTCTCGAGCGATGATTGCCAAGTCGATGTCTGAGCCATTAGACTATTGTCGCTTATACTATCGGTTAACCGTTTTAAGTTGGTTAAAAAGTTGTGAACACAATTAATACAGTAATCACAAAACATACATTTTTAACCAGGCTTAAGAAATGTAAAAAATATACTATCCATAGTAAAACTAGGGCTTAATGAAAAAGCTAAACCAATATGTGAAATTATGTTAAAAGCTAAATATTAAATTAATGGCGAATAAAAATACCCAATGAATTTACACATGATGAATAATGTAGCCGAACAATGGAGTTATTCAATGAAAATAAAAAAAACCGATCGCTAGTTCCAGCATTCAAACAAAAAAGCAAACAAGTTATTAACTTAATAATATTCGTATAAATTTAAAGCCAGGAATCAATGTCACAATTTCACCTTGTAAATGGCTTTCATACAATGGCAATATATAACAATAGCACCATCTGGGAAACAATCTGTTTCAACTGAATTCAGACAATCGAGAACGGCTATATTATTATCGTTACGATCTACATTTACAAGAAGTGTTTCTGATATTGTACCGCTTACACGTGTACGATTTAAAAGCCTTGAAATAACAAAATGAGATTCGTACTGGGTACTTCTCTATAATAATAATAATAATAAAGATACTTTCCTTCCTCCAAGCAAAAATGCTTGTTGGAAGGAAACAGTCCAGTAAGGTGCTGGTAGGGATCTTGACCGTACTTCCGGGATTGTCCTGATAGCCGTGGAATGCCTCTCTACTCCTCAAACACCTCAGGTTATGTTGCCCTCTTGTCGCTACGTCACTATGTGCTAGCGGCCGTTTCAGAGGGCCCATTACTGAGTGTGTAAGTCACCCCCTGTGATTATATTCGTGTATTTAGAAAGCATTGAGAGAGCCCATAGTCCTTCCATAGTACTAGGTAACCAGTTCACCTTATCCACCCCTAACCCATAGCCCAATACATTTGTTGCTTTAGTGCAATAGTTCTGCACTAGTCGTAGGTTTTCCTTGGATGCATTTGCTTTATGCATACAGGGAAAATCTGCGATTAGAGCCTCACTTCATTAAAAACGACGAAGCGCCTCTGCGAGTTGGCTTCGGCCCCTCGTACGCCTTCCAAAGGTCTGGAACCCAAGGGTTCCGAGACATAAAACGAAAAAATTATAATAATAATAAAAATGGGAATATGGGACAGCAACAGGCTGGTATTATTATACATATTATTATTTTTATACGCTTATATCCAAGGCTTACTTTACTTTACTTTTATCCAAGGCGGATTGGCGATTTCAAACTTATATTACTACTAGCTTTTGCCCGCGGCTTCGCCCGCGTGGATGTCGAACTTCCGTCGTATGTTAGTTTTTAACCGACTTTCAAAAAAGGAGGAGGTTCTATGTTCGTGTGTATGTATTTTTTTTTTTTTTTTTTTTTTTTTTTTTTTTTTTTTTTTTTTTTATGTATGTTACCTGATTTCTCCCTCATTTGTGGACCGATTCTCAAAATTCTTTTTTTGTTTGAAAGAGTAGACTCCTGAGGTGGTCCCATTTTAATTTAATGAAGATCTGTTGCTGATCTTCGGAGATATACAACGGAACTCCTCAAAAATAAACGGCAAATCTGTCGTGATTGCTGGAATCGCTTGGATGTTTATTGTTTATACAACATCATGACGTATCATCACGCCTGTATGCTCTGAGGGGTACGCAGGTGGGTACAATTTACCTAGATTTCGTCAGTTAGGTATGTTAATTTTAATTTATTAGGGATTAGTGGAAAACCTTATTATCATGACATGTATTGTTAACAATTAAGAATATAAAATAAATTCATGGCAAATGTTTTTATGGCAACAACTAAAAATGGAAAAATAAAAAACTTTTTTGCAAAAAATAAAACCGACTTCAAAAAAAACACTAAACGGTGTAAAATAACTCTAAATTCGGAAGTCGGTGGCCCATCATGAGTAAGACAAACCCACCAAAGCCACAGACTTCCGAATTTAGAGTTATTTTACACCGTTTAGTGTTTTTTTTGAAGTCGGTTTTATTTTTTGCAAAAAAGTTTTTTTTTAATGTTAAATTCCTGTGCGAGCCCCAAATAAGTATATTTTCTTTCTTTCTTTCTTTCTTTCCCTATGTTTTTCCTTTAAGGGTTGAATTTTCAAAAATCGTTTTTTATGGAAGACTTACTCTTCACTAAGAACACGGGTCTTCAAGTTTCATGTCTCTAATACCAGCGGTTGGGGCTGTGCGTTGATATATAAACGTAATAATTTTAGCATAATACTTCCGGATAGACTACTTTCAAAGTTGATCCTTCCGATACGTATGCATAAAGATTTCTGGACCTACTGACCCGTGAAAGAGCGCCGTACAACACTGACCATGTGTAAAACAACTGATACTAAGATCAACCTGCCCAGGCGTATTGATTACCTACAACCGTACCAAGTTTAGTTAAAATCCCTATAATAGTTTTTGAACTATGCGTGCACATACAGACAGAAAGACAAAACATTCACTAATTACATTTTTGGCATCAGTATCGATCACCAATCATCCTCCAATATTAATTTTGAATAGATATTCAATGTGCATAATTATCTTCGTAGTGTGTGATAGTCCATTGAATTGTATGCCGAGCGATATTGTATCATAAGATTAAATATTATAATATCTTAGCCGTGTGCAGCGCCCTTTGGTGAACTCCACTGCGGGTGACGTAACCTACGACAAACTTATTATTTGCGGTTGGTACAGTAGTCGGGTCTAAGACATGAACCGCAAAATTAAGTTTGTTTTTTATTGTATATACTTTTCCGGGATAAAAAGTACCCAGTGTGGTGCCCAGGATATTAAGGAATAAGTATACCAAGTTTCATCGTAATCGAACCGGTAGTTTTTGCGTGATACCTGAACATACAGACAGACAGACAGACAAAAAATTTTTTAATCATATTTTTGGGTTCGGTGTCAGTCTAGTAACACCCCCTGCTATTTATTTTTTTGATATTTTCAATGTACAGAAATTTTACTTCTACAGATTTATTATAAGTAGGTATTTATATTTATTATAAGTATAGAATAGATATAGGATAGATAAATTACACCCAAAAACAGAACAAATGATCGTGCTCATCACACAAACGTTTGTTCTGGGTGGGAATGGAACGTACAATCTCGGGCATAGCACTAAACTAACTGCTAGACCAACAGGCCAGTCAGTTGAAAAGTTATTAACAAAGACATTTGACGCATTGGAGAAGCTTGATGTGCTGGCCTTTGTACATTGAATCTAATGAAAAAGCCGGTGTGTTTACCTCAGCCGATTCCTGTAGACGAAGCGTGATGACAAAGGTTTGCAGTTCTATAGAGGCAGTTTTTGCACTGTCATGATTGAAAACGTCAATAGGTCAGGTTTCTTTGTTGCACGTTCAATGTGCTTATTTGGGAATTTATTGCTTATATGTTTTTCTTTATGTAAATGGTACATAACCTCACGTCTTTTTACCTACGGTATACTAGCTTTATTAGCCTTGACGCCACCTACTTAACTGTGATCCTTATATTTTCTTTTGTTTCTTTTACGTTTAACCTTTTAACGGCTTGTGTCGCATATATGCCACACATATTTCCGTGTCTCTACCGCTCGTGTCGTATTTCTGCGACAGAGAACATGCATGATTTTTTCGTTTTATTTTCAAAATACTGACTGTACGACGCCAGCACATCAAGTTACCCCGATGTGTGAAATTTCTTTGATCGTTTTTCAACTTTATGACAAACTGAATAAGGTTCATATTCAATTGGGAAAATTTGACACATTGGGGTAACTTGACGTGCTGGCGTCTGTGCAACTAAAACTATTATGGAATTGAGATATTATGTAACAAAAACTAAAAATCGATACAACAATTTGTTTCTCCTTATTTACTGCAGGTATTATTTTATGATTTGTAGCAATTTTGGCCCGGCGCTAGGGGCACGGCAACTAATATTTAGCCAAGCGCTTAAAAGGTTAAACATTCATATGTTAGACACAAGCCTACTTTGTAATAGAGTAGTCACTCATTATAAAAAAATAATGCTAGTAATTGTTTTCTTAGTCCAATTAAATTAAACGTTGTGACACACAAACGTCCTAAGATGAATTAGTAGAATGTAGTATATTTACCTGAGAGACTATATCCCCTGACATATAGATTTCCTCATATTTCAGGGGGTAGGGTCAATACTCTGTGCACCCATAACCACGCCAGTACATCAGCCTACCCCAATGTGTCAAATTTCTTTGATAAAATAAATAAATATTCCACAACTTTTCACACAACGCCATTTTAGTCCCAAGCTAAGCTTTATAATATGTTTCTAAATAAATACATATTATAGACTAGCTTTTGCCCGCGGCTTCGCCCGCGTGGATGTCGAACTTCCGCCTCCTATGTTTTCCCATTAAGGGTTGAATTTCCAAAAATCGTGTTTTAGTGGATACTTATTCTTAACTAAGAAGTCCCCTTCAAGTTTCATGTCTCTAATACCAGCGGTTTGGGCTGTGCGTTGATATATAAACGTAATAATTTTAGCATAATACTTCCAGATAGACTACTTTCAAAGTTGATCCTTCCAGTATGTATGTATAAAGATTTCTGGAACTACTGACCCGGGAAAGAGCGCCGTACAACTGACCATGTGTAAAACAACTGAGACTAAGATCAACCTACCCAGGCGTATTGATTACAACCGTACCAAGTCAATCCCAATCCCTATAATAGTTATTGAACTATGCGTGCACATACAGACAGACAGACAGACAAAACATTTACTGATTGCATTTTTGGTATCAGTATCGATCACCAATCATCCTCCAATATTAATTTTGAATATATATTCAATGTAGGTCCATAATTATCTTCGTAGTGTGTGATAGTCCATTGAACTGTATGGCGAGCGATATTGTATCTTAAGATAAAATATTATAATATCTTAGCCGTGTGCAGCGCCCCTTGGTGAACTCCACTGCGGGTGACGTAACCTACGACAAACTTATTATTTGCGGTTGGTACAGTACTCGGGTCTAGGGATCGAACCACAAAATTAAGTTTGTTTTTTATTGTATATACTTTTCCGGGATAAAAAGTACCCAGTGTTGTGCCCAGGATATTAAAGAATAAGTATACCAAGTTTCATCGTAATCGAACCGGTAGTTTTTGCGTGATACCTGAACATACAGACAGACAGACAGACAGACAAAATTTTTTTTAATCATATTTTTGGGTTCGCTGTCGGTCTAGTAACACCCCCTGCTATTTATTTTTTTGATATTTTCAATGTACAGAAATTTTACTTCTACAGATTTATTATAAGTATATAGAAGAAGATATAGATAAGTCCAGGTTTCCACCTTTTTTAAGCAAGTGAGAATTACCTACACAATACGCACATAACACGAGGTTTTCATTGTCTATCGAAATTTATAAAGTGTAAGTAGGTAAGAAGCATATTTGAACTCAGTCATCTTACTAAAATTCTGTATTCCTAGATGTTTAGGGATCCAAAATGTTACAGAGCTCTTCTTTATCCTTTGAGAATCCATAATGCTCTTCAGTGAAATACTTTAAAATTCATATTTCTGCAGAAAGTGCCACAGTACAAGACGCATTGCGGTCCGTACGTGTCGTTTTAAAAGAACCCGTCTTGAGTTACATCTCAAATGATATACGGAACAATACTTACTCGTGGTACTACAAACTCTCCGAGGTATCTCTCGATTTCTAGATACACAATATTTCATGTCTGTCTGTTTATTTGCCTGGCATGAAGTAAATTGAGTGAACTGTCGATGATGTTGTGAGTTATGTAGTACGAACGTTGAAAATTGGTTGTTTTTAAACAAATAAATTTAAAATACTAGATTAAGAAAGGACATGCGAAGAACTGTTACGGAAAAAGTGTGATCCCATGAGTAATCGACTTGTGGCCACTAGAAAAAAAGTATTCATAGAAAGTATTGAGTATCTTTGTTTCTAAAATTAATTAATAAGACTATTAAACATACATATTTATAACACACTAGCTGCCCCGGCAAACTTCGTTGTGCCCTAGAGTCAATTTATTACTCTTATCAATTTTATAAAACGTATGTATATCTAATATTATTAGATATACATACGTTTAATAAGATGACAACTAATAGATCCAAACCAATAATAACTACTACCACTTTTTATGTATCGAGTCTCTACTGTAATCTTATTTAAACATTTTTGTTTTCGATATAATTAAAATTACAACATGTATAATTATAACCTAACCTAACTTACCATACCTATCCTATAGCTAACCTAACTACCTAACCTAACTTCCTTACTGAAATGCACTAATTTAAAGAATACTAAATTCATAATTTTAATCTGAACTATTACGCTGCGTGCCTCTATGTTACATTACAATTTGTAAAGTTTTCCCGTTCTACTTTAATTAAAGTCCAAACAGTAAAAAAATTCTGTTTGCAAAGAATTATTCAAGTTCATCTCTGTCGTCATTATTAATTACGTAAATTGATTTCTTAAATTTATGACTTTTTTATGCTAAATAAAACCTCTTTCTAAGTTTAGTAACAAAATAAATTTTATTTTTTCGAAGACTTCATGTTTTTTATTAATTATTATCCTAATCCAGACAGAGACAAATCCAAAAATACCAAAATCATTTAAATTGGTCCAGCCGTTCTTGAGTTATAAATGGTGTAACTAACACGACTTTCTTTTATATATATAGATTTGCTCGTAAAGGGTATCTTATTCCGCCAAATTTAGTATCGTAATGTATCTCATTGCGCACTTGTGAGTTATGGTAATGCAAAACGCACGGTTCGCAAGATGCTTCGACTAAAATGAAAAGATCCTTTTTTAAAATCTTAGCAAAGTATTCTATCAGAAAAGTGGTCAACATTTTATAAATAAAATGAACGGAGATTAAATATAAAGAATAATTATTATTTTAATTAATTTTGACAATAAATTACAACCATTTGTAACAAAAACAAAAAGAAAGATTAGGTAATTTACTTTATTAGTAATACTGGCTGTTTTAGTGCCTGTGACTTAAATAAAAAAAAGGTGATGCGAGCGCATCGCTAATTTGTGAACCAGTTTAAATTATTCCGTTCACTTTTTCTTTTCGCTGTATTGTTTTTATTTGACAATTTCAGTCCAAGTTTTATTTTTTTCCTCGCAAATATGTTATAAAACGTTGTATCATTGTATGACATACGTGCGCTTTGATAATTACAGCCTCTGCTTTCTTGTAGCCCTCGCCTGCGGCTTGGGCTAATAATATTGCCTCGGCTGTAATTATCAACTTACCGCACATATATCATGATGTACAATTATGTATGCACCACGCCTATAATCCCTGAATAGTTAGGCAGAGACCTGTAATATTACACCTAGTAACTGGAGAAAGTTATGCAAAAGTCCCATGTAATAGGGGGCGAGTCTTTTGCTAACAATCGGACACGAATCAAGACTCCGGACTGCTATTGAGAAATTCCAGATAGAATACCTCAAAAACACTTTGCCCGACCTGGGGATCGAACCCAGGACCTCATGCTCAGTAATAGCGCTACCGACCACTAGACTAAAGAGGCAGTATAATGTATGTGTACGAAGGAAACGAGGTCAATCCTCCAAATAAACATCAATTCATTTCGTTTTCAAAATAATCAATAGGTACAAGGAAATCGTTAAACCCTTGTACCACTCAATGTAGAAACATAAATACAAAGTTAGTTATAAATGTTAGGTCGATATACGTTGAAGAGTATAAAGACCGGCAAATTACGTCCGCCAGTCCGATCCGGTGCCAAATCTTTTTCAGGTTCACTACACATCGATACTATGGCGAGTAGGGGCGCGTGTCTGTGCACTGAATGTAACGTAAATTTCGTAAACGATTTAGTACTCTATTTATTTTATACTTATATGCTTCTATATCTATACTTCTATACTAATACTTACTTATAATCCTACTTATATTATAAACGCGAAAGTTTGTGAGGATGGATGGATGGTTGTTTGTTACTCTTTGACGTACTGAAAACTACTGAATGGATTTTAATTAAATTTATAATATGCAGTTATCTGACACCCTGGATACATAGACACATAGGCTTTTTATCCTTGTATTCCCACGGGAACGGGACCTGCATAATAATATTATAAAGAGGATAGGTTTGATTGTTTGTTTGTTTGAATTGAATAGGCTCCGAAATTGCTCGCCCGATTTGAAAAATGCTTTCACCGTTAGGAAGCAACACTATCCCCGGGTGACACAGGCTACTTTTTTATCCCTGTATTCCCACGGGAACGGGAACTACGCAGATGAATTTAAATTTACTTAAAATTAATTATAATATAAAAACTGTCGGTTAATAGGACATATTTTGTAGGTATGGAACCGTAGAATCGTCATCTAGAAAACGCATAGGATACTATTTATGCCGGTAATGTGTTCATTTGGGATAGTCTCGGGCAACTAATTTTGTCGGTTTGATAACAAATCAAGAGCCCTCTATATGTCTCATAAACCAGGTTAAGCCGTTAATTCTAACTTGATATTTGTTACATACGAGTACTCAGAACCCCGAAAGTCTGACAACTAGTATAACTAAGACGTATTCTGTTATCTAGTCGCGGGGTTGTAGGAATTAGCAGCGTAGTTGCGTATTTGCGTATCTCCATTGGCAGTTTATAGAGATGATACCTTTTTTTTTTTTAATTTATTTTTTTTTTTTTTTTTTTTGTTTGCGCTGGGAAAAAATGACAATTACGCATACCCGCCCATCGGGGGATGGGAGGCTATGTGGGACTCCCCGGTCAGACCCGGTATACCCACTAAAACAACCCAGCTTTATTCCCGCTTCGTCTAAGTGGCAGGAGACTGGGAAACCGGCACAGCCTTTACGTCCAGTCCTCCA
Organism: Euplexia lucipara; assembly: GCA_921972225.1. Taxonomy (NCBI): domain Eukaryota; kingdom Metazoa; phylum Arthropoda; class Insecta; order Lepidoptera; family Noctuidae; genus Euplexia; species Euplexia lucipara. Next base: position 1,864,611 of record OV179143.1, read on the forward strand.
CCGACGATTGCCCCGCATGGCTTCCCCTAGGGGACCGACAAAGGTGGTGACGGGTGCAATGCGGGCGAAGGCACCCCCGTACCGTCGCCCGCCCGTCGCCACCGTGAACCGCTTGAAAGTCCGAGTCCGAGAAAGCAGTTCGGGGGAGAGATCGACCCCCTCCAGGGCCATCCCCCCCCACGACATGGGCCTCCGAGGCTACCGTCGGCCCTCCGGCCTTGGCAACCCCGTCGACCCTGAAGCCAAGGCGCCCTCGGACAAACCGCCCCCTCGGACCCGCTTCCGCCAGACAGTGATAAATAAATAAGAAATAAATAAATGATAAATAACCACCTTCTGACACACACACTTTACTGGAAAGTCACACCCAGACACAGCACAACGATCGCGCTCGCCATAAAAAATGAGCAGTCCCAAAGTCAGAGTCCGACAGAGAGCGGTCCGGAGGAGAGACTGACCCCCTCCAGGGCCATCTCCCCCCACGACAGAGGTCTCCGAGGCCACCGTCAGCTCTCCAGCCTTGGCAGCCCCGTCGACCCTGAAGCCGAGGCCCCCTCGGACAAAACCGCCCCCGCGGACTCGTTACCACGACCGAGGGACTTCCACGTCCAACGCACGAATCAGTGAGTCGTCTGAGCCCAGAGAGTAACTGTTCCTGTGCCATGGGCACCAAACAGCCAACAAACCCAATCACACGTGACCAAACACACGCACTTTCTTTCTTTCTTTTCTTTCTTTCTTAAATGATAAATAATTAGATAAATAAATAAATAATAAATAAACACCTCTGGACATACACACTTTACTCGCAAGTCACACCCAGACACAGCACAGCGATCGCGCTCACCATACAAAATGAGCAGCCCCAAAGTCAGAGTCCGGCAGAAAGCGGCCCGGGGGAGAGACTGGCCCCCTCCAGGGGCATCTCCCCCCACGACAGAGGTCTCCGAGGCCACCGTCAGCGCTCCAGCCTTAGCAACCCCGTCGACCCTGAAGCCGCGACCCCCTCGGACAAAACCGCCCCCGCGGACCCGTTACCACGACCGAGGGACTTCCACGTCCGACGCACCAATCAGTGAGTCGTCTGAGTCCAGAGAGTAACTATTCCTGTGCCATGGGCACCAAACAGCCAACAACCCCAATCACACGCGACCAAACACACAAATTAAGTACTATGGCGGCAAAAATAAACAAGTGTTTAAGCCGGGCGAAGAGGTCATGTTTAAAAAATATTTGAATAATTTAAAATTTCTGTGGTACAAAGGTACCGTTATAAAAAGACTGGGTAAAGTGATGTATTTAATTAGAGACCACGTATCATCGTCGGACGTCAAAAAACATAAAAATCAAATGGTAATAAGTAAAGACATGTCTCGATCAGACTTTGACGATTTTACGTTGGCCAACGACCCAATTCAAAGCGAACCCAGCGGTCAAACGCTTGATAGTGGGGAAGGAGAAAGGAACGTGGTGGAATTGACATCCACACCCTCACCCCAGCATTCGAGATGTCCCAGCCGACTGCTGCGGGATATACCCAGGGTAGATTATAAGCAGTTTTTATGAAAAAAATGTATTACTTGTACTTTTCTATTTTTGTTAAATAGGGAGAGGGATTGTTATGTATCTGTGGCATGGTTTCCATAGATACGTTAGCTGTTGCCACGCAACGTGTTTCACTGGTCTCCCCGATCCGAGTATTTACCACTTTCTTTCTTCCTTTTCTTTCTTTCTTAAATGATAAATAAATAAATAAATAATAAATAAACACCTCTGAACATACACACTTTGCTCGCAAGTCACACCCAGACACAGCACAACGATCGCGCTCACCATACAAAATGAGCAGCCCCAAAGTCAGAGTCCGACAGAGAGCAGCCCGGGGGAGAGACTGGCCCCCTCCAGGGCCATCTCCCCCCACAACAGAAGTCTCCGAGGCCACCGTCGGATAGAGATGATACCTAGGTCAAGTGTTCAACGATTAGCTGTCAAACAGCTAGTTTCGTATTAGATCATCAGTGTGTATCTACGGTGAAGTCATGCGCACTCGCAGAGGCGTGACGAAGCGCACAATACCTCTGCTGATAGTCACCGTAAATGTAAAGTGCAATACATTTTTTTGTATGTTCTCAGTTGTCATCAAAGTTGTCATCGATGTACAACTGGAAGCCAGTTAGCTTCGCTTCATGTAATATACTGGCACCTACAACAAGAAGTATTTAATAGCATTACTGCTTTTATAATAATAATATTAAATAAGCCATTTATTTATTCATTTTATTTTATTTTCTTTGTGTGGCTTACAGCGAACAATACAAAATTAATAGCGAGTTGTGTGTGAGTGTTGTATGTGTTGTGTGTGTGTTGAGTGTGGTGTGTGGTGTGTTGTGTTGTGTTGTTATGTGTATTCCGTATTTTTAAATTCTAAGTTAACATTTCTTATCTTGTTAGTAATAAGTTAGTAAATTTTCTTAAACTATGTAAATATATTAGTATCACTGACTGAAATTCAGTCGTTTCCCGCTACTTGGATGATGTCAACAGCCCACCGTCTCATTGGTCTTCCCACATTTCTTTTCCCTAATGGCTATATATTTTAATGTAATTAGTTAGCGTTACTAACGATTGAAAATCCGATAAAAACGTCAAGAAATATTTGATTAGGATCAGCTAATCTGACGTGACGGTAAATAAACCGAACTAAAAGTTTTTTAAGAGGAAAGAAAAATGGGTTTGTGTTCGGAGAGTTATAAAATAAGTACCTATCACAGGCAAAGTCGCGGTCGACCTTTATAGAGTATAAATCCTTAGCTTGCCAACCTCTTAGCGCTCTGTTCGTGATGATTTATCACTGTTAAGGCGGGAAATAAAGCAAAATTACTAACCGAAAGTTTGTTGCTAACATGGAATGGGCAAGACCAATGAATTGAATTCATTTGAATTGTATGAATAAACATAGTAGGTACAATACAAAGGAATAAACATAGTAATACTTCTAGTATGATGGACTAATAAAACTTCCTCGACGAAAAATCGAATGCCTACCACTTTTATGTAAGTAATATTAATTCTTCGTTACTAATGCGATAGTACAGAGAGCCATGGAGCGCTCCATGCTTGGCATCAATATAGGTACTAGATCGAGTTCCAAACCTCGAAATCAGGAGACGCACAAAGGTCATCGACATTGGAAATCGCGTTATGGAACTCAAATGGAGTTGGGCAGGACACCTAGCTAGACGCGTTGATGGCCGGTGGAGTAAAGCTGTGACCGAGTGGCGTCCAAGAAACGGCAGGAGAAGTGTAGGGCGTCCTGCGGTGAGATGGCGGACGACATTGTTGCCATTGCGGGAGTACCGTGGATGAGACTGGCACAGGGATGTGGAAATTGGAACATAAAAAGAGAGGCCTATACTCAGCAGTGGGTAAAGTCGGGCTGTGGATGATGATGATGATGATGAATGCGATAGTTCGTTTTCTGCTGTAATTGTATTGCATGACGTATTGATTTAATACGCCCTGGAGACAAAACATAGCGCCTTTAATATTTTACTGTTTTACCTTTCAATCATGTCAATTAGAGACACAATAGAAAGATAATGACCGCTCGGACACTGGTCTCCTCTTTGGGTTTAATGAATTAAGAACTATAATGTACAGACGCCAGCACATCAAGTTACCCCAATGTGTCAAATTTTCCCAATTAAATATGAACCTTATTCTGTTTGGCATAAAGTTGAAAAACGATCAAAGAAATTTGACACATTGGGGTAACTTGATGTGCTGCCGTCTGTACATACCTATGTTTTACAATAAATAAATGAATCTGAATCGTATATGTATCTGAATCGTATAATATGAAAAAACAAAACGAGAAGATGATTCATGATTATTTGATTGTGGGTTTTATGAAATTTCAAAAACAAATATTAATTGCAAATTTTGAGAAAAATGTCGCGTCCGTTGCATATATTAGACCACAACGAGCATATTTTATCTAAACAATTAGAGATGCGCAAACGTACGCGATTGGAAAGTTTTTATGAAGTTAAACGGACTCTAAATCATCAAGTTTCGAACATAATATAATGTAAGTATTGACCTGAAATAACGTTTGTTAACGACTGGCAATGGCAACTCGAAGTAGGCATCTACCGGACATGACGTGTCATGGCGCGCGAGTAAATGGGTTTGGCGCGCAACAGTTTTACTGTGGGGTTTTATTATAATTTAACTAATAGAAAGAAATGTTCTGTATACAATATAATTAATTCCATTAATTACCAACACAATTAATTAGATGACATATTTGGTTTATTGGAACTTACTACTAACAATTGATTGTATTTTGACTTAAAATATAAAAGGGTTTTTAAAAATGTAAAATAGAATTAGAACATTGTTGTTGATGGTTGTTCTGTGAAAATAGTTTTGAGGGGAAATTGAACTGAATATTATAGAAGTAGTGACCGTGTTCAAGTGTTTTATTACGCTATTATTTCAGAAGTGGGATAAAGTTTAAAATGTCGGGTCCATATATTAATGGGTTAGGGAAACGCCTACGCAAACACCATGAATCCACAAGCTCTGATGAAGAAAATAATGAACTTTTTTTTCAAGATTACCGTTTTAAAACTATTACCCACAAAAGGCGTCATGTTACCCCAAGTGATGCTGAAGTGATTCCAAAATTTTGCCCTGAAGACAGCAGCACTAATATTACCGGTTGGGTCCACAAAATTGACCAGTTGGGTGATGTTTACGGATGGAACGATACGGATAGAACCTTTATTATGCAACTACGGTTGCGTGGCTCTGCAAGGAAGTGGTATGACGATCTCGACAACTACAATTTAACGTGGGACGAATGGAAGGTTACTCTTCATGTCGCTTTTCCCCGATCAACTGACTTTGTCGATAAATTAGAAGGTATGCTATCGAGAGTAAAGGAAGACAAAGAATCTATGACGAAATATTATCACGATAAATTATCCTTGCTGAAGAAATGCAACATCAATAGTGAAGATGCTATTTCGTGCATAATACGTGGTTTACCTTCCGAGTTGAGAGCAAATGCCAAAGCGTATAGTTGTGATGCACCAGAACAGCTGTACTTTGGTTACTTGTCGTCACTGGAGAATTTCAAACGAGTGGAAACGAATGCAGCGAGCAAGTCTACGTGGAGGAGGGGTGCAGCTGCCAACACGTCAGGCTGTACGTCGACACAACAACTTCAGCCGAAAATATGCTACTCGTGTCGTCGGCCAGGACATGAGGCGAAGGACTGCAGGCAACAGCAGCGGTGTGAGACCTGTCGGCGCAGCGGTCACACTACTGCTACTTGCTGGTTCGCCCCTGAGACGCCGCGACCTCAGACATATAAGGTTGGAACCGTTTTGCATATCACTTATGATATTTATCTTGATGTTTATAAAAAGGCAGGGGTCATTAATGGGCAGCAGTTAATAGCGTTCATAGATACCGGTAGTAAAATTATAACAGCCGCATGGGTCGATCGAAGGTTAAGCTACGCTTGACGAGGTCGGTCCGTGGATGGGTGACCATTTATTACATACCAAGACTCCTCCGTGCCTCGGAAAGCACGTTAAGCCGTTGGTCCCGGCTGTCATTTGTAGATCTTTGACAGTCGTTACTTGTAGTCAGAAGCCCGAAAGTCTGACAACCAGTTTAACCAAGGGGTATCATGTTACCCAGTTACTGGGTTGTGGAGGTCAGACAGGCAGTCGCTCCATGTAAAACACTGGTATTCAGCTGCATCCGGTTAAACTGGAAGCCGACCCCAACATAGTTGGGAAAAGGCTAGGCAGATGATGAGATACCGGTAGTAAAATGAACATTCTTTTTCAAAAGTTGAAAAACTACAAATACAAGTTCAACCTAGCACTACCGTTATGAAAGGCTTTGGAGGCGCATGACATGTGTTAATTCATTAGGTTCGTGTTACATTTTCGTATTAATAGATGGCGTTATGTTAGATGGAATAGTTGAATTGATCAGTTGCATAACCTCGGATATTGATTTGATTATCGGTCAAACAATGATTAATAGCAAAAAATATCAGTTCAGTTATAACAAAGTTCTTCTGTGTGCTTTGCTCCAAGTCACTTTGTGTAAGCCAAGCTTGCATCATTTAGGAGAATTAGATTCTATTTGGAAGTACTTAATCAGTTTATATAAAGCACAATGTTATATATAATACCTACCTAAGCAGAGTCAAATGTATGTAGCAGTTTATATAGATTGTGACCAAGGCCGCACACGTTCTTAGCACGCACAGTATGGATGCATTTAGGTAATTTAGCTTATTTAATACCGGTTGCTGTAATTACCACACACAATTCCTATTTAAAAATCGTAAACATAGGTTACGCTGACGTTTTGTGGAATGCCAATAGATTGATAGCGATAGCAGAGTTGGTAACAACTCCGACAAACAATATTCAAAGTGAGTCCAGAGTTTTAAGCGTAAGTACCTAAGTAGGCACCTAAGTCATTCACATGACAAACGGATCAAGTACAAATTTACCTTTCAGATATTGCTAAAGGGCGGCAGCTTAGTGAAAGTGAAAATAAATAATTATTCGAACTTCTAAACAAATATGCCCATTCCTTTGCGAGAGATAGGTACCTACTACAGATTTAGTGTCTACCTACATACTGTATAAAAATGCACATTAACATAAATTAATGATCTGCCGGTATTTTGTAAACCTCATAGGCTGTCGTATAAAGATAACGAAATTGTAACTGAAAAGTAAAAGATATACGGCAATTAGGGAACCTATGTCGGATTATGCGAGTCCAAGTAATGTTGGTAAAGAAAAAGGGTGGTGATTATAGGCTATGCATCGACTACAGGGCCCTAAACGCAACAGTTAAAGATTACGTTACCCATTACCTCATATTGAAGATCAAGTTAATAAACTGTCTGATAAGTACTTTTTCACCACTCTTGATCTTGCCCAAGGTTACTACCAGGTCAGGTTACATGAAGACTCAATTTTAAAGACTGCATTTGTTACTCCGTCAGGCCAATACTAATTTTTAACGATGCCTTTTGGTTTAACTAACGCCCCAACTGTAATTTCTCGTCTAATTTAAATTTCTAGGTAAAGTAAAAGTAAAGGTCTAGGTAAAGTAGATCAAAATATCGCATTGTATCTTGATGACGTAATGGTACCAGCAACTTCAGTGCAGGAAGGTTTAAAATTGCTAGAAAAGGTTTTACAGTTATTATCAGATGCTAGTTTAAAATTAAATTTGAGAAAAATATCCTTTCTAAAAAAATACAGTTAGGTACATACTTAGGTCATGAGATTTCTACTGGAACTATACAACCAGGTCGAGCAAAAATAAAATGCGTCGCGGAATATAATCAACCTCGAAATGTACACGAGATTAGGCAATTTATCGGGTTATTGTCATCTTTTAGAAAATTTATTCAATACTTTGATCAAATAGCACGTACCTACCCGCTGACAGAGCTTACAAAAACAGATGTTACGTGGCATTGGAGTTCTGACCAAGATAGAGCTTTACAAACTCTAAAGAAACGTTTGATTTGCAGACCAGTTTTGGCAATATACAACTCAAATTATAAAACTTAACTTCATAAAGACGGTGGAATTCTTATATGCAATACCTATTAGACGGAAGTTTAAAACCAACCATTTATTTTAGGAGAGTTACTAGCAATGAAGAAAAGACACCGTGTTTTACTATTAATATTTATAATAGCTTAGGAACGACGTGCAGCTGTGTGCCAAAGTCCTTGAATAAAAGGACAGCTGTGTGACCAAGTCCATGAATTAAAGGACAGCTGTGTGACCAAGTCCATGAATTAAAGGACAGCTGTGTGACCAAGTCCATAAATAAGAGGACAGCTGTGTGACCAAGTTCTTGAATAAAAGGACAGCTGTGTGACCAAGACCATGAATTAAAGGACAGCTGTGTGACCAAGTCCATGAATTAAAGGACAGCTGTGTGACCAAGTCCATAAATAAGAGGACAGCTGTGTGACCAAGTTCGTAAACAAAAGCACAGCTGTGTGACCAAGTACAAAAAGGTTGAAGTACCTGGCTGTGTGACTAAATAATTCATTAAAACAAGCATAGCTGTTTGACCGAGTAACAATCATGTTAAAGTAGCTATGTGCCCAAGTTCATTACTACAAGGACAAGCTGTGTGACCAAGTCCAAAAACGTAAAAGTAGCTGTGTGGCTAAGTTAATTAAAACAACGATAGCTGTGTGGCCGTGTCTAATAATGTTAAAGTAACTATGTGACTAAGTTCTTTAGTACATGGACAAGCTGTGTGACCAAGTCCAAAAATGTAAAAGTAGCTCTGTGGCTAAGTTAATTAAAACAACGATAGCTGTGTGGCCGTGTCTAACAATGTTAAAGTAACTATATGACTAAGTTCTTTAGTACATGGACAAGCTGTGTGACCAAGTCCAAAAATGTAAAAGTAGCTCTGTGGCTAAGTTAACTAAAACAACGATAGCTGTGTGGCCGTGTCTAGTAATGTTTAAGTAACTATGTGACTAAGTTCTTTGGTACATGGACAAGCTGTGTGACCAAGTGCAAAAATGTAAAAGTAGCTGGTATTCATTGGTAGTTAGGTGTTTCGAAAACCAATCGAGTACCATATAAATTCATGATGAGCAAGTCTAGTACATCGTTTGGCAATATTATTATGTTACTGCTGGAAATTGTCTTCTGTTGCAGGACTCCGGAGATGCCGCTGAGGACCGCCATGAGAGTCGTGGGACACGTTCTGCGCAGGATGGCCGAGTGTTAACGACTGGCAACTCGAAGTAGGCATCTACCGGACATGACGTGTCATGGCGCGCGAGTAAATGGGTTTGGCGCGCAACAGTTTTACTGTGGGGTTTTATTATAATTTAACTAATAGAAAGAAATGTTCTGTATACAATATAATTAATTCCATTAATTACCAACACAATTAATTAGATGACATATTTGGTTTATTGGAACTTACTACTAACAATTGATTGTATTTTGACTTAAAATATAAAAGGGTTTTTAAAAATGTAAAATAGAATTAGAACATTGTTGTTGATGGTTGTTCTGTGAAAATAGTTTTGAGGGGAAATTGAACTGAATATTATAGAAGTAGTGACCGTGTTCAAGTGTTTTATTACGCTATTACGTTACTTAATTTTCATTTATTAAATACCTCTCAAGTAAACCTAAATAATATGCTTTTTTATTGCTTTTATTTACGTTAACTTTTTAGAAATCATTTGAAGGCTGAATCATTTCAATTAACCCACAACTACGAGATGTCTAAGAAGACCAATTCTTATTTTCGTCTTTTTATACAACAAGCTGCCAGCTTAAAAAACACTGAAATCAAATAGCCGGCTAGAAAACGCCGACCTCACTTATTATTAAGAACGTAGTTGAGTTAAAGAGTTTGCAAACTCCAATTTACAACATAAATATAATATGTGGGTATCATTTAGCTAAAAACTTATAACCTTTTCCACCATTACATGGCTTGTCGGATAGCTCAACCACCATTATATCTGGAACATGCAGCAGCGAGCGTTGGACTGCAACATTTCTATAAGTTGTGTCCGACGCAGATTTACGTCCGGCACGTGATTAGAATCGGACCAGACCGGACGACCCCTTGAACCGGACCAATTGAAATGTAGTTGGTCAGTGTTTTGTGGAAGAACCATATTTCTGTGGTGGATAAATGTGGGAATTATTAACCCGACTGATAGAAGGAAGGTTATGGTTTTCGAGTGTATATTTGTATGTCTATTTTAGGTACATACGCCAGCACAACAAGCTACCCCTAATTGTCAAATTTTCGTAATTGAACATGGACCTTATTGTGGTTGCAAGAAAGTTAAAATACTATAAAATAAATTTGACACATTGGCCAGCTTGGTGTGCTGGCCTCTGTACGTTCTGTAACATAAAACGGCTTGCCGAATTTTGAAAATTTGTACTTTATTATTTTTGTTGTGACACCTTGAGTAGTACTGTTCTGTATATGACTTGTAAGAATCCCTTATCAATAAAATACTATGACTATGACTACTATGGTTTAAGATAATAATTCATTCCAATTTTAATGTTAAATTTGAATTTAATTTTAAGTCTTTCATTCATTTATTTATTCCTTAACAATTCACATTGTATTTTTTTTGTTGTTTTTAAGTTTTGCTCGTTATCTAGTGTTGCTGTGCCCTTACAGGGTCCATAACTATACCTTACTATAAGCCTTTTGTAACTCCTTTACTGACATTCTGCTATGCAAATAAATGAATATGAAATAGTGTCAGCCGCTTTTAAGAATTAAATTGTGACTATGTGTGAGACATAATTACTTTTTCTATTGTTAGCGGTCTTTATTTGATTCCGCCACAGTTTTACATGATAATGTAAGCTTTTAAAATTAATTGTCTACTCGAAGACAAAAACACTGAATTCTCCGAAATAAGATTACTTTTCAAACAATCTGATGCCTTCAGTGGCATCAAATCTAAGATAAAGCTAAAACTACTGCTTCAACTGCACACAACTGCATAAATTTTTATCTTTCTATAGTTTTTTAACCACAAGGGAGCGAAAAACGTTAGCAAATTAAATAACTTTTAAAACAGTTTTTATGAATGTTTGCAAAACCAATAAAGTGTTTAAATCTTACACTGGAATCGTGGGCATTCTTATAAAGTGAGTCAACAATAGATAGGCTATTATTGTGAACTAAATACCCAATAACAGCAAACAAAATCAGCCGTAAACATTCCTTATAAATCTTGATAAAACACATCACATCACAACCAATAAAAAATGTGATTGCACCTAGTTTTATTACTATTCTCAGCGGCTACCTATCAACCTTTAAGCTCCACAGATAATAAAAGAAATACAGATATAAAAATAAACATAGTAATCTCTAAAAATAGGCCCAACACTAGGTTTCGCCAATTACTAGAGTCTTACTCGGCAGTTTGGGTGTTAGAAAACGGCAAAAAGTAAAGGGTACAATTAGCCGAAATGCCAGCGGTACCCCTGCCTGTGATTAGGACTATCTACTATTATCGCTAGCAGAATCCCTGAATCACCAACGGCGAAGGGTTTTCATTATAAGACAGGTTAAGTTATGAGCTGAAGGTGGTTTTACTTTTTCATTAATATTGTTAGATACAAAATCAAAAGTCATTTATTCGAGTTCAGCTTATTTTTTTATTTAATTTTTTTATTTATTTATTGGTCTATCCACAATTGTTACACTTTTGAATCTACTAATACAAGCTAAATACATGGCAAGTGTACAATATAAAGCGATAGACACAGCATGCATAAACTTAACTAGAAAATAATTAATTACATAATAGTAGTTGTACAGTTTTAGCCATACTTAATTTCTAGACAGTAAGAAAAATAATAATAAATAAAATCTTATTATACATATTATTAAAAAGTTATTTTTGGTGGAATTGGTGCTTGAATTTTGAGTTTTTGAGTTGATGTGCAGCAAATATCTATGACATCATCACATTTATTAAGAAGCCTGCAAAGTCTTGGGATTGGGGAGTTGGACCCTGAAACAGTCTTACGAAATGGGGGACGTAATAGTTTGATAGGGTGACGCGGGTAGCTATGTGGTAGGTTAAAACCAAACTTACTTATTATTATTTTTTTTTTTTAATATTACAAACTAGTGCTTGACTGCAATCCCACCTGATGGTAAGCAGTGATGCAATCAGTGATGGTGAAGCGCACTAGTTTGTTAAGAGCCTATTCACTCTAGCCTTGAAGACACCTAAATTATAATCGGACGGGAAGACCGCAGCAGGCAAGTTGTTGTTACTTAAGAGCTGGGGACAATCTATTTTGCTGTGAAGGATTTTATACAGGAAAGTTAGGTCGTTTATATCTCTGCGTTTTTCGAGTGAGCTCATGTTGAATTCTTCAAGCCGTTTCGCATAGCTCGGAACTTTTTGGCTATTCTCCCCGAGTAAGCTAGATGGTTTAAAAATCTTTTTTGAATACGCTACAACCTAAGATTATGCGTTGCATAATGGGGACGCCACACCACCGAGCAGTACTCCAATATGGTCCGTACTAGGCAGTTGTACAAATAGATTTTAGTACTAGGCTTGCGAAAACATTTTGCGTTCCGTAGTACAAAACCAAGTGTCTTTGATGCTTTTTTTATAATAGTGTCCATATGGGGAATAAATGTTAATTTATGGTCAAGACAGACCCCCAAGTCCCTAATAACATCAACTTTGCTTAGGCACGTGTCATTCATAGAGTAATTGTAATTGAAGAAAATTGGCTTCCGAGTAAAGGTTATTTGAGAGCACTTTTTTATGTTTAAATGCATTTTGTTAACATCGCACCATTTTATAAGCTCAATAAGGTCATCTTGAAGTAAAATTGAATCAACTTGAGAATTTATTACACGAGCTATTTTCAAATCATCTGCGAACATGAATGGCGTGGAATTGTTGAAGCAATATGGAAGGTCGTTAACAAAGATAATAAATATTACTGGGCCCAGGTGAGAACCTTGAGGAACTCCGGAAGTTATAATTTCGGTCACAGACTTGTATCCATTGGCAACGACATAGAACGATCTGTCTGTTAAATATGAGTGAAGCCACTTAAGAAGAGAACCAGAAGAACCGTACGCAGCAAGCTTTTGAATGAGGACAACGTGAGAAACTTTATCGAAGGCCTTACCGAAATCTGTGTAAATAGCGTCGACCTGCTGGTTAGAATCTAGTTGAGCTGCATTTTTTTCAACAAAAGCTTAAGATCTATTTGACCTCAAAAACCATTCCTCCAAAAGCCCGCCTTTCATCACTTCCAAATAAAAAGTCACTTTTAATAGGTAAATTCACTTGTTCATGTTGGGCTGGGATTTTTCTAAAACCTCAAAAATACCATTAGGCTGTCCCCAACATCACTACTTGCCATCTTTCACTACTTCCTGGTGTTTTTTTGGGGAGAAGTGCAACTTACTCCCGAACAACACATCAGAGATCACATAACACATGTGATACCAGAAATTTGGCTGACGTGGACCTTAGAATAAATTTTGCCACCCAAATTTGGCCAGTTTTGTCTAAGTCTCATTAAAGTCATTAACAGGACACAAATCCAGTCTCAGGCTTGCTATCAAGAAATTCTTAATGGTAGGTATTGCTCAATATACAACATTTTCAGGCCTAGGTATCGAAGTGAGGACCTCACACTCCGCAGTAGCGCTAAGGATCACTGGACCGACAAAGCATTTAAAACTCAGTGTCCTAACGCGCTTGTATTCTTTGAAGGGTTACTTTTTATAGCGGAAGAGGATCATCAATTAATTAAATTATCAACAGAAAATTATATTAATCTAGCAGACGCCGGACGGTTTCACCCGCTTAGGTCTCGTTCCCATGGGAATACAGGGATAAAAAGTAACCTATGTCTTAATCCAGGGTGTCCGCTAACTCCATACTAAATATTATTAAAATCCATTCAGTAGTTTTAACGTGAAAGAGTAACAAACATCCATCCATCTATCCATCCATCCTCACAAACTTTCGCGTTTATAATATTAGTAGGATAGGATTGGACTAGCTGCCTCAACAAACTTCGTACCGCTTTGAATCAATTTATGTTAGTTTAGTTTTTACCTTCTTAGTTTTATGCGATTATCACACTGGCACGCTGCATGTTGCGTGTAACTGAATGAACGCGCGTGGATGTATTTTCTGTGCGTGTTTTCTATATGAACGGAGATAGTTACAACCAACGTTAAAACACAAACTCACGTACTACGTGGTGCGTCGCTGTATGTTAATCGCCTAGGCTTAAACGCGTGCATTTAAGTGGTCCGCTGATAATGGACTGGGAAGACAATTGTCAATTTTCATGTCATCCAAGATGGCTGCGCATTTCGAAATTTTAACATTATTTTATACAGGAATTTACTATTGTGTGTAATGCATAAAGTCGTCTTCAGGATATGACTCTCCTTGCCAAATTTCATTACGATCGTGCAGCCGTTTAGTAGTGAAAAGTTCATAAAAAAGAGACAACCAAAGTTACTTTCTCATCTAACAAAAACTATGTATAGATAGATATTAATTAAATATTTGATGTTTAGGCACCCATCAAATGTTAAGTGCATAGTTTTTGTACAAACTCATTTAGTTTCATTTTAGTTAATCTGTGGCGCTTGTTTGTCCATTCTATTGACCTGTCATGTCACTGTAAAAGGTTTTACCGTATAATAAACGTTGTTAAACTTTCTATTTTGAGTTTATAATTGCTTTTCCAACCTTATTACACACTGTTTGCCAGTATGTAGTTAAAGGGTACGAGACTATGTTCAATTGTTCATGAACTAGGTATAAACTTCAGGCTGTTACTGAGAAAATCAAGATAAAATATCTACCAAATAAGACTACCTGACCTTGGAGTCTATCTTACGCTCAGTAGCAGAGCTTACGATTACAGGACATACATGACATATTTGTATAAAATTGACATTCTAAATACGAAGTGTGTACATGCCCCATTTTTAATTAGCATTAGGATTAAGTTATTAATCTCATAGGTTGTTATAAACCAATAATGTTATTTTATACGCCATAAATGGTATAACATCTACCTATTACTTTAAGACTATACACATATTACTCATGGTGTATACGCATGTTCTACAATAGTTAATATATTCTATTCTATTCTGAAGGTGTCCCCGAATTGAACAATGACTCATAACTTTCTAGAAAAAGGCAGATATAAGTAAAAACGCAAAGGGAAGAAGTTAACTGTCAATGCCTAACTTTCACTTTTTAAAAAGTCGTGTAAATATTAATGTATGGATACTGCTACTTCCGAACACAATTTTGATAACAGGTCTAGTCTCTTAATAATCTTCACGCATAAAGCAAAGTGAAGTGAGTGGGAAGATAGCTCACTTTGACTTCACTTCACCTCTATGTTCATGAGAAGATTCTCACAGGAAAGCACTTCTCGTCGAAAACTTAACAAGTTTACTACTTCCCGCTGGATCTTTTGCCTTGGACAAGTCAACACCCTTCTCTTGCAGATCCTTACAATGGAGATTTTCTTTGTTGACTTGCATTTTTGTACTCAAGCCGCATTTGTTATGTTGCTGATCTGCAGTTTACTTGAAATTTATAGCAGATTTTACATTAGCAAGCTTTTAAATAGCTAAGCCTATAATGAGTTTTAAATGTACCTATTAACAACGTCTGCCAACGTAATTTTTACAACGTTAAAAGAAACCAAAAGAAAAAAATTCTCGTACATAGCAAGCAAATTTGAAGTTTAAATTGTTGAAAAAGTAATAGGGGTTTAAGTATTGCTCAGTTACTATTATTTCTAGCCCTTATCTTAATTTGTTTTAGGGTTGGTGCAACCTGTATCATCTTGGTCCATAATTCTTTATGAAACGTCAACCGGAGCGTAAGTACCTAAATATTTTCAAGTAATTTCGACTTGCACACAGCCCGTCAATCGATCTTTTAAATGTATTGTTTGAGAATGGTTCAAACAAATCACTTAAAATTGTCTTCACCACAATGTCCAGCAGGCCTAGCCATATTACAAATAAATAAATAAATAAATAATAATAATAAATAAATAAATTATAAATAAATAAATAAATAAATAAAAATTACAAATTCTATTTCTATTATCGTAATCGATAAGCCGACAATAGAAAGAAAATGGCTTATATGGAATCAGCTGTCTGTCAACTGTCAAGTGTTAACGAGTAGAATTTGTAATATGGCTGAAAATGAAATACACTTGACAGTTTTCCACACAGGCAGGATTCCACATACGCCATTTTCTTTATATAATAGGAATAGAATTTGTAATATGGCTAGGCCTGCTGGACATTGTGGTGAAGGCAATTTTAAGTGATGAATGTCTGCTAATTATTCCCCTTGATATCTTGCCCATACCATGACAGCTGACTTCTCCATAACCCTTTAGTCACCTTGTAATTTTATTCATTCGCGTCCCACACATGCCTTTAAGCTTTCTTATCATAGTTGCGTGCAATCACTTTTTCATTATTTTTTTTATGGTCCAACATTCTGGTTAATACGTTAGTAGTCTAATGTAGTTTGTTTACGTGTAAATGAGTCTTAACTGTTATGCATGTGATTCACACAAACTAGATCTTAGTTAAGACCGCTTGAATCTATAGGTTCTGTTCTATACGTTAATTTTCAGATATTATAAAGAGTTAAAATGGACTTATTTGTAAGTTTGTATGTGGTGCACAAATCATCAAAATGATTCATCCGAGTTCAAAAGTTCAATCATTGATAGAAATACACACTGTTGCCGAGTAGTTACCAGGAGGATATTATGTCTTTTGTTACAGTTTACTTCCACGCGAAATAGTAACTTATGGATAAAAACTTGGCTATATGTATAATGAAGCTTAAGAATTGTTGATTTAAACGGGTTAACCTTTAAAACTTACATTCAGATCTCAACATGTTTTTACATTATTTTGGTAGTTTGATTGTTGAAAAATGTATACCTTTTGTATTTAACATAACGCCTTGGTCTTCAAAAGGGGTTAAAACTACGGAGCACAACTCAAGTCGCGAAATAAACTTCAAATTCAATTGAATTGACCTTTAGATACTTACGTCTAAAAATAAACATTCGCAACAATTCACTGATTCCGATTTCGCTTGTTACCCTTTTCTGTATACAAAACTAACTTTAACAACTTTTGGACACAAACGACAATTTGAAGAGTATTTTAGACTCCTTTGTCGACGTCATTGGGAATACTTTTCGCGTTTTACACATGAGTGATCGAGAAAGACTTTGCTCAAACGTCTTGGCTAGTTCCACGTCATATACAAGAAAGGTTTTTGGGGTCAAATTATCCGGAAAACTTCGCAGAGACCAAGGTATAATTTTTTTCTTTTAATGTTATATGGGAAACAACCGGTCAAGGGCGAGTTGGGCCTGTAAATTCAGGGTTCTGAACCGAACTCCACTTACTAATCTATAGAAAGGTCGCTGGTCTACCGTGATTATTATAAAATTCCACATAATTACATTGTTTGCTAAGTAACCCAAATAAAAGTTTTATTGCTATGTCATACTGACACATTTGTAACATTTAAAGGTATACCTTTCAAATGTTATAAGTCTTACAGTTTTTAACCTTTAGCTTTTTTTTGTGCTTTGACAAAGGCTGTAAATAACAGCATGACTTAATTTGTTGCATTTAGCCCCAAGGCTAATTTATCAACGTCATTAATCACAGAAAATAAAATGAAAATATTCATGTGGCATATAAAATAAACAAGTTAAGGATTAATGATAATTAAAACCATAAAAAAGTGACCGTCTTGAACAAACGTAGGTATTTCAAACTATTAAAAAGTTGTTTTTTTTTGGGTTACTCGGAAAATAATAAAGGGATCTTCAAATGTTATGATTGGATCGTTCGTGGTAATAGGTAAGTTAATTTTTAACCCCCTTAAAACAAACTCTACCATTCGCTTTTTGACCAGACGCTAGACGTCTGTGTGCGCGTCATCAAAACCAAAAATAATTCATAATGCTGATCTCAAGAAAAATCTTAGTGACAGAAAGACAAAAACCAATCCTAACGGTTCCATTTTTGTTTAGAGGAACTCTAAAAAATATAACGTTTGTTTCGGAACAAGAAAATAAATGTGAACCGGGGGAAATAACGAAAAAAGCGAAACTATTGAACTATGGGATGACTGAAAGTGCGCAGTTCGGGTTTTGTGATTTAATTTTTGTAACCTGGTAAAGATTCATCACGCTATCTAACTCCATTTTTCCTCTAATAGGACTAAATGTTCAAGTGGAGCTCGTGAACATTATTTGTGGATCTTATGTTATTAAGTAAAGATTAAGTTATGAGGAAACAGATGAACATACATAGGTACAGACGCCAGCACATCAAGTTACCCCAATGTGTCAAATTTCTTTGATCGTTTTTCAACTTTACGTCAAACAGAATAAGGTTCATATTCAATTGGGAAAATTTGACACATTGGGGTAACTTGATGTGCTGGCGTCTGTACATACATGGGGGCCTTTTTGGCATCGCACAGATAATATTTTTTTGCTTTTTACTTCTTTCTTTATTTACATTACGGTCAAAATAATAATCATCTTTTTTCTTCGCCGTAGTCGAGTAAAAAATCAAATAATTCCTCTTTACATTATTAGAAGAGATAGATATCATTATAGGAGTATTAGAAGGACAACAAAAATACGAAATGAAAATTGTACTTAACTTTAGGTACTCGTATGTATTTACTTTATACAATACAATGTTTCAAGGCATCGCAAATGAGAATCGCAGCAACACGCCGCCATTTACTTTAATTGTATCTAATATCTTGCACATGCTGAAAGCAATTATCCACTTAAGTAAATTAGTTGTAAAACACTTTTTTACTACCACAACAACTGCGATTATTTGCCAGGTCAAGTCATTACAAATTAGCATACAATACTAAAGAAAAAGAGACCCTTTCTTAAAGTGGTTTGTGAAGATTTCCCATCGGGCATGTTTCTAATTATCTAGTCTTTTGTTAAGCCTTTGTTGAGTCTTTCTGTTGCTTCGAAATGTAAACGTCACGGCTGAATTCCCCAAAGGGCTCGCAGGGTTGTATCCATAGTAGGTTCACTCACATTATGCCAGTTATGTTTAATATAACACAACATCGCGCTTGAAATCCCCAAAGGGTTAAGCAAAGGTTTACTTGTAGTACATCCACATTAAGCCGGTTATGTTTAAGTCCCATGTAATAGAGGCGAGCCCATTGCCATCAATTGGGCAGAAATCCAGACTCCAGGCTGCTACTTAAAAATTCCTTATGAAACAATTGCATCTTGTCCAATCTAAGAAACGAACCCATCGTAAGAAAAATATCTGTTGTATCAGAAGGTATAGACTGCCAATTGAACAAGATCCTTATTCTGTTTGTAATAAAGTTGAAAAACTATCAAAGAAGTTTGACACAAATGACATTGGGGTAGTTTGAGGAGCTGGTCTTTGTACGCGAAGCAGAGCTAGAGGTAATCGTCGAAATACATACATTTATTATAGACAAATTACACCAAAAAACAGAACAAATGATCGTGCTCATCACACAAACGTTTGTCCTGGGTGGGAATCGAACCCACAACCTCGGGCATACTGCAGCAGTCAAAGCCACTAACTGCTAGACCAACAGGCCAGTCAGTTGAAAGATTATCAAAGATATTTGACGCATTGGAGAAGCTTGATGTGCTTGCCTTCGTACATTGTATCTAATGAAAAAACCGGTGTATTTACCTCAGCCGATTCCTGTAGAGGAAGCGTGAAGATAATGGTATTCAGTTCTATAGAGGCAGTTTTTGCACTGTCATGATTGAAAACGTCAATAGAGTAGGGCAATAGGTCAGGTTTCTTTGTTGCACGGACAATGTGCTTATTTGGGAATTTATTGCTTATATGTTTTTCTTTATGTAAATGGTACATGACCTCACGTCTTTTTACCTACGGTATACTAGCTTTATTAGCCTTGACGCCACCTACTTAACTGTGATCCTTATATTTTCTTTTGTTTCTTTTACGTTTAACCTTTTAACGGCTTGTGTTGCATATATGCACATATTTCCGTGTCCCTACCGCTCGTGTCGTATTTCTACGACAGAGAACGTGCATGATTTTTTCGTTTTATTTTCAAAATACTGACTGTGTGGTACAACTAAAACCATTATCGAAGTGAGAAATTATTTATGTAACAAAAACTAAAAATCGATACAACAATTGTTTCTCCTTATTTACTGTAGGTATTATTTTATTGATTTATAGCAATTTTGGCCCGGCGCTAGGGGCACGGCAACTAATATTTAGCCCAGGGCTTAAAAGGTTAAACATTCATATGTTAGACACATGCCTACTTTGTAACACAGTAGTCACTCATTATAAAAAAATAATGCTATTAATTGTTTTCTTAGTCCAATTAAATTAAACGCTGTGACACACAAACGACCTAAGATGAATTAGTAGTAGGTATGTAGTGTATTTAGCTGAGCGTCTATATCCCCTAACATAGAGATTTCCGCCTCTTTCAGGGGGTAGGGTCAATACTCTGTGCATCCATAATCACGCCAGTACATCAGCCTACCCCAATGTGTCAAATTTCTTTGATAAAATAAAATAAATAAATATTCCACAACTTTTCACACAACGCCATTATAGTCCCAAGCTAAGCTTTATATATTTCTAAATACATACATATGATAGATAAATTACACCCAGACACAGAACAAATAATAGTGCACAACACACATGCATTTGTCCTGGGTGGTAATCGAACCCACGACCTCCGGCATAGCAGTCAGGGTCACTAACTACTAGACCAACTGGCCAATTAAAGATATATAGGTTATAGGTGATAAGTTTTCAACTTTATTCTAAACACACTAAGGTTCATGTTAAATTCGAAAAATTTATTAGTTTGGGGTAGGTTGATGTGCTGGCGTCTGTACCTTCTGAATTGTAATTTTTAACTGTGAGAATTAAACAATTTTTCTTTATTTTTATTTTTTACTTCAGTTCCTTGTAACAAAATATAAAGAAATAGTTCTGTTTAAAGCCAACTGCAATATTTTTAAATTTAATTCAATGTAACCTTACTGGTACACACTAACTATTAAACTCAAATTCATAAATCACAGTCCAAACAAAATTTTATTTCCATTTCAAAAATCGCACTTTTTTGCCAGCAATTTTCAAGTTTTTTCCACTAAAATTAGGCGTTCAAACTTCACGGAGCCCAGCTTGCAACGCTTGACTTTAGAAACCCTCGAGACTGCCAAAAATGCAAGATCTGCCACCAAGACATCTACTCAAATTTCGCATCTCAATATTCTCTCATTTAAATGATCACCTTTAGGACTTTTTTTAACCAGAAAAATAGTTAAATAAGAGGTTTCTTTTATTGACGTTTAGTACCTTTTTAATTACACCAATTTCTCTGTCATCATGTCTCAATCATCTCAATCATCTCAATCTCAATCATCAATCATTTTAGCCAATTTAGTAGTTTATTTTTTTAAGTGGTAAGGTTAAAGTCTGTCTGTCTGTCGTGATGGCTCAGAGGTTAAGACGCCTACCTCTCATGCACGATGTTGTGGTTCAAATAAGTAGGGCAAGTACCAATGTGACTTTTTCAATTCATAATGTACTTTCTAAGTTTATCTTAGACATCATTGAGATCGGTGAAAAGACGAAGCCTGGACTTCTAGTTAATATAAGTTTGAAATCGTAAATCGGCCTTGAGCAAGCGTGGTGATCAAAGCTCTAGCCTTTTCTGTATGAGAAGAGGCCATTGCCCTGCAGTGGGACAGTAACAGGCTGGTATTTTTATTATTTAAGGCTTATGTGTCGTCCTATTTATTATTCCCTTTTCAACAAAAACATGGAAAACAAGTATTGTGATTAGAACAAATAGTACAAAGTCAGCTTCTAGTAATGGAAAACATGAAGCTAACAATATAGTCCTGTATACTATTAATTAATTTAAAACTGGAAACTCATTTAAAGTAAATTTACTATTACCTATTTCTTTATGTTGGGCTGAAAATCATCACTTTTAGAATGCCTTAAATTACACTAGCCAGATACCCAAAACTACTTTCTAGTTAACCAACAGTCTATGAAGAAATAGTTGAAGAAAGCTCTTTTAATTTTGATTATGTTATATCACCAGTTTGTACTCAATTTTCATCCTAAGTGCGTGGCAATTTCATAGCGTACAAACGCCCCACTGAAACCCTACCATTCCGATGGCAATTTTAATATCTTTCCTGTATACGAATCTATATACAAAACAGAGTTGTATTGGCCCTGATTAAGTGGACGCGCAGATGAGCGACTGTAACTAGAATCAGTCCGACAATCAGTTGGTAGAACTAGAACAAAAGCTTTAGAAATGAGCTAACGAAAATAGGTCACATCTAGGTCATTTCATTTTTATCTGAATAATAGGTTACGTGTCTAAATTACTGACCGCGCTAGATCAAAAAAAATCCACGTTTATTTATTTACTTACCAATTAAATTACTATCTATAACCTAAAGAAGAAGAAAACCTAAAAATATGTTTTTATGTTTCTCCTCTTTGCGTTCGGAAACCATTGATCAGATTGACATGAAACTTAGGTTGGAACTTCTGAGAAAGCCATTTATAATATAACTTGTCTGTAATAGGTTCACGTCAATAGTGCAATGTGTGGGGACCGAACTCACGACCTCTCAATCGCCAGTCCAACGCCTCGGCCATTTTAGGGCCTCCTGAACATTAAAAACCAAATATTGTCAAACACAAATCGTACCACAAAACGTTCGTGTATGTGCGCCCTTTCCTGAGGTTTAGACCGTAGGCCAGCTGCACAGCAATTCTCAGATAACTACCCGCATCTGGCGCTATTATGCTAATGAAGGAAGTTTGCGGAGCTACGATGCTCGGTAAAAAAGGGTGGGTAAGCACAAGTTTGTAACTGCGAAGCAATTTTAGTCCCTAAAGTCTATTCAAGTCCTTGCTTCCTACTGATTTTATTTCCACTTATACGAATATCAACTTTATGGTACTAATGAATGAAGTTGATTTTAAATTGACTTGTGGTAAAAGAAGAGTCATAAAAATATTTGGAGTTGTAGTTTAAATTGAACCTTATGTGAAGGTAGTATAACTAATTTTTCAAAAACATGTTTTTGTATACATGTTTGGAAACTAAATATTGAACACAGTTCGTGTTCCGAGAATGTTGTATGGGAAAATAATTATGACATTAATGAATTAAATTACAATTCTTTAGATGTTACATTTGCCATTGTATTTGCTACATGACGTTGATAGACAAGCGATGAACCTGAAATGCAAGCCTTTATTACAAGTTACAGTTTTGAGCCGTTTTGGGGTCGAAACGCTCGGGTCATGGGGTCCGAGTACACGCAGCCTTTTCAAGGAGATTTCTCGCCGACTGGTTGACACTTCGCGTGACCAGAGGGCTGGCTTTTTCTTTGGCCAAAGCATTAGCATTGCCATCCAACGTGGCAATGCTGCCAGTCTTCTGGGCACGTTTCCTGATGATAGCGATGGGGAGGAGTACTTTGACGCCTGAGTAATCCGATTTTGTTTTTTTTTTTTATTTTCTAGAAGGGGGTTTTTGTACTTTGTTTTTTCTTTACTATTTAATTTGTAGGTAGTTTAAGTGTACATATTTAATCTATTTTAATTAGTTTCATTGTATTTTAGATTTTAGTTATGCAATGAAAAAATGAAAAAATGATGAATGATGATGTTATGCAAAAAGTTATTATTAGAGTTATGTTTAATCCCAAGGGACCATGTAATACCTAGGGGGCCTATTGCCACCAGTCAGACACAAAATCTAGACTGCTACTAAGAAAGTCCGCATTGGCTAAACCAGTATTACTTTATCCACAGTAATAGCACTTGCGACCACGTCTAGACTGAAGTGCCAAACCGCGAGTGGTATAATACATACGTACGCATCTGCCTTACCCTTTGTAATACACAGGCGAGATTACATACATACATACATACATATCGTCGCACCTGTAATCCCCGAAGGGCTAGGCAGAGCACCCACATTTCGCCATTATGTTTAAGTCCCATGTAATAGGGGGCGAGTCTATTGCCATCCATCGGGCACAAATCCAGATTGAAAAACTCAATAACACTTTGCCCGACCCGGGGATCGACCCCGGGACCTCATGATCAGCAGTAGCGCTTGCGACCACTAGACCAACGAGGCAGTCACAGGCGTCAGGCGAGATTCTGTATAGTAAAGTTATTTATCGACTCTTCTGTCAAAATCACTCCATGAAATTGTAGATGAAGAGAAGGCGACATAAGCTGTCGTCCCATACTAATGCTATGGATTAAAAATTTTATTACCTTACGTTTACCATACCTTTACGAGCTGTTGGGCAGTAGCGACCCCACGGACCTGATCTCCCGGGAGATGTCTTGTTCCTCACCTCGCTTGCCTTAATTGGCTGGCCAGAGTGAACTCTGACAAGGAATGGAGCTCCCACCTCTTTCTTGCCTTAGTTGGTTGGCCAGAGTGGAGATTCGCAAGAGCAAACGAGCTCGGAGGAAGGAAGCATTCCAGTAAGGTGCTGGTAGGGATCTTGAGCGTAGTGAGGCGGGGCGCCGTCGTGTTGCAGCCACATTTCTGCTATTCTTGCTTCTGGAACCTCAGCTTCGTTAAGAATTTGGTTTAAATTATTTTGTTGACGGCGCCCCGCCTCACTACGCTCGAGCAGTGAGAGATCATTTGAACGAGCGCTTCCCCAATCGGTGGATTGGTCGAGGCGGACCTATTGCGTGGCCACCCCGGTCACCCGATTTAAATCCATTAGATTTTTTACTTTGGGGCTACTTTAAAGAAATAGTCTATCAAGGAGAGAACAATAGCGAACAAGAACTACGACAAAAGCTCGAATTTGCTAGGGTACAAGTTATCAACAACAGAGGTGCATTCCGTAGGTTACGTAGGAATTTCATTAGACGGTGCAGATTATGTATTATGGTCAGAGGCAGGAATTTTGAGCATTTATTGTAAAATGTTTTGTTTTATTAAAACAATTATTTCACAATCGTTGTTTTGTTTTTTCGTCCTAGAAAGATATTAAAGCCACTCATGGTCATGTGTAATACCTTTTCAGAATCCCTATTAAATGCGCCAAAACTTGTAATACAGGGTCACTTTTCGGTAGAGTATTTTTTTTTCACAGTGGGGTCCGAAGTAAATAAAAAGTTATGATTTGAGAAAAACAAATTTCGTAAAACTTAATATTATCGTCAACACACCCAATAAACAACCATAAACAGCATGTCTAACGCAAGGACTCATCAGTACCAATCTAGTGAAAATGATAAAAAGATACAGGATGTAGATTTTTTCGAATTTTGATAAGAATTAGTAAAAAAAAGACAATTTTCTCATAAAAACACAAGATAAATTATAAATCTGCAGGGGTTGATCTTAAGGACCTACCGTAGATCAATTTTTTGCAGCTGACGACCCCATCTAACCCCTAGTTGCGTTTGATCCACGACTTTTTGGCCACCCTGTATATAGGTTTGTATTTTATTTATTTATTATCGACAGTAAGTAAGAATTTGAGTGAGCAGATAATAATTTTAATTTATCATACAACAATATCTCAATGTATTCTGAGCTTTCAATGTATTCACAAGACATCGTTTATTTATAGTCGACATGATAAATTGCGCTGTCTTCGCCCTATTCCCCGTTATAGTGTATTCTTATAACTTTATCCTTGTGTATATATGCAAAACGATTATACCAAAAACTACGTATTTCTAATATTTTGAAAATATAAATATTGTAGTGCCTTTGCCTTTTCCCAACTTTGTTAGGATTGGTGATAAATAAACAAATAAATTAATTTAGTTCGAAATCTATTCTCTTCCATTTTTGTCATTGGTAAACAAAGCCGATGCCAAAAGCCAATACTGCCAATGTCAAAAGTGAATTGAAAAGTGTGTTTAAAAAAGAAAAAAACTAGAAATTCAGGTAAAAAAGACGTGGTTTAAACAGACGTAATGCTACGATAACAAACATTACGCCTATTATACCCAAAGGGTTTAGGCAGAGCTGTTCCAGTATTACACCAACATTTTGCCAGTAAGTTATGTTGAAGTCCCATGTAAAACTCAATAAGACTTTGCATGACCCGGGATCGAACCCGAGACTTCATGCTAAGCAGTAGTGCTTACGACTACTGTACCAACAAGACAGTCAGTCAGTAGTGCTATGATGTTATGCATATTCTTGTACATAGCGTGTCGATAGCAGACAAAAACACAAAATTTCTAAAAGGTGTGTTTAGCCTAGAATTCAGCTTCGGCAACACCATCCACCGATGCAGTCATAAGGTCCTCACGTGTGCAGGTAACAGAGCACGCAGCGAAAGATAAAAGATGGGCCATGGTCTATGGAGAGGTACTGCATAGGCAATGATGTCGATGCTATCAGCAAAACCCCACTTCAGAAAATTTTCTTTGCTGCGGCCGACTTGGGTGCGGAGACTTCAAAGTTTTCCAAATCGGCCATGGCAATGTGTACCCAGATGGAAGTCTCTCTGATGGCTCAATGAAAGATGAATGATGGCATATTACAAACTTATTATCACCCTAAAAGAAACCTGACATGTCTAATACGCACCCTTTTAATAATGAAATTATAAATAGTTATTGTAAATTAAAGCTCTACTTATAGTGGTTAGTGAGGTATTGTGGGACTCACTTATCAGCGAAGAGCCTAAACCACGGTTTTCCACAATAAATGGTTTCTGTTTGAATATTATAACAACTATAAACACTGAATTTTGAATGAGGTTTTAGATAATTTTAAGCTGGTTACCGTCTGTGGTCGTGAATAGATATTAATAAAATAAAGTCTGTTTTGATGTTTACATTTTAATGCTTAGCTTTCAAATTATTTTCTGTTTATTATCTCTACCTACCAGTAAAATGATTAAAGGCTAAAATTCCAAATTAAATTCAGACTAAAGATTCAAAATAGGTCAAATCTAAAGTACCTACCTAAGTATAGGCATTATAAATATCAGTGGTCGCCTAGCCGTTAAAATTTGTTTTAACGTTTTACCTACCTATATTAAATAATAATGTACAAAATTAAAGTGACTATTATTTAAAAATAACAGCTTTGTATAGTTTATAATATGGTTGTTCGGTTGTAGGTACTCGAAGACACGAAAAATTGTTATAGAATGCCTGTCTTTCTGTTTGTTAAATCTAATCTGTTAATCTCTACGAAGCGTCTGGACTGGACTTTCAATGGTAGATAGCTGGATTATAAGGTAACTTACTTTAACTATAAACACATGATGAGAATTTCGCTTACAATAACAACTTGTTAAATTCCGCGTAAACGAAGCCGTGGGAAACTGCTAGTACTTACCTATCTATTTTATTATATAAGTATAGAGTTACGACTACCAGGAGACTGTAAGGCGATTCCAGACCCCGAAGTGCTAGTAATATTTTAACAAAATGAATAAGGTACCAAACAGAAGGTATAGGCCCTCTTCAAAGGAAACAAGAATTTTCCAAATCAGTCTTTGAATGACAGAGTTATGAGTTAACACTTGAAAAACCTCTTTTCTTTTTGTAAGTTGGTTGAAAAGGGATCCAAAGCTTCCGTTAAGCGTGATAATTTCATACAAAAGTAGGTTCATAACCAAAACCAATGAAGTCATAACCTACCACGAATTTAAATAAAATTTTGTGCAATTTCATTGATTTGGTGCATTGTGCTCTGTCGAACCAGGTCGCATGTTCGCGTGACTATTGGAGATTCGGAAAAATAACAGTAGGGTAAAACCGGGATAGATGGCACAATTTCTGAACTTATTTTACAACTCTTCCTAAAATTATAATAGTACCAGCCTGTTACTGTCCCACTGCAGGGCAAAGGCCTTTTCTCATACAGAAAAACACGAGCGTTAGGAAATCTAAACTTATAGCTAATTTAAGTCCGTAATTGCCAATCCACCTTAAGCAAGCCTGGTTATTAATCATTGATCACCAGACTTGCTCTAGGTGGTTTGGCTCAGTCGGGGGTCGCGGAAGTATCTTCTGTTCCCGTGACCCCCGGCGCAGGAGTGAGAAGGAACACGGGGTGGTTTTTAGTCAGTAAAAGTCTGACAGACCCCTGCGCCCTCCCCGGGGGGGGGGGGGGGGGGGGACATCCATGGGGATTTTCCACCCCTCAAAAAAAAGGTGGTTTGGCTAACTTAAGCGAACCTTATCTTAGCGTTGTCGCAGCGCCTTTTTGTTTTTAGATAAAAGTTATGTGATTATTGAAAAATCAGCTATTACACAACATGTAACAGAATAAACACACAATCTGAAAAAGGGCCATTATACAAAATCGCACATTGTATTATGCACAACTTTTACTATGAGACAAACACTGAAATCGCGGAAAAATATCAGGTGTTCGGTACATTTATGTTAGTTAACATAAATAAAAACGCGTAATACAAGCAAAATAACAACACGCGGCAAATAATAACCACGTTACAAAAATTATCACCTTCAGGGCACGTAAACCCCGTGTGCATCTATCCCCGTTTTACCCTAAAATACACAAAATACAATCCCAGCAGGCTAGCGTGACGTATCCGCTATTTACATATTGGCTTAGAATTGGTATTGTAAAAAAGGGAAAAAAAAAACAGTCGCCTCGATTGTTTTCGGTTAGTTTTGCAAACTGACGGGTTCAAAGGTTCACGGTATTTGCTAGACCTAATGTGATGTTGTAGTTCTTCAGTTTTTTATTTGCAGCAAAAAAAGCGCTGCATAGAAGGTTTATTCAATTGAATATTTGAAAAAGTACTTACGCTTAGAGCGTAGATGGTTTTAATCACGTTGAGAGGATTAATGAAAGGTGACTAACAAAAATTATTTCTGGGGTAGATTAAGAAGTGGAAACAATGAATGGAGACGCCCTAGAATGACAACTAGGACTAGAAGTCTGAACGCAAACCAAACAACAGGCAAATTTGAGAGCCGTAGAAGGTAGCATTCTGTATTTTTAGCTTACCCTCATGGGAAAACGCCTCTTGGGCATTGTCTCCCGGTGGTTGTGTAGTACTCGTAACCGGCGTGCGTGTATGACATGTATAAACTTTTACAAATACACATAAAAACTGGCGCCATTTTGTCACGAGGGTAAGCAGAAACTACAGAATGCCTGCACCTGGTACGACACGGTTAGACTAAACGCGGATCTACACCAAGTTGTGAAAATGTAAGGCAGATGATGAGAATCAGGCTAGACTGAAATAGGTATTTCGCTTTTAAAAGTATAAAATAGTTTGAAACAAAATATTTCAACAGACTCACTTCTAATTAATTTTGGTATAGCACGACGAATAAATAAACCATTTTACGTAACATGGACCTGACACATCTAAAGATAGATTTATGTCTTGAACATTTCAGTCCTCAGATCTAGTCACCGTTAAGACCTTAGGGCCACAAAGCACTATAAATTAATAGGTCCGTATCTATTGGCTGATAACAAAGCGTCTTTGAGCTGTCGCCGCTCCCCACACTGGAATATCTACATTGTAATCAACGTTGTTGGGCTCTACAACTAGTAAATGTCTAAAAATTAATGTTTTAATTCAGACCAAAGATCCTTAATATGTTGTGTAGTAGCTTACGATTTCTGACAAATGCTTGCACTGACTGATCTGGTCCCCTCATATCTGTGTGGTTCTTTCCTTAAAAAAAACCATTTCAGGCACTGATCTGCATGGTTCTTACATGATCTAACCATAATAATGACTGGACTTTAAAAGAGACTGTGACCTCGGAGTTTCTTCTCAGAGTAGTCAGGTAGTGAAATACCGACCTAACCTTCTTGTTAAAAAATGACATGTAAAAGTGTTTGTGTGTGAACCTATTTACAGAAAATAAATATGATTTATGATATAAGGTAAACGCAGCTATCAACGACCCATCGAAAATCTGCAGGTATTACCGACCTATAAAAGTAACTCGAAATTTTTACGTTCCAGAACAATTCTAGCTATAGGTAGGCACAGTTACCCACGCGTTTATTCCTTGTGCATCGTATACTTTTACGTTAGAGTGAGTAGCTGTGCAAAGAAGAGATAAAATACGTCAGTTACTGCGAAGCAGCGTGGACGCAGGACTTGTCGTACTGTTCCCTTGTTCCTTCAAGTAAGTACGTGACTTTTCTATTTAAGACATTTATACAAACAAATGACGTCTATACTTTATCTTATATTACTAAATGTATTCATTTAAGTGTCAACTCTTGATTTATCATGACATTTTATTAATGAAAAGTAATTTGTAACGATAAAACTGTAAATTAAAACGGGACGGTGTTAGCTGCATCATTTTTAGTCGTGGCAGCTATCAACGACCCTTAAGTCGGCAATGGCAGCAACGTAACTTTTAGTTTTATTTTTCTTTTATGTTATTATATCACACTAACACAAGTATTTTTATGGACCAGTTTAAATCTAAGCTATCAGACTTTATAAAAATCTATTAGCGACTAAACTATTTTGTCTAGTTGTTACCTTTTAGCGTTGTCAATATAACCAAAGTTTTGATATTTTTCGAGGATCGATATTGAATAGTTACAATAATATATCATTGTTTTTGTGTTTAAACCGTGTGCATAATGTTCATATTTTTTGTGATATTAAACAATTATAATCTATTTTATAGTCCGAAGGTCAATTGAATTAAAATAACTATTTTTATATGAGTCGGTAATACAATTTATGTTTATACTTCCATACTTTATTACCGACCCACTAGGGTCGGCAATAGCAAGTATAAGAAGCTATTACCGATCGTATAAAGATTATTTACTTTCTCACCTACTTTTATGACATAATAGGTACCTATCAATAAATGCTACTTCTTGGCTAAAACAACATAAAACATACAGTTATATTTTTTTCCAGAAGTATGGAGCCACAAAAGTACTACCTAATTTGTTTTATTAAAAATAACGATAATAATATAATAACTAGTAATATAATAATAATAATAATAAACCTATCTGAGCCAGACACACGTCGATAAAATTAAGCCGAAAGAATGACTCCACGAGGCGAATTGTTTCCTGCAACCGAGGGTTTTATGTTGGTCATACAGGATCAAATAGAAGCCACACGTAACTACAGAAAGTTTATAGTTAAAGATCCGAATCAACAGACTGACTTATGCAGACATTGCAATAATGCCTCCGAAACCATCCAACTCTACGCGCCTTCCTGAGGACGTGTATGGGGCAGTGGAGGACGGTTTTTCGCTATTCAGGATGTCAACAGATTTAGAGGAACAGCGAGCCGATTGGGATTGAGCGAGGCATATTCCAGGGTGGCAGTTTGAGTCCACTTTGGTTCTGCTTAGCCTTGAATCCTCTAAGCACACTGCTGGAAAATTCAGGTCTAGGCTATCGATTGAAGAGAGGAGGTCAGGTTCTTCTTTACATGGATGATCTAAAGCTCTTTGCCCCCAACAATTTACAACTGAAGGAGCTACTAAAGGTAACTGAAACCTTCAGTAGCGCTATCAGGATGGATTTTGGTGTGGACAAATTTATATTCGGATTCCATAAACCGTAGAGCCCTCTCTCCAATCGAAACCTAGGTGTATTTGGGTATGTTAGAGGCGTTGGACATTAACAGTGCTGATGTGA
Source organism: Euplexia lucipara (assembly GCA_921972225.1). Lineage (NCBI taxonomy): Eukaryota > Metazoa > Arthropoda > Insecta > Lepidoptera > Noctuidae > Euplexia > Euplexia lucipara. The sequence goes on from OV179143.1 coordinate 1,895,995, forward strand.
AGCAATCGTTGAGGGAGCGTTTCTTTGGCCACCTGAAAAAAAGTATTCCATAGTCTTTTGTCGGGCGGGAACAAGGTGCGCGCCTTCAACGGTTGGGTCATGCCAGTCTTGATGTACTCCTTCGGCATACTCAAATGGACTCAAACAGAGCTTGACACCCTGGATAAGAGGGTTCGCACACTGCTGACCGCATATCGAATGCATCACCCACGATCGTCGGTTATGAGACTGTATATCCCAAGAAAATGTGGAGGTCGAGGCTTTTTAAATGGCAAGTCTCTCCACAATCGCGAGATATATAGTCTCAGATAATATTTCCTAAAAGCCGAAGTGGGGATGCATCGAGATGTGGTTGCGGTTTGCAAAGGCCTCACACCGCTCTCTTTGGCGAAAGAGAACTAGCGCAAACCTGTAGTGCTTGACACTAACGATCGCAAGGAAGTGTGGCAGAGCAAGGAGCTTCACGGACGCTTTTTCCGGGCCCTTCATGGGCCTGATGTAGACCAGTTAGCGTCCGTGTCCTGGCTACGTTTCGGTGATCTCTTTGGGGAAACCGAAGGTTTTGTCTGTGCAATTATGGATGAAGTTATTATGACGAGAAACTACTGGAGATTTATTGTGAAGGATGGCACGGTTGACATCTGTCGGGCATGCCACCGTCCAGGAGAATCAATCCGACACATAATTTCTGGGTGTTCTCGCTTAGCTAACGAAGAGTACTTGCATAGACACAACCTTGTGGCCAGGGTTATCCATCAGCAACTTGCACTAAAATACAACCTCGTGGAATCAGAAGTGCCGTACTACAGGTATGTGCCCGACCCAGTTCTCGAAAATGGTCATATTACATTGTATTGGGATCGATCCATCATCACTGAAAGGACTATCAGGGCTAATAAGCCTGATATAGTGGTGATGGATTGAACCGAGAGGCGCGCAATGCTTGTTGACATAACGGTCCCACATTACGGGAACCTCGTGAAAGCCGAACAAGATAAGAAAATCGAGTATCTTTACTTGGCTCGCGAGGTTGTCGACATGTGGGATGTGGACTAAGAAATCATTGTGCCGATAGTCGTGTCTGCCAATGGCTTATTAGCAAAGAGCCTCGACTAATACCTAAAGAGGCAGCTGGATCAAGGGTTTGATTCAGAAAGCAGTACTTCTGGACACGGCGCGCATTTTTAGGCGATTCCTCTCTATTAAATGTTTTTTTTTTTATATTTAAATATTTAAAAATGTATTTAATAAGAAATGAAAATGAACGATAATAAAAAAAAAAAAAATAAGTATTTGCATTTTTACTTTGTTTTATTTTATTAAGATCAATCATCATCATCACTAGCTTAAATACATTCCATTGCTGGAAAAAGGCCACCTCTCATATACGATCGAGAATAGCTGCATAAAAATCGTTAATAGCTTCACAGCCGTTTTTATGGGTCGGTAATGGCAACAATCGACTAAGTCACTTTGAAAATTATTTTTTACAAGATAATCCTTTATTTAAATGTATTTGATTCAGTAAATACATTTTTTATACATAACACTAGCATATAAAATTAAACTATTCATGTTTAGAGGAACCAGTATACTAAAAAAAAATGGTTGATTTTAAAATTGCCTTAAGGGGGTCGTTAATACCTGCGTTTACCTTAGTAAGAGCATTAGCCTGTCGTTCATCGTTTATCGTACAACGTAAAAAAAACAATAAGCATGGTCTAAAACACAAAAAAAACAAAATTCATTTATTCAAATGACGCCGGTATAATCAGCACTTTTAAAACGTCATAAATGACACTATGCAGTCTACCAAAACGTCTGCCTTTCTCCACTTCCTAGTGTTTTTGGATGAAGTGGCGCAACAAACTCCCCAGTAACACATAATAATGTCTGATGAAATAAAAGAAATTAATTTTTAATAGATTTGACAGCCATCAAGCCACAATAACCCAGTTATAAGAACAAAAGATATGTAATTTGAGTAGACCGTACTACTTTCGACGAGTAGACAACATGCTAAAAGTAACGTTTGATTACTATTTACACAGAATAAATATTAATACAGTAGGACGACGCCTTTGATCTCTGGAAAAATGCCAACAACGTCTACACGCGTTAGCCCTGAATAATACCTCCCACACTACGCACATCGTATTATTCGCAGTGCGGGAGCGGCTTTCCCGCGTCTCGCCCCTCACACCCCGCACGATTGCCCTGTCTAGACAGCTTCGTCGGACGACTGTATGTTTTAAGACTGTGCTATTTACTTTCATTTCATTGTGCGGTAAGATAACAACGTTATTCAAAGAAGAAACTACACAAGATACAACAGCTGTTATTCTCTGTTCTCGCTGCTTTTGTGGCCCATGTTGCTTCACGAAGTCTGCACAATGGCCGATTCAGACTCGCACATAACACAATAACTATACAACAATACGTTGCTGACAAAGGGAATTATAATTAACGCAAGCCTTTTAGCTTAACTTGTAATAGGTATAGCTGGAATGTTAGTTCCGAGACTAAACTGTTCCAATTTTTGTTATCTGCCTGACGTACTAAGGAATATTAATGTAAAATACTTTAATACACGTTTATGCATGTGTAAAAAAACTAACGAATACATCTTTACTAATTTTATAAAGAGGGTTTGTTTGTTTGTCAGTTTGTATCTAGGCGGTAATCTTCGGAACTAATGATCCAATTTTAAAAAATATTGCACTGGTGGAAAGTTACACTCCCGGATGACATCTACTTTTTATCCCTGTAATCCAACGGGAATAAGAACTACGCGGGTGAAACCGAGTGACGTTTGCTAGTAAAATATAAAATATTTAATTCAAAGGTGCTGTATAGAGTGAAATGGCATTTTATAAAACATGTTGGACGCTAAATTTATTTTTTTTCTCTGGCCTCAATAAAACTTACGTGTATGCATGATCAAACTTGGAGGAGCTTGTGGCTAAATTTTATCAGCCGCAGGGCTCGGTCCGTGGATGGGTGACCATCAAGTACATACCAAGACTCCTCCGTGCCTCGGAAAGCACGTTAAGCCGTTGGTCCCGGCTGTCATTTGTAGATCTTTGACAGTCGTTACTTTTAGCCAGAAGCCCAAAAGTCTGACAACCAGTTTAACCAAGGGGTATCATGTTACCCAGTTACTGGGTTGTGGAGGTCTGACAGGCAGTCGTTCCATGTAAAACACTGGTGTTCAGCTGCATCTGGTTAAACTGGAAGCTGACCCGAACACAGTTGGGAAAAGGCTAGGCAGAATGATTGCATGATCAAACTCAAGAACGGTTCGACTGATGTGACTCTTTTTTGTTGAGTTATTATTTGTCAGAACAAGGTTTGTAATAAAAAAAAAATAATAATAAATATTCCACAACTTTTCACACAACACCATTTAGTCCCAAGTTAAGCTTGAGAGCTTGTGTTATGGGTACTAAACAGCGGATAAACATACTTATATATTTCTAAATACATACATATTATGATAAATTACACCCAGACACAGAACAAATGATCGTGCTCATCACACAAACATTTGTCCTGGGTGGGAATCGAACCCACGACCTCCGGCATAGCAGTCAGGGTCACTAACTACTAGACCAACAGGCCAGTCATAGTCATTGTAATAAAACATTCTTTCTACAAACCTATAAGAAAATCTACCTAAACAGTCGGGAATTCGAATACAATTTGAAAAAAAAAGCTCCCTGTACCTATTACATAAACAGAAGTTACTCTTTTTGCGGAAACGTTTATCTTATAAAATAATTAATTTATTATTCTTATCTATAAATATCGCTTCCGAGAAAGGTTACTTCACCAATTCTGTCGTAATATTTTCTCAGTTCTGAGAATATTAATTATTATAGAACCTAAAATTATTATAGTTCTGAGAATATTAAATATTATAGAACCACTTTAGTGCGTATAATTATTTTGATAGATCCATATCGAAATAAATATCGAATGATGAACATGGTCTTATCATCAAAGCGTTAACAACATAATGTCTTAGTGGACTTGAGGTTAGGGCCTCGTGTCTCATTGAAGAGGTTGTAAGTTCAATCATTAACTGACATCGGTGAAGGAAAACATTGTGATGAAGCGCATTATTATAAATTATTTTAAGCTGAAATTGCCTGTAATCCTGGAACAGGCTTGGTGCATAATCTTTGTACAGACGCCAGCACATCAAGTTACCCCAATGTGTCCAATTTCTTTGATCGTTTTTCAACTTTATGCCAAACAGAATAAGGTTCATATTCAATTGGGAAAATTCGACACATTTCTTAATAATAAAACCGCACTTTCTATAATTTCAGTATCTACTCGTAATTAAAATGGCCACTAAATAAACTATAATAGTAGAACAAAATAAGAGATTATACACCAAGGGGATAAAGAAATACATACATTATTTATTTTATCTACGTTACTTCAATTAGTAATAAAACGTAAAAGAAAAATGTATTTTGTTTTATTTTATTTTATAGGTCCTATCTATCTTAATTAAGCTGAGGATCAGATCATCACTTTTTGAATGTCTATATTATAAATCAATCATTATAAATTCTGTCGTGATGGCCCAGAGGTTAAGGAGCCTGCCTCTCATGCACGAGGTTGTGGTTCAAATCCGGGCAAGTACCAATGTGACTTTTTCAATTCATATGTACTTTTTAAGTTTATCTTAGACATCATTTGACATCGGTGAAGGAAAAACATCGTGAGGAAACCTGGACTTGTAGTTAATATAAGTTTGAAATCGCCAATCCGCCTTGAGCAAGCGTGGTGATCAATGCTCGAGCCTTCTCTGTATGAGAAGAGGCCTTTGCCCTGCAGTGGGACAGTAACAGGCTGGTATTATTATTATTATTATAAATTAAATTATTTGTTACATGCAACAAACACAATCTTGGAAAGGTTAAGCCTACCAACATTAACAACAAATAATTGGTGCAATAATGTTTCAATACCAAGCACAGTCTCATTAACAGCTATATATTATTAATATTAACAGGTATACAATCTCTGAGTTCAGAACAGTTTATAACCGCAAGCTAAGGCAAACCAGTTATCGAGAGGTTGCAAAGTCGGTCTGCAACCGAAGCGTTTCTGGTAACCACATCTCTCGTGCATATTAATTGGAGAGCACTAGAGGTAGTAGACATACTAAAGCTGCTAATAAAGCGACAAATACTTGTGACGATGCTATTTGCTAGGTCTATGTCCAGCAGTGGATAAAATGATGACGATAATTATGAAAATATTATAATTTTAGAAAGAATGTGAATTGATAAATTCATACCACTGATACTGCTTGCCAGTTTCATCTACTTTACTAGTCGTTTAATTTGTAATTTATTTGTTAATAAATTCAAAATTTCTTTTAATATAGTCAACATGAATTACCATTAAATAGCGCCGAGATTTTTCGTGGGGCTAGAGAGACGTTGTTTTGGTACACTCACATTTTTAGTTATGTTGAAGTCACATGTCATCGGATACAAAATCGTTAATGGTTTATGCTAAGCTTCGATCAATATTGATCGAAGATGCTAAGATTGCAAATTTTCAGTTTTTCTCATTCTTAGTAATAGTGCTCGCGACCACTCCAACAACATAGTTTTATTTTAACGTACTAAAAATCTTGAAAATTAAACCAAACATTACACATCTTTACGATACAACAACAGTCGTATCATAAAGTAGTGAAGTCAAGTCTGCTGGTAAATAAATTAACGGAAACAAAGAAACTAAATAATTTATTCTAATTTAAAAAAATGACATGTCAGTGTCGATATTTTAAATTGATGACAAACAAGTCAACTGAACTCCTTTTCAAATTGTACCTATGTGTTTAAAACATAAACGATTGGTTGATTGATCGAAGTAAGGGGAAACAAACAAAATTCGAACATAATAATAATATATACAATTGTACACTATCTATCTTGACTGCCTCGTTAGTCTAGTGGTCGCAAGCGCTACTGCTGAACATCCCGGGTTAATAATAAAAATATATTTTTATTTTTTGGTTCGATCCCCAGATCCATCAAAAAACATTTTTAATAACTGCTCGTAACACAAACATGCTGCAAATAATATCGAAGCGAGACAAACACACGCCAGACAAGAAACTTAGCTTCACAAACAAAGTCCACAGCGTAATGTAGCTAGTTCTACACAATGATATAAGTACTTAAGCGTTGTCGAGACTTCGCTCTCAAGAGCCTCTTTGTATAAGCTGACGCCGTAAAATGTCGCACTTATCAACCGTTTATAGAATACAGTGAACGGCTCTAGATTGTTTTGTGACTTTACATTTAATTTGTTCTTTTTTGGTATGAAATTGTATGTCACGTCGGGGTAGCTCTCAAACGGCACCCCGTTTGAGAGCTACGATGCCACAGACACACACACACACACAGAGAGACAGACATCTACGTCAAACTTATAACACCCCTCTTTTTGTGTCGGTCAGCAGGGCTAGCATGGGCTGGGTATAAAACTTTTATCCACCGGTTATTTCCACTGACAAGGGATACAATTATTTTATCCACCAGCCAAAGCACGGCAACAGGGGGAAAGATAATTATATCACTTTTTGACATTAGACGTGGATATTCATCAATTGTAAAATAAAAATATCTCGTGCTTACTGGAGCTTAGTGTTGTCGTCGGAAAAGAAAATCGAGCGAAAAATACATCTGCGTTCAATTCGCGATTCGAGCAATCCCTTCGAATTACCCGACACATTACTTTGGTTTACGATGACATTCTCGACTATTTTGTAATTTCATAAAAGTTTTCTTTTAATGGCAATAATTTCGGGGACAAGCGTTTACCTGGTTTATCCACCGTGAATAATTTATCCACCCATGTCGCCATGCTCGGAGGGTGGATAAAATTGACTGAGGGGAATAGTATTTTATCCTCTCCCCGTGGATAGAATATCTCTGGCCATGCTAGCTCTGCAGGGGTTAAAAAGACATCGAATGTTGTCACGCCGTAGCAGCTACGCCATAGATGCTACGCCATAGCAACTACGCCGTAGCAACAAAGCCATAGCAGCTACGCCGTAGCAGCTACAACAATCTTGATGACAAAATTATAGTTTTTAGTTCCTCATCTACATTACTAGAAAAGATTAGACATGTATTACCAATTACTATGAAATATTCTATGTATTCTATTGTAATGTAACAAAATAATATGTAAGAGGAGAATTAAATGCCAAGTTACTAGTTTAAAAATCGACTGACGCTTTCCCACGGGTCTCGTTAGCTTCTATTCAACTCTAGACGACGTTCAATAAGAAGTTCTCACAAAATCCAGGTTTATAAGTACCGTAGCATTAGTACTTCAACGTTCTTGAGTTTCCTTTCTCCAGAGAGCTATCCTGAGATGAGCTGACGACGCGAAATGAAACACTTATCGAAGATCGGTCCTTTTGTTGAAAATTGAAAATAAAAAGTATTGGAGGTCAATGTCCACATAAGTGGTTATTAGAAAGTCTCCTTCTTTTCATGTGGTAAGTAACTAACCTAGTTTCAGTGCTTTTAAGTCGCCCTGTGGGCCCCTGACATGGCTTCACTTCATGTCGTCAAGAAATATGTCATTGACTTACAATGGGCAATTTGACAAATTTGTTAATTTTTAGTCCCTCATATAGATTAATAAATAATAAAAAATAATAATACCAGCCTGTTACTGTCCCACTGCAGGGCAAAGGCCTCTTCTCATACAGAGAAGGCTTGAGCATTGATCACCACGCTTGCTCAAGGCGGATTGGCGATTTCAAACTTGTATTAACTATAAGTCCAGGTTTCCTCACGATGTTTTCCTTCCCGATGTCAATGATGTCTAAGATAAACTAAGAAAGTACTTAGGAATTGAAAAAGTCACATTGGTACTTGCCCGGATTTGAACCACAACCTCGTGCATGAGAGGTAGGCGCCTTAACCTCTGGGCCATCACGACTACATCATCTAGATTACAAAAAAATATTCGACACATATTTTTTCTTTTTTCACGTAATCAAAAAATAACGGCGATACATCGAGTCAAAATGTCGCATAACGTCACTAGCCAGTACAGTTTATACTAGATAATTTATTTGTTTTATTTTTTTAATTAAAAAAATACGTGTCGAATATTTTCTTGTAATCTAGATGACGGACTAAAAACTATTTTTTTTTTCAAATACCCCATTTAAGTGTTATAAAATAACATATCATCACGTCTTTTTGCCCTGGGTTCGTCAAAAGTGAACCTAAAGTTCACCTATTTTTTACCAGATAAGATATACCTTAGTTACCTATATGGAACGAGCCTATTGACATCAACCGGACAAGAATCTAGACTCTAAACTGCCACAGACTGAGAAATTTCAAATAGAAAACCCAAAACCCATTTGCCCGACCCGGGCATCAAACTAAGGAACTCACGCAGTAACGTTTGCTACAAATACGGCGGACATGGCAGACCAATGTGATAATGTGATATAGGTAGGTATTAAATAATGCTGTGTGGAAGGTTAAATGCATGTTACTGAAAACTAGCGGGAAAATATTTCAAACCATCAGGCTTAAATGTTGTTTTGTACAGACGCCAGCACATCAAGTTACCCCAATGTGTCAAATTTCTTTGATCGTTTTTCAACTTTATGTCAAACAAAATTAGGTTCATATCCAATTGGGATAATTTGACACATTGGGGTAACTTGATGTGCTGGCGTCTGTACAATACCATTTAAGAAATAAACAAAAAGGCATCATCTACACAATGCAAACCCACATTAAACTACATACTCGTACTTCTATACAAATAAATATAATGCCAGTATATCCCATAAAGTTTAGGCAATGGAGCACTTAAATGTAGTACACCCACATTTGATTTAATAAGGGTGAGCCTATTGCCATCAATCGGGTTAAAATCAAACTCGGCAATGTCACTGAACATTTTCGAGTAAAACACATCAGTGACACCTTGTTATACTCGGGAATCGAACATAGTATGTACAACATATTTAGCAGAAATGTTCAAAAGGAAGGCTACTTCCATTCAAAACTCATAAAAGTAACAAAATAGTTCCTATAACATGTCAATAAAAAATTAAATATTCTGGCGTCCAGCACTTAAGTTGAAGCGATCGGTGGATCGTGCTTAAGCATCATCAGGCTCGGATCCCATCGAGAACGAAGGTCGATCGACTCAAGATGCCGCTGAGGTCAAGCAACCGGTGTGGTTCGATTATATCTGACTATGAGGGCATTTTCAGAGGATGTTGTTGAATTTTTGCTTTGTGTCCTAAATTTATATGCCTATCAAAAATTAAAGACATTTACATTTAAAGTCAAGTCGTTCATTGAGCATTGACGCCGAGTTGCTAGCCTGTCGATTTTCTATCGGTTATATTTCGGAGAGTGTGCATCGGACTTGCACGATTTAATTCCACCGAGCCCTTTTCATCATCGGACCACCAGACGTACGGCACTGCGCCACCGGTACATGGTAGATATCCCAACCATACGTACTAAACGCTTTGCAGCTAAAGAGTGGAACTCCCTGCCGGAGTCGGTGTTTCCTGATAGCTACAACCTAGGGGTCTTCAAGTCAAGAGTGAACAGGTTGCTTCTAGACAAGCGTGCTTCATCGTCGACCACATCATCGCTTACTATCAGGTGAGATAGTAGTCAAACGCGTGTCTATCAATAATAAAAAAAAAAACGTTTTTGGCTAGAATAGTTCGTACAGTTATTGGTTGTCAATTTTAAAACTCACCGTCATATTCGGCTTCCAGTTTAACCACATGCAGCTGAATACCAGCGATAGCCACGATAGTCTTCTCAGCGATAGCCACGATACCTCGAGGTACTACGCCGATACCCCTTGGTTAAACTGGTTGTCAGACTTGCGGCCTTCTGCTGACCACCCATAACAACTGTCAAGAATCTATAAATGATAGCCGTTCTGACAACTCACCCCATCCGTGGACCAACCCAGTCTTTTATTTAACCATAAGCAAGTAATTCATGTCGTTTATAAACGAAAACTGTCAAGATAGAAACTATACAATTAAAACTTACAAAATTATTATTTATTTATTATTTATTTATTTATTACACACAAACATACAGCTATCATTACAGAATTTAATCCAATGCGATAGATGTAGACAAACATAATATAAATTTACAATAACATTCAATTCAATTACAATAAACAACATTTCAATTAAAAAATATATATAATACAATTGAAATTAATTATACACAATTGTTAACAACACAATAAGACACTCAATATAATACAATTTCAATTTTTTATTCAAGTATAATTTATTATTGCATATCATTTATTATTAATTAAAAATATCTATAGGTAAATAATTACATGATTGGATTGGTTCCGATAAATCTTGTAACTAAACCTATACACTAGCCTATACACAGAAAATACGACCATTGACTTTTCTTTGCATCTTCTTCCGCGTAAATTTCGAACTATAACATCCCCTCCACTTTATCATAGTTTCAGTAATTAGGTTAAGTATATTATGTTCTAGGTCTTTATAATCGGTGAAGAAATTTTTAGTTGAAACGCTACAAACAACGAAATGTACATTTTTCCTCTTTAAGTCTTTGAACGCCATGACGGTCACACGTTGACCGCGAACAATGAAATTTCTATTGTGTGTGGTAGTTGGCAGTCAACGTGTTAAAATATGTCAGTAGGTAGGTATATTATTCTAGGTATAGATATTGTTTTAAACCTAGTGGATCATGTGAGGTACAGTTCAGCATCCAATCGCCTTACCACTGCATCAAACGTGCCGTGACTAATTTAATGCTGCCCTTTTTCTAAAAACCACTATCACAAAAACTACAAAGTAACCGACATGGCTACAAACCTATTTCCAGTTCACGAACAAGTTAAAGTTTAAACGTTTTGAGGCTTCAAACAAGAGTTTCTCACAAACCACGGTTCTTTGATCAAATCACTTTTACTTAAAATATACTTTACAGACGCGATTGAGTTTCAAAATGGAAATTATTTAAATCGCCTCCATCAAAGTGGGAACTTTGTCAAAAATCTGCATTACAGGTTTGTTTGTAACACACACAAAATTGTTCCAAGTTATAATTTGATCGTCTGCATTGGTGGTGATAAGAGAATAATGCTGATTTTTATCTTATTTTAGAATTACTTAATTGATTTGGATAATAAAATTAGTAAAAAATACTAAGTTGGTTTTTATTGTGGCATGTGTATTTGCTGTGTAGTACAGACGCCAGCACATCAACCTATCCGAATGTGTCAAATTTCTTTGAAAGCTTTTCATCTTAATTCTAAACACAATAAGGTTCATGCTCAATTGGGAAAAAAATACAGTTTGTGGTAGATTGATGTGCTGGCGTCAATACCTACCTAAGTATTTATTTGATTGTAACTTCAAAATCAAAAGTCGTTTATGCAAATTAGGCCGAGCATCACCATGTTTCGCACGTCAACAATTACATGAAATAGTCTCCAAAATGGCCGCCCACTTTTTAGTGTTTCTTTTACGCACATATATGTCTTAATATTAATTGCTGGTCACCCAAGAGAAGAGATTTAGTTTAAAGTTTATTGGCTTTGGTTGCCTACACAATTGAATAATCACCTGTTTCTTTTTTGGTACAGATTTGAAAACTTCGATTAATTTTAATAGTTAGCAGCATAGATTGTGTCACTTTTTAATTTGTATGTACAGACTTATTTGTTTCTAGATTTTTTCCTGCATCTTTAGACTCTCATAACATTTAAACGATAACATTTGGATATAAAAAGAGATCTCTGAGTTTATTTCCGAATTCCTTCTCAAGAATCAGGTGTTATTCATGATCGTGCTGTCAGATATAAATATAATTTTGTTTCAAATACACAAATATCACACATATTATTATTACTTTTGTAACTTTTGTTTCTATTTTTCAGCTGCGGAAACTTTAGAAAAAGTATGAACACGTAGTTTGAGATTTGATTATTATAGTTACCATTAAAATCGATTTTATAAATCACCCAATCACGTAAATAAAATTCCTTTTCGACTGTGACAGATCCATGAATAACTCTAAGTCAGAATATGATATTCAAATCGCTTCGAACGAGTGCCTTCAGTAATAAGCACCTATAATATAAATCTGATATTTTTCACACCTCAACGAATACTACGCGTGGTATGTGGCCATGGATACAGCGTTATTCATGGAGTCAGTTTGACATCATATACTCGAAGCGTTAGAGAGAGATGTACAGACGCCAGCACATCAAGTTACCCCAATGTGTCAAATTTTTTTGATCGTTTTTCAACTTTATGATAAACAGAATAAGGTTCTTATTCAATTGGGAAAATTTGACACATTGGGGTAACTTTATGTGCTGGCGTCTGTACATGTAATGGGGGCGAGCCTATTGCCATCAATCGAGCACAAAACCAGACTCTGAGCTGATACTCATAAATCCTAGATGGAAAATCTCAATGTCACTTTGCTTGACCCGGAAATTGAACCTAAGACCTTGTGCTCAGAAGAATAGAATAGAATGCTCTTTATTGTACACCATTCAAACTTACAAATTATCATTTTAAGGGCTACAAACGGTGATACAATGTTAGGCCTTATTGCTAAAAGCGATCTCTTACAGACAACCTTTGGATGGACTTGATAGTGGATGTGAAAAGATGAGTATACAGTGTGTGGTGTTCTATATGAAGCGAGAAGTAGCGTTTACGACCACTAGAACAACGGAGCATAAATATAAATTAAAATTAAAGAAATTGAGAATCAATTCATGTCATTCCCAATCTAACATCGTGGATACGTTTACAAACATTTAAACAATGCAACACCAAAATAAACAACACACAGAATACAACATACGAACATTTAATATTATATTACTTTACACTTGTATTCCCAAAAGGGTTGGGCAGAGCTATAAGTAAAGAACAGCCACATTTTGCCAGTTTAATAGAGCGGCAAGCCCATTGAAGCTTGCTGGAATTTCTCAGTAACAGTTACTTTTTTGCTGAGAAAATTATGTATGTTGTTGATGTTATGAGAAAAAAAAATCTGCTGTTTGATATATTGTGGTCAATTGCCTCACGTAGGCTGGAAGCTATCAAACTTTTGTATGCAACTTCTGTTTTCTTGGTGGTAAAGCGATAACACACTGCGCTCCAAAACACAAAAAGTCGATTGTGCACGAAAGGCTGCTGAACTTAAATGGGACTGGCCAGGACATGTCTGCCGCATGCCTAACGAGCTATGGGCTCGTAAAACCCAGAGTTGGTGCCTTACAGTGACACGGGGCCGCGGCAGACCACGAAGGAGATGGCGGGACAACCTGGATGTCTACCTTGAGAATTGGAGAGAGGTGGCGCAGAATCGCGACCGATGGAAGGAATGGAGGGAGGCTTTTGCCCAGCAGTGGGACAATTTGGGCTAAATAATAATAATAATAATAAAGTGATAAGATGGCACAATGTATCTAGCTGTACCAAATGTAATTATCAACTCCATTGCTTATTTTTTTTTTTTTTGCTTAACTCTATCTTAGTATAGTACTTTTATTCTAGGTGCATCGTCCTCACATATAATCTTATTGAGGTATACAAAGTATTGTAAAATCGATTTTAAAAGAGTAAGTATGGAGTTTCTTGCCCATTCTTCTCCATACAAATCTCGTTTTTGGAAGGGGCAACTAGAATCATTTTTTAAAGTAAATTTTTGTTCGACGTTCGAAAGTGCCTTAAAGGGGCCTAATTGAAATAAATGGCTTGACTTTGACTTTGGCACTATTATATTTAGATCAAAATTGTTACTTATTCTATCCAATCCGAATGCTTATGAAAAGTGCTTCTACTTTTCAGAACGCGTTTATAAAATCTATTGTTCTATATACATGAGCTTCCGCGGTTTTCCATTAAGCCTAGTTCGGAACGAAACAGACTGCGGTATCGTGAAACCGCACGTACCTACTACACATTATATACGTTTATATGTAGGTACGACTCGTACTTGCTTCACGCGGCACATTACGGTGTGAGTACTACAATGTGGTCTTTGGTTGCGTTTGTATGCATCTATTAGCTTAACTTGATGATAAGCAGTGATGCAATCAATGATGGTGAAGCGCACTAGTTTATTATGATGTGAAATGAGGGTGTACTACCTGGTAAACCTCTGCCTAGACCTTCGGGGATTACAGGCGTGATGTTATGTGAGTACAATTAGCCTTTTGATGCAAGTACAGTCAGTGAGCTACGTTACCTGATCCATCTTAGAAAAAATCTAAATGTAATTTCTTTGATCGTTTTTCAACTTTATGCCTGCAGAATAAGGTTCATATTCAATTGGGAAAATTTGACACATTGGGATAACTTGTTGTGCTGGTGTGTGTACATCGTTAGTGTGAAACCGTGTTCGTACTCCACAAAGCCTATAATTAGATTGACTGACGCATATAAGGGATTGCACGGATAGTTAATAACTTCTTCAAGGTGTGTGAGAGAGACAGCATCATCTGCTGACGCGCCAAGAGCGAGAAGGAAGCTGCCGAATGGAGACAATGCGAAAGACAATGACGGATAGTCTTGATGTGAAACTAATAAGCATTTCATGTTTAGTACCTATTGTATTAGTTTTTGATGAGAATGTAGATCTAGTTATTGTAGTTCCATTGTATCATATATCTCGCATTGTATGGGATTTCTGTAAAGTGAGAGGTCAGTGTTAACTGGAAATATATGGCTTTCATTTGAATAAATAATATTAGTTAGATGAAGGATGCCACTTTAAGCTTATTCGAACCGTATTAAGTGTCTTGTACATTGTATTAAAAGAAAAAAAGAAAGAACATTTTATTTTTACCTAGATCACAGTTTTCTGACATTAACTGTTTATTTGTCAATAATAAAGACAGTTGAATCGTTTGAAGTCACCACTGCTGGGTCCTAACTTTTCAGCAATTGCAACTACTGTTACGGGATAAAACCCAAAAATAAAATAAAAAAAACATTTTAGGGGATGCCCTAGAAAGACAGCTTAAGATAAGGATACCTTATTGTTGAGATTCTTAAGAAGGGTCAGGTGCGTAGTAGGTCGCAAATGGCGTATGTGTATGACAACATGTATGAATGTTAACGAAGCAAAAGAACTATATAGGAGTCGTAGTATATGGAGCTCTGTAGTTTCTGCCTACCCTTATGGGTAAAAGGCGTGAATTTATGTATATATTAATTGTTTTCGTCTTCATTAAACACTGCTACATTATTAACTACTACTTTAAAAACAGAACACATACTTTTACCATTGAAACATTTATTTACTGATAAAACATGGTTACAAGTGGAATTGGGACTAGAAGACGTCTCAAATGAGATAAACGTATAATTGGCACAGCTTTTGGGGTTTGAAACCCTGATACGCTATCGTTGATTTACGTCAGTGGTTGTGGTAAATAACGGAAGGAATCTTTCGTCTTTTAAGTTCAAGTGTTTGCGACGCATAGTTTTTCTATTTATAACACAAAAGAAATTAATGAAAGTTACAGATAAAAAAAATTCCTCAACACTATAATAATAAAAAATGATTGCTTATATTGGCACCCATAAAATTACAAATAATATGCAAATAGAAAAATATTTACAAAAAAAATTGCAATGAAACACTTACTGAAAATAAAATACCTAACCCTCCACCAAAAAAGCCAAAACAAAATATGTCCCCTATTATTTGATAGAACACACATTTAATTATTTACAGCAAATAACATTACAAGGCTAAGAAAGAGCCAATTCTGTATTGGTTAAAGAGAATTTACACTAACTTTAATAGATAAGATAAACTTACTATATTATACAAAAACTTAAATAAATAAATAACTAAACCTAACAATAAATAACTACAAAGCGTCAAAATATTCTTCTGCATCGCTGCCAGCTGGTAAAGTGCCCAAAAGACTGGCGGCATTGCTACGTTGAATGACAATGCTTAGCCTCTGGCCAAAGAAGAGGCCAGCCCTTAGGTCACGAGAAGCGTCAACTAAACGTTTGCAGAATTAATTCTGTAATAAAGCTAAAAATATGTGTCCAAAATTGTTTTGTCACGATGTGAAGTTAAAAATTTACAAAATACACATAAAAAGCAACCGTAACGAGTTCCAATTTGAACAGATACTTTATCATTTCAAAATAAATTCAATGAATAAAAATATGCTTCTGTATAACGTTTCACTGTCTTTCGTAGACAGTCGTTTCGTGAGATTCCTAGAATATTCTAAGCGGAGTTAGGTTTTCAGTGGAACTGAAATACATTTACGTGCAAAAGAACATGTGGCATTCATTTAACTGAAACCTTGTAGACTTTTGTTTTAAAGATTGTGTTACGGATACACTAGGTCTTCGAGTAAAAAATGTGGGTACGTAGAATTAGGTAAAAAATGTTATAATAAATTTAATTTAATTATAATACCTGTATGACTGTAATACAAGTATGTTTTATGTTAAAATTTTAGGTTTTTAATTTTAATAATAAGTCTGTTTAATTTAATTTTGATTATGTTTCCGTCTGATTTTACTTTTGATTGTGATTTTAATTTAATTTGGTTATGATATCCGTATGAATTTAGTTCTATTTCGTTGTCTGTTATTTTTTGTTTTTAATTATATTTAATTTATTTTGATTAAAAATGATTAATTTATATAAGAACCTCGTTGGGAATTATACTTTCGAGCCGTTTGGGGTTGAAACTCTCGGGTCGCGGGGTCCGAGTGCTCATAGCTTGTACAAAGATCTTGCAAGACGCTTAATTGACACTTCGCGTGACCCAAGGGCTGGTTTTTACCTTGGTCTAAGGATAAGCATTGCCATACAACGTGGCAATGCTGCCAGTCTTTTGGGTACACTTCCAGTGGACAGCGATGCGGATGAGTTTTTTGACGCCATATTTTAGATTTAGTTTTTAGTTTTTAGATTGTATTTTCATTTCTAGTGTTTAAAGTTAAGTATTGTGAATAAATAAATACCATATTTTGATTATGTTCTGTTGAATGTTAATTTTGATTTTATTTTTTAATTTTAATTCCTTTTTTGAATTTATTAAACTTTAATTTTGGTATATTTAATTAGGTTTTCGGTTATAATTTTAAATTAATTATTCATTTAATTTTATATAATTTCTGCCAGTGAATTTAACGTTTAATTTCAACTTTTAGTTTTGTTTTGGCCCGAGGAGCCTGATTGTTCCTGTGTGTATCAAATATCCTGTAATTTTAAGTAGCTTTTATACATTAATTAATCAATTTGTAGTGTATGATGTGCTAACCTGTAAGAGATTGATACACTAGACCCGAATTTATTCAATGTACCTATAATTGTTTGAGTGTCCTCAATTGTAGGTTAATATACCTAGTATAATTTTGTAATTTGTAATGTAAAAATATTTAATAAGGCAAGTATTGTTACGTTTAAGGATGTTGTTCAATTTTATCTTGCGTGTTATTTAATGTTGCTGTGCCCTTACAGGGTACATAACTGTACTATAGCTATGAGCCTTTGTAACATCTTTATTTGACATTATGATATGCAAATAAAAGAATATGGTTATGAATAGGTGAGCCAAATACATAAATAAAAACTAAAATAAAAATAATGTTAGTGTATTTACACCACAAGAAGTTATCATTAGCCACAGTAGTAGCAACAACACAGCTAGTCGATCCAGAAATATGAGATATAATATAGTCCAATACTAATGAAGTGTACCTATCCTATCATACCAATTAAAATCCAAAAGCAACCAAGTCAGTCATAAGATATAAAAGTCGAGAAGAAATTCCCAGATATTGTGAAATATTCATAGACAAAACGATACAATGTAGCTCTGTGCATCGAAAAATTTCTCGATTGTTAGCGAAAACTGAAAGAAAAAACGCACCAAAACCCTTCCCACTTTCTACAGCTCTCACCGGCTATTGTGCGAATTCACTTCCGTTTGACTCATCGTAACTAAAACACAACACTATCTTCCATCATCAAACTAAAACTCAAGCCAATACGATCTTTATTCTGACCAACGAACAGGATAACAGCTCAACTGTTAGCTGCAAAAGTAATTTTGGTAATATTGACGTACTTCGAAAATTGGAGTTTTCTACTGGAATTCTTTTCTTCGTGAAGGTTGCATTGTGGATAAAAAATTGGTTTATTTCCCCGTGGAGGTCGAACTGGGAGTACCATTAACTTTTATGTGTATCACAATACATGAGAACTTGCTGTGTGTTGGAGAAAAATGGAATTTTCAATACACAGACGGTTTTTTAAAGCTGTAGAATTTTGATAAATTGTCACTGTTATAAGATTATGGAAACCGGAAAGCTATATTATTGTATTTTAATAATGGTACAGTAATTTGAGAGGCAAAAAACTAACTGTTTAAAAAAAAAACAACCTTAAATAACACTAACAGTAGAATAACTGTAGTTTCGGAAGTCTGTGGCCTTGGTGGTTTGTTTGAGTAATTATTGGCTACTTAATTTTCTGTTTACTTTGATATTACAACCAAACGAACAAATAAACCGATTTTGATGAAGTTCAAATGGCAACACACGAGAGGTATTATAAACGGGTGTCTGATAGAGCATGCCTATGGCATTAAGTCCCTTGTTCATTTGTGTGCTTGAAGTATAAATAAATAAATAAACTGTCGGTCGGTGTTTTCTGACAGCTTCAACCTAGGGGTCTAGTCAAATGTGAATAAGTTACTTCTAGGCAAGCGTACTTCATCGTCGGCCACATCATATCTTTCCATCAGGTGAAATATTGGTCAAACGAGGGACAATCAATAATTTAAAAAATCTTATTAAACAAAAAAAGTCCGGTTTCAATCGGTCTATAAATGGCGAAGTTATGAGAAATCACACAAGAAAATATATTATACCTTCTCCTTTTTTGTAAGTCGGTTAAAAACATGACACTCATAAACTGGAGAAGGCCGTGTGTTAACACTGAAGTTTGATTTTTTCATATCTTTCCTTTACTTTATATACAAGTAACATATTTACAAACATAATTATCTAGTTATTCATCTTAGCAAAATATTGAAAGAGAACTTATTTCATATTTTACCTTTCATAATATATCTTTAAAAATTGATAGCTTTTTCCAAATGATGACCTAACGACTTGCGAAGGCGACCCAATAAAAGAGTAACCTGACGGTACAGGTCGTTAGAAAATACTTTGGGTTTAATCTCTTTAACCAAGCTTAGAATTACATTAAGCTTTAGGCTAATGCTAGGTTTAGGACACGGACAAGATTTGTATAGAAACTAATAGAAAGAAATTTTCCAAAGGTAGGTAATTCAAGTTTAATTCTAATAAATCAGAACATTTTTATAATGTTCCCGAAACTTTGAACTTTCCCATTTGAACGTGAACCTTACTGTGTTTGTTATAAAGTTGAAAAACTATCAAAGAAATTTGACACATCAGGGTAAATTGGTTTGCTGGCCCCTGTGCCTCGAAAGGAGGTCATAATTAGAATTGAAACAACGAATGAACGCAATAATAGTATTTAGTATGTATGACCCCAATCTGTTTAAGTCGCGAGTTAATAGGCTTCTTATGGGTAAGCTCGTTCCATCGTCGACCTCATCTCTGACCGCAGGACAAGATTGAGGTCAAGAGTAGACCCATTATATATAAAAAAAAAAAAAAAAAAAAAAAAAAAAGTATTCAGCAAAGTACAATACGTCATATCACATTATTTTACTAAACTTAAGACTTGTCTCTCCAATGCAATGACTCTCATATCAGTGTTTTTTTTTCTTTTTTTGCAACTGAGCCGATGCTGACTATTCTGCCAGCGCAGCGTCCCGTCGGCGACTTGTTACACTACTGTCGATTACTTGTTACACACTAGTAACGATGTGACCTAGACACGTCACAATGGGAGGCAATGGCAGCGGACCGGTCACTGTGGAGGCATACCGTGAGCACTAAGGTGTTTGAGTTTGAAAGGCGACGTAGAGAAGAGCTCGATGCTAAACGTGACGAGCTTAAGGCCCGACCACCCGCGGCCATCCAATACAATTACGTCGGAGGGGTGCTGACTTGCAGTGAATGTGATCGCACTTTCACGGCAAAAATTGGCTATGTCAGTCACCAGAGGGCACACCAGCGATGCTCTTAATAGGCAGATCCAAGTCGCTGTGGCCGAAATCGGTCAGGATCTTATATATATATATTAGTAGATAAACTAGTGCGCTTCACCATCTCTGATTGCATCACTGCTTACCATCAGGTGGGATTGCAGTCAAGCACTGGTTTACAGTATTAAAAAAAAAAGATGTACAAGTTTTTTTTTTTTTTTTTTTTTTTAAATATAATAAACTAGTACTTGACTGCAATCCCACCTGATGGTAAGCAGTGATGCAATCGTTGATGGTGAGGCGCACTAGTTTATTAGGAGCCTATTCACTCTTGCCTTGAAGACACCCAAATTATAATCGGACGGGAAGACCGCAGCAGGCAAATTGTTCCAGTCCCTTGATGTACGTGGTATAAACGACGAGGCGAACCGCTTGGTCCGGGTCGTAGAGGTTTCAACAACATAAGGGTGGATACTCGCCGTACGTCGGCTTGTCCGATGGTAGAAGTGAGATGGTGGAATCGAATCATGTAATTCCTGCGCACACTCTCCAAAATGCATCCTGTAAAACACCGAAAGGCTGGCTATCCTTCGCCTGTGCTCAAGACTCTGTAGATTGGACTCAACCAGATCTGGATCACCAATTAGTCTCTTCGCACGCCTTTCCACCGAGTCCAAAGCTGCCAGGTGGCATTTTGCAGCACCGGCCCATATGTGGCTGCAGTACTCCACACACGAACGGACCTGTGCTTTGTATAGCATTAAAAGCTGTCCCGGTGTGAAGTACCGCCGGACCTTTGCAAGAACGCCAAGTTTTCTAGCTGCTACCTTGGCTTTGGACTCAATGAACCGCCCAAAATTCAGGTCTGAGGAGATTTCGACTCCTAAAAGCTGAAGACGATCGGTGCATTCCAGGGAGACATCACGAAAAGCAGGAGCTAAGGTAAACGGGCTCCTTTTGGCGGTGAACAGACACGCTTGTGTTTTGGCGGCGTTGAATCCCACCAGATTGGCTTCACCCCACTTGGAGACTGCCTGCAGTGAGCTATTCGTACGCTCCACCATAGCCTCTCTTTCGGACCGGATTAGCTCCTTACTAGCCCGAGCACCGGGCAGGTATCTCTCTACAACTGTGCTATCATCTGCATACCCATAGATACCGGGCACCAGCAGATCGTTGATATGCAGTAGGAATAGGGTTGCAGAGAGAACAGACCCCTGAGGAACTCCGGCATTAGTCGTCATGGGCTCTGATGAGCACCCGTCGACAACTACTCGGAGAGACCGTTCACTCAGGAAGTCTTTTACCCAGTTAATCAGACCAGGGGAAATGCCGTACGCTGGAAGCTTACTCAAAAGGCTAGCGTGCCATACCCTGTCGAAGGCCTTCGAGACGTCTAAGGAAACAGCAATCGCTTCCCCATTCTTCTCGAGGGCCTCGCCCCACAAGTGGGTGGCATACACTAGTAGGTCCCCAGTAGACCGATTGCGGCGAAATCCGTACTGTCGGTCACTGAGGAGATCGTTACCTTCTAGGTATGCCATGAGGCGCGAGTTCAATACACGCTCCATAATCTTGCAGAGTATGGAGGTTGTATGGGTGAAGTTGTATGGAATAAAGCTTAAAATTACTCAAGGGCGAAAGCTGTGAGTGACAGGTATACATTGATGAATGTTTAAATGTGTCTGCGTTATCAGCTCGTCTATGGCTTACCAAATAATCAAAACGTATTTCATTCTGCATCGGAAACGATGATACATCGTTTCTGATGCAAAACCTCTGAAATGAGGTATTCCTCGAAGCGCTACCTATTTTGAGGCGCACCTAATGAGGCGCTCCTTTTTTATTCCTCGGGCGCACCTTTTAGGAGCGCGCCCGATAGCAATTATTTTTTTTTTTCCTCGAAGTGCTCCTTCTAACTTTTGAATAGAGATAGGATACTAACTGAAACTATCGATAATAAGTAAAACACGTTATTTTATATGATTTGCAAAAACTCTATACTCCTTGACCATAGATTGGTTTAAAAAAAAATAAGTTGATCCTGTGTGTGTAAAGTGGACAAAGACAAACTGTATTTAGTTATGTGAGGTTTTTTTTTAATATTAACTTTGCACTATTAGTTTTAAGCTTTGTCACTGTGATTGCAAACCAGACGGAACTAAAATTAAATATTTTTAATGGCTATCCGTAGCGCTCCTAAAAGGTGCGCTCCGAGGAATAAAAAAGGAGCGCCTCATTAGGTGCGCCTCAAAATAGTAGCGCTTCGAGGAATACCTCAATGAAATACGTGTTGATTTTCATAGACTTGTTTGTACATATAACTAGTCTTGTTCATTCAGAAATGTTTTTATGTGGTTGATAGTCTATATTGCTATTGCATAAGACCGCTTATTGAGCGTTCTACCCGCTATTACAAAAACTTAATTTATGACTTCCACGAGCACTCCTTTACTCGCATTTCATTCTAAAAGTGCGAACTATTCAGTTTGAGATGAAAATACTTGAGAAATTTCTTTTTTACACAAAAATATAAACATTTTGTATAAAACATCTCGCCTCAGCCCCATTGAAACGTGAAACTGAAGCGAAAATAAGTTTAAACAGACTTACATTTTTTTAGGATTCCGTAAATCCGTAACTCATTTTTGTTCATAAAATATTCCACTTAGGATTGATGTAGTAGCTTATTATCGAACAGTGTAGGTTAAACGGTTCTAGGTTTGACTCTTGGGTCAGTGAAAGTGTTATTGGGTGTTTCCATCAGAAATTTCCTAGTTTCAGCCCAGAGTCCTATAACAGGCGAAATTTTGATGTTACAGTTACGTTGCCCATATGATAATACTAGCTTGATCTTTTAAATTTTTGTATCTAAAGATTAAGATAAAGATACCGGGCTGGTATCCGCAACTCAACGTCAAAGCGCGTATTTTGCGTATGGGCTATAATCTACCACGCGGGCCCAGATTGGTAGATGTCACATGTTATCGATTTTTTTTGGTTCTCAGGCATCCTCGCGATGTTTTCCTTCACCGTTTTTGAGAGCAATGGCAATAAAATAAATTACACAAAGTAATCCGCCAGCCTGGGGAATTCGAACCAACGACTTACTGTTCGTAAATCGGGGCCGCCACCACTGGGCCGCCGCTGCTCTCTAATTTGTATCTATAACTATTATTCTTATAATATAACAAAATCCATCCCACCACAAAACAGTAACAAAATTGTAGTTGAGACGATATGTTCAATTTTAATTCGAAAATTGAGCTGACCGTCTTAGCCCCATAATCTATCTCAACTGTGGACTTATATGCAACAAACTACCCCACAGAACCCTCAACCAATCACAACAACTCTGCTATAAAACCCTAGTTCCCTTTAAAAAAAACTGTACAGAAAATTGTATTAATTAAAATGTGTTAATTAAAAACATTTTAATTAATACAATTTATTTTGTTTTTGCATCTCAATTAAGAATTTGTGCGCGTTTTTTGGGTATTGGGTAATCGTTGGGTTCAAGTTCTGTTTGCGACACACACACACAAGGACATTATACAGGTTGTTTTTTCTTGATTTCCGAGTGGTCCCATAGTGAAAGTTGTTCATTTTCATGGGTAGAATAGCCCGTGAAAATGTTCCCCACGGTTTCAAAAACACCCTGTGAATCTTATTGGGTATTCTAGTAACTTGGTTGTAGAGGTCAGGCAGTCACTCCATGAAAAATATTGGCCTGTCAGTTAGTTTAGTAGGTAGTGACTCTGTTTGCTATGCCGGAGGCCGTGGGTTCGATTCCCTCCCAAGACAAATATATAATAATCATAAAAAATAAATAATAAAAACTGCCTCGTTGGTCTAGTGGTCGCAAGCGCTACTGCTGAGCATGAGGTCCCGGGTTCGATCCCCGAGTCGGGCAAAGTGTTATTGAGTTTTTCCATCTGGGATTTCTCAGTAGCAGCCCGGAGTCTGGATTTGTGCCCGATTGATGGCAATAGGCTCGCCCCCTATTACATGGGACTTAATCATAACAGGCGAAATGTGGGTGTACTACCAGTTACACCTCTGCCTAGCCCTTCGGGGATTACAGGCGTGACGTTATGTTATGTGTGTTAAATAATAAAAAATATAAATATTCCACAACTTTTCACACAACGCCATCTAGTCCCAAGCCAAGCTAATAGCTTGCGTTATGGGTACTAAACAGCTGATAAACATACTTATATACTTTTAAATACATACATGTTATAGATAAATTACACCCAGACACAGAACAAATGATCGTGCTCATCACACTAACATTTGTCCTGGGTGGGAATTGAACCCACGACCTCCGGCATAACAGTCAGGGTCACTAACTACTAGACTAACATGCCAGTCAAATGTTTGTGTGATGAACACAATCATTTGTTCTGTGTCTGGGTGTAATTTATCTAGAATATGAATGTATTTAGAAATATATAAGTATGTTTATCAGTTGTGTAGTACAAGCGTTGTTTAGTTTGAGGTGTAAAAGTTGTGGAATATGTTATAATTAGTGTCGTATTGTATTCTTTCAATTATACTATTTTATACTTTAATTAATGCAATGCGTGATATTGTTGCTTGATCTCATCACAATTACCTGTCAATGTCTACATGCTTAGACTTGCTATTGGCTTCCTGTCAACTATACTTTTCGTTTTATTTTAAAAAGGTTTTAATCTGTAAGTCTTCTATGTTTTAATGAATAATTAAATAAATTATTCGTCTGAAATTGTCAACGCGTCTTGAAGCATCGTGACGAATGAAATGCTAGTTGTTTCTCTATACAAAAATAGGCCATGGCCTTGCAATGGGACAATAATGAGGTGTTATTATTATTATAACTTAACTTATGTAAATAGTAATGTAAATAGTAACCAAAAGGTGTGGCTCCTAAATTGTGTGACACATTAACAAACACGACATCAACACCTCGGTGTAAATAGAAATACTGAACACAAAACTATCCAAACAAACGGACGGCGATATTAAAACAACTCTGAAACAAAATGGCCACTGAATTTTCAAACATGACCAGTGTGAAAAGTTAGTGTTTTTTCCCAAACTTATAACAAATTGTGTTTTTTCAATTCGCGCGTTGAATATTAAAATGTAATGTTGCCGCAGTTTGGACGCACCACGAGTACCTACTTAGGTATTGTGGGTAAATATTTTTTTTGCTTGAATTCGTTACATGGTTTCGGCGGTGATTGAGAACAAGCCGCACATCACGAACAAAATTTTCGTCCGAAAAACTGTGTCCTACTAGATACAAGTCTATGAGTTTTTTGTAGTACGCTCCGCTGCCGCTCCAATATTTATATATTATTCTAGATGGCGTTACTGAGACATGGGATCAAAGTTTTTCTATGACATTTCCTTGACATGCCCGCTCTATAGTATTTAATCTCTTTGAGAACAAGTAACTTAAACTTATTAGTTCATACTTCACTGTGCTTGAGATTTAAAGTCCAAAAATTTCAAGTTCCGGTTCATTTTTCTTTTATTAACAGAATGCAGGTTCAATTTAGTCGCCTGTCATGCTCACTTAGTGTCGATATTGATATGTCCCTCTCCTTGCGTAAATTTAAGTCAGTCCTGGATAGGGCAATATCACAAAAATGTATGTGTTTTTTAAATTGTATTTTAATCTTTGTGACTTGCTCACATAAAGATTTGGACAATGTTTGCGTTTTTTTTCTCATATTAACTGGCTGCCGTCAAAAAAATTGTGTGAACTAATCAATAAATGATTAGTTCAGTAGTAAATTTTGGTATCATTCAATTGAGGAAGATAAATTTAAAGAAAATAAAGCAATTCGTTAGTTAATTAAAGATTCTCAAATAATAATTAATATTAATTCTTTCCTCGTTTTTTTTTTTGCAAAACAGTTAACAAACAGTAAACAGGTGAAACGTATAAAAATGACAATTATTAGTTAAATCAACATTTAGTAAACAGGAAATACGTTTAGAGAATGAACTTAAAAGTTCATTTCAGTCTTAATAGTTGCTTTGTTTATTTCTTAAATCAGCTAATCAGGGTTTAAATACTTTCAAAAATTTTAAAAGTCAATCAACAGAAGGTCATATTATTATTATAAGAAGGGGATCTATTATTCCCATCTCCATTAAAAAATCCCTCATACATAAAATATACATACTTTTACGAAGATGTCTACGAAATCGTATATACTAAACAATAAGTAGCATCTACCTATTGTGTTATATAGAACTAGAATGACGATAAACACCACTATTTTTTAATCAGTACTTAAAAAATTGGGCTCTATCCGTACCCGTTATTGATAATATTTGCGTAATCAAAAGTAAAAAGAACGAAATTCAATTTTCATTTTTTTATATTTTAGTTAAACTTAAATAACAAAAACAGCTGTTGGAGGCGGGGCATGCTTGAGCAAGATTAGGCGAACGTGAGCGAGAGATGACGATTAATGAATACTAATATTATGTTATGCATGTACAATATTTCCATACATTGGGTGATTTTTGGGATACAAACAAACGCTAAATAACTTTGCTGTTTATGAATATTATTTATTGATACTTTACAAATCTAATGAAAAGACCGCATAGAATAAGCCCTTTATGTATTTGTACTAATTAAAAATGAGTGGTGCATATACATATAACCTAACCTAACTCATCATACCTATCCCATAGCGAACCTAACTACCTAACCTAACTACCTTTCTAAAATGTGTTGATTTTGGAAGATACTTTTTAAATAATTTTAAAGTGAACTGCTGTACTGCGTGTCTCTATGGCGCTTACAATACTAAATTAGGTAGTTGTATTTGAAATAGTAGTAGTAGGAAGTTCAGGGGCGAGGGACTCAGAGACGTCCGCCGCCCACCACGTACATGGACCAGAGGTGGTGGCGCGTCGTGTTTCACGCGTGCCACTCTTAAGGTAAGCGTCCTGTCTGCATCGTACGCATCGGACGAATCTCATCAAATGGATCGTAGTATTCCTTGTATAGAAAGTCACACCAGTGCGTCCACCTGCCCGTATCTGAATCTGTTCATTTAATACCTAAGTCCGATGCGTCCGATGCGTCCGATGCGTCCGATGCGTGCGATGCGGGCAAGTGGACGCTTACCTTTAGACGTCGCGGGGAGAGTTATATACCTCACTCCCCTCACTGACTTAGCGAGCCTCGCAGGGCCGACGCCAATCTGATGTTGCCAAAGTATCTTCTGTTCCCGTGATCCGCGGCTCAAAGTGAGACGGAATACCAAGGTAGTTTTTAGTCAGTAAGAGGCTGACAGACCTCTTCGCCCTCCGCGGGGCGGAAGACATCCATGAGGATTTTATAAACCTATCTCCGTATAGCTCCTATTATTCTAGCCGTATCGTCCTCACATATAAATAATCTGATCGTTGTATACTAAGTATTGTAAAACTATTTTAAAAGAGTAAATATGGGGTTTCTTGCACATTCTTCTCCATACGAAACTACCATTTGGAATGTGCAACTAGAATCATTCTCTTAATTTATTTTATTAGTAAGTTTATCGTTAAAACTGCCTGATTGAAATAAATGATTTAACTTTGACTTAAGATTTTCCTCCCAGCACAAAAAAAAACATTTAGCTCATATCTTAGCGTAATCTAAATTATTCTTGTGAAACGCGAGCTAGATGTCCTTGATGACAGAAAACATCTTCATTAAACTTTTCATAGAGCTCAGCAAAAACTTCTGTACAGCTAATGAGAGTACTGCACTGTTAATGAAATTACTCTTGCGCCGAGTAAAGAGCATAAAAGCAAACGCAAAATTGCTCATTTTAGTGGCAAAAGAAACTGTTTGTGTATCATAGAATTGCTTGCTATCATACGCTGAATTCAATTTACACTTGAATTAGGAACTGAGATATTCCAAATCGATTTCTACAGTGCATTTCTTGTGTAATTTATACTGGATGAGATGAAAATGGACAGACCTTGGTTGAAACTTACCCTGTCAAGGTAAATCCTACTTTACTGTAACAAAATCAAGGTTGAGTTTTATACTAAGTGTCTTGGTGAACTACTTAGAGCTTCCCTTTGTGATGGTCCTTGGAATATGTGAATTTGTTATACCGAATTATGTAACTGTTTTACCGATTGTGGTGAGAGAGGTTATAAATTTGTTTTGAGATCTGCACAAGGGAAAATTTAAATTGTGGTGGACAATGAACTGCAACTTTCATGGCTGGGGATATTTCTTCTTTAAAATTATTATTTTCAAGGTTTGTTTATGTGACTCGTCTTTTTGTCTTCTATTTCTTGAGGATAAGTAACTAACTTGGTATTAGAATTTTTATGCCACCGTATAGCGTTGAGAAACGTCTCTCAGGTATTTGCAGTCTTCTTTTAGTGTAATTAGTGTAGGTTTCAGAGTGTCTATGCCAACCATACATAGGCCTCCAACTTCACTTAAAATTGTTGTAATAAAAAGATTATTTTGTTATCATTATGCATCTAATATTTAATTTATAAAGTAAGAAAAAATACATGGGTGCATTGAATTAACAGAGAAGTTTGAATATAGTAAATGTCCTTATAAAAGTAAATCAACACAATTGAATGTAGAAATTAATTAATTAATTTCAAATGCAGTCGATTTGTATTGTTGATACCATGTTAGGAATGTTGTTTCTAAGTTGTGGGTGGGAAATAAATCCTTACTATTATTATTATTAATACTTATGCCCAGTCAGTACGATTAAACTAGACTACGTCCTTATTTCCACGCAAATGCTGTCGAAAAATATCTCTAAGGCATTCTGGTTTCCTTACAATGTTTCATTCACTAAAGAGGTTAGGCAGCTGATATTGTGATTTTGTTCCCAAAAATATTTCCAATATTGAACGTAGTTTTAAAATTGAGCTTTGTGAAATTGTCAAACAATGGAATTGGTTAATTACAACAATACGCACGTCATGCCAATTAACAACTGAATTTCAAAAACAAGGAATAAAATAAATATACCAATAATTAAACGCGATAGTCCAGTTACAACCACTGTCAAACAATTTGCAGAGCGCGCGAAACCGTTTCGATTTTCACACTTTTTGTTCCCAAAAAGTTATTTCAAACGTAGGTATTACAAGGTAAAGTTGATACAAAAATGAGCTTTATTGCGGTGGAACAAGATTCAATTTAAGTGTCAGTGAGGAGAGATCAACGTGTGATTCACGAAGCGTGAAACACCTTTGATATGTAGCTTTTGACATTCCATTTAAAGTTAAAACGTTTTTTTTTTAGTTCGGATCGAGCCTAAACTAGGTTTGGATTTTGAAAAAAATATACCTATTTGCTTATTATTTAAGTAAAATCATTAATTTCAATTAGGCCCATAAAAAGCACTTCATACTTACTCTTTTGAAACAGTTTTACAATATTTTTTATACATTAACTTTATTATTATTAGATTATCTTACGCAAGGGTGCTACTACACTGAGACGCCAGCACATCAAGTTACCCCAATGTGTCAAATTTCCTCAATTGAATAAGAACCTTATTCTGTTTGACTTAAAGTTGAAAAACGATCAAAGAAATTTGACACATTAGGGTAACTTGATGTGCTGGCGTCTGTACAGATGTCAGCAGATCAAAATACCCCAATCTGTCATATTTTCCCAATTGAATATTATGAACCTTATTCTGTTTGCCATTAAGTTGAAAAACGATCAAAGAAATTCGACACATTGGGGCAACTTGATGTTCTGGCGTCTGTAAAAGGTGATATAAAATAAGCAATGCAGCTGATAATTAGATTAATGTATTGATAGATCGTATTAAAAGGTATCCTTTGACCAATGTTGTTCACTGAGATTTTCAACAAACAACATCATTGTATGCCTAATTTATTCCCATGTGTGATAGAGTTGTCGTAACAGATACAGCTAAATGACTATCTATTCGACGTCAACCAAACTAATATTTTTAAACGCACGTTTGATCCAAATCAAAATAAAAAAAAAATACCTTTTATTTTTAAAACTGTCCTCGCCATTGAGAGTTCATGTTAAACATTTTAAAATCACTACTATGACAATGTCAACAACACGATCCTAACATAACATTACAAAGTGCACGCTCCCCTTTATATTTATATAGCCTATCAAATATAGTTGGTCTTTTATGATGGTTTTATAATTATAACGTTTGCCCCTGTTTTGTTTGCGTGACACCTTATCATTATATCATAATATTACGCGATTCTTTGAGCTTTAATAAAATGGCGTGTTGACACGGATCACGTACTTTTATGATACTCCTACCTACAAGTTAATTTATTATCTTTATAGTTTACGAAGATAAGTGTTGAGTAACGACTACACGGTCCGTGGCAACTGCTCAACCCTTAATGCTTAATAAAATAAAATAAAAATCTTTATTACTGGAAAAATTGGTACAATAAATCTCCTTATTACATAAATTTGGTGAAGTACAAAGTACGCTTTGGTATAATAAATATCTTGATGGCTTTCATATTATGTATTCTTAGGTGGTAATTTTATAATTAAGACCTTCATCTGACTAGCCTTTTCCAAAATATGTTGTAGTCGGCTCCCAGTTTAACCGGGTACATACCAGTATTTTACATGTAGTGGCCTGTTTGAGCTCCACAACTCAGTAACAAGGCAATACGGTACCTGTTAACGACACGATATGGAAGGCGTAAGCGTATGCGTATCGCCGGAGGGCGTAAGCGTATGTGCAAAAGAAGGTTGAGTTACGGACTGCGATCTCCTTTTGCAACTAGACAGTGACGTTAAATAAAAAAAACTTTTTTACTAAAAAAAACAACCGACTTCTTAAATAAACACTAACAGGTGAAAAATAACTTCAGTTTCGGAAGTCGGTGGCCAATAATAAACGAAACAAAACCACCAAAGGCACAGACTTCCGAAATTGGGGGCTCACCATGATCTTCTAAAATACTTGCCAAGTGTAAGGCAGCTCAACTGAGCAGCCTAACCTGGCAGGTCTCGTTTTTGTACCATGAATGTTTCTGGCTGACCTGCATTTTGACCTCATGCATTTTGATCAGTAAGCTGGCCGCACAGATTAGAAGAAGATTAATTCAATCGGTCGTTCTGAAACACGTTTACGGTTTTACGGTTTTTATAGAAGTTAAATATGTTTTAACAAGTAAAGGTTGAGTGATGAAAAATATTTTTTCCGTGTGTAAATGGAATTTAACATTATACGTGAGAGAAAACGAGTTCCATCTTCATCATAAACATAAATATCAATGTTTAATGTCTAAGGACAAATTAAAGTAGAATATCTACGAAGCGATTTTGAAATTCAAGTGGGTTAGTTTTAAAAAAGTTTTATGATAACCTGAGTGTTGTTAACTAAAGCCGTGTTGATACGATTTTTTTAGTAAAAACGTTTTTATTTTGCAATTTTTAGTTTCTCCGTAAGTAAAGAAAGTCATCAGAATCATTGAAATTGTTCAAAAATTGCTAAAGAAGTTTTTTCTAAACATTAATCTGTACATCTCTGCCGGGCCCCTTTTAAAATAGAAGGCCGTAATGTTATGTTATGGAAATACAAAAGCTCAGCATAGACTGATATCTGACTATAGTTATTGCGAATAATTTGCTGTTATGCGTTGAGTTCCGTTGCCTGTCTTTTTCATCAATTTTTGTTCACCAAATGGTACTTTCTAAATGAAAATGCTTGCATCAGAGTTGTATGAGTTTTGATACAAATGGGACCAATCTGTTAGTATACCCTATCAAATAAAAACAGAATTTTGAAAATCGGTCCATAAATGACGGAGTACTGAGGTAACAAACCCTAAAAAACAAAAAAAATACAACTAAATTGAGAACCTCCTCCTTTTCTAGAAGTCGGTAAAAAAAGAAACGCACGTCACCTTTCGCCTGTTTTTTGTAAAAAATCTATGCATTCTATTTTTCCTGAATACATTTTTTTTATGCACAACTCCTTGTTTGCATTGCTCCACAAGTAACAGTACCCATTGGTTATACTGGTTGTCAGACTTTCGGGCTTCTGACTACCCGTAAGACTTTCAAAGATCTACAAACTACATGCAGCCGGGAGTAACGGCTTAACGTGCCTTTTGTGGCACGACAATCTCTTCAAGCGAAGCGGCGTACCTTTGATCGACCTGTGATTTAGCTACAAGCTCCACTTTTCTAGAAATGAAACCATTAAGTCTTTGTACGCCGCGTCGGTCACACGTTGACCGTGTACAATTGAATTTCTATTGTGTCTGGTAGTTGGCAGTCAACGTGTCAAAGACCAAATGCATGGTGCAAAAATAAATTACCGTCAACTGTGGCAACTTGACCACATTTTTTTCGATTTTATCAAATAACTATGATACTGATATACTTTTGTTAATTTCATATGATATGTTTGTGACCATAATAAACTAATCATTTCATAGTACGTAACTATTTAATTCTCTAAAATACCTTGAAATTTGCGTTTTAGGCAAAGAAATATAACAGAGGTCTAATTGACACCACTTTGGCATCTGGACCCAACCATCAGTTTTCATAGATAATTGCATATTATTTCCTGTTTTAGGTCAATTTGACAATTTTCACACACCAGCAAAAACACGTCTTGTCACCATTCGACTTCAAAACACTATATTTTTTTAACCCACAGTGCTACCACAGTGGAAAAAGAATGTGTTGCCAATGGTTAAAATAGAAATTATAATAATATTATATTAATTGTAACAAAAATAATTATAATAATTGTAACAGGGTTTGTTCGTAAGGGTGACTTATGGTATATGTAAAGTTGCTATAGTTGACCGGTACCTTAGCAGTCAGTGTCGGTATTAGACATCATTAAAATCAGTTTAGAAAATTATCGTGAGGGAAACAATACATAAATATAATTGTTAATATGAGTCTTTTGTCAATCCGTCCTGAGCAAATGTGGTGGTTAATGCTTCTTTCTCTGCATGAGAAGAGGTTTTTATCCTGTAGTAGGATAGTAACAGGCTGATATTATTTTTCAATCACAATAAGTGGTCCTTCACCATAATAGGTTTCAATAAAGCCAGTCTTACAAAACATAAACATACGCTTGGACTGCTCAAGTGCTCATTAATTTTCATAGAACGACCACGAAAACAAAAATATAAATTTCCCATTGAATACGCCAATCTTGATTATGTCCTCCGCAATAATGGAAAATCATGATTTTGTTCCGGACAATGGGAATGTCGGTTCAGTTCAAAATAATAAAAATGACGTTTAATTTCACGTAAAGAAATGTGTATTGAACGGTTAGGAGTTCATTTTTATAATAAAATTCATTCGGGTTTCACAATAAACCATTAAATAACAGTGCGCAATGTACGTGTATGTATTTATCATAAATTCTGTTAGTCCATTACTGTTTAGTCATCTAGTTCAAATGCTTTTAATTAATTACCTCTCTCAATCATGGAATGAACTAAAGGTTTTATTCGGTTCGATGCTCAATTAATACGCACATGTTGATGTTAATTCTAAACTTAATAAACTGGGTCTTGCAACTGGCAATTAAAGATATTTGAAATGGTTTAGTACTCCATATTCTTATTCGTTTAAAGTGTTAATGAACAGTTCTGGGACGAGCTCGGGAGGCACATTTTAAGCTTATTTCTACTTCGTGTCGTTTGCAGTTCTACTTCGGCTACAGAAATATAATGTGAATAAAAATGTGTACTACTTACTTCCACGGCTGGTAATAAAATTCCGCAATGTAAACTTTTTTAAATATTAATGTTACAATAAATTAAGAACTCTTATATTTTTAGGTCGTTCCGATTCAGCGTGTCCCCTTTGCTGCCATCTCCCAGCGATGCTAAAAAAGGAACTCGCATAGTTTTTAAACAGTCATAGCCCGGTTGGAGACTTTAATTTATTTTAAAGCAAGCAAGGTCCATGATTACTCGTATAAAGATCAATGAAAAAAATTGAAAATAATTGTCTTGTGTACTCTGTGCTTTATAAAACAGCAGATAAAAACAGGATGCTGGACTGATCGATGCGTAGAATAAACAACACCACACTTACGGGCCTCTGCCCGGCCTCACATATATTTTTTTACCTAGTATTTCTAGGACCAAGCGACGCGATGTGTGATCTGAAGTTTTTATATAATGATTAATACAAAGTCATATTATACAAACTTTGTTCCTCATAAAGTCATTTTTGATATATTTTATGTTTCTGACAAATAATTTGAAAATTAAACCTTAAATAATGTAGAGACCTCCACATAACGACACATAAAATCTAATTCAATTGACAAATTATTTTTTAAATTCGAGGAAACAACAAACTGTTCAACAAAAGGAAACACAATATTCCCATTGGTCCCACCTGGTATGAATCACATTATAAAACGAGTAAAATCCATTTGTAAAACTAACTTTTAACTCGATGAAACTGTGCCTCAAGTGCAATTTCACAATATTCCCATTAGAAACGAAGTTAGTCGTAAGCAATGGGAAAATACGAAATTAGGTATCCACTTATGAAAAAAGTTTTTTATTGTTAGTGGGAATAAAACTTACTTTATATGGATGATGGTGATTTTTATTGGAAGCGATAGGAATACGCTTTTTATGGTCAATTTCTTAAAACCAAGTTCGGTCAACAATATCAGCGTAGTTTATCTGTTCCCTAGTTTATGCACGCGAACGGGTAATTTCGCAGTGGCTATAAAGTATTAATAAATTATTTAAAGTAAATTTAAAGGCGTACGAGGTATGGTTTAATTATTAGAGGTAACCCCTTTTCTCTGGATTTTCGTGTACAATGGTTGAGTTAAAATTATAGTAAATTACCAGAGTGAACTCGCGTTTGTTTTCTCAAGTGATCTACTAACTCTGAAATACAGAACCAATTAACATAGCTAATGCTGAGATACGAGCCTTTTATTAATAATAATAATATTTATTTGCTTAAAACACAGTATAAAAAGGTGTTACACTAAGAAATGAGTTCTCACATGTTTTGCTTATAATTAAAGCATGCAAAGTTTTTGGCATTGCACAGATTTCATGAGCGTCCAAATAAGTGTCTTTCTTTCTTTAGAACCTAGACATGATCTGATTGCGAGGCAAAAAGGCATGACAAAATGCAGTCCAGTTCAAGTTGAACTCGCGTAAAGCAGGTACTCACTTTTTGTTGGATAAAATGTTATCTTACATTTTTAAAACAGTGCCGTGTGCAATTTTAAACTATAATATTATATATTAGCCTGTTAGCCTTCCGACAAGAATGATAACAAAATAAATAAACTTTCTCATAATATTATAATATAACGTCACCCCTATTATCCCTAAAGGGATAAGCAGAGATGTGCCTACGTTTCGCACACATTGCACCATTTAGGTTTAAACTACAAACTTTCACGTTCATATTAAGAGTACCAGGAAGTACCAGGAAGACACTTACATCCCTACTTCCTGACGTATTCCTTATAAACTGAATCTAAGGGGCCGTTAGCGTTCCGCAGACGTTCGCTCCCCACACCCAATTTGCGTAGTAATTAATAGCGGATCGGATTACACTGGGTGACATAGGGAACCATCTGCCACATATCCAGACGATGGCCGGTCCGATTTACGCCAACCCTATTACCGTCCACGCAAATTGGATGAGAGTGTGCCTGATAAAAGCGTGTGGTATTGATTTGTGAAAAATAGTGACATAGTGTTGCCACTATAGATGTGTGTGATTTTTGGCAAACTAAATCGTCCTGTTTTTCAATGTTTGCTATTTCTCAGACTTAAATTAAGATTTTTAAAATCATTCAGAACGGAAGAAACTTCGTCGCATATACAGACGCCAGCACATCAAGTTACCCCAATGTGTCAAATTTTCCCAATTGAATATGAACCTCATTTTGTTTGTCATAAAGTTGAAAAACGATCAAAGAAATTTGACACATTGGGGTTACTTGATGTGCTGGCGTATGTACTAAACTACGAGTTTTCTACATGATTGTGGAACGACAAAAAATTTCAAAGCCGGTTTTAACGACTCTTTCTGATGTTATTTTTGGTTAAACAAAACTGTGAAGTACCATGAAAAAGTCATCATTCTTGTCTTACTCTGTGAGATTATTCGTAAACAATGTAAATTAGTTGTTAGTTTTTGACAAAAATCACGATTTTATACAGTTCAAAGTAAAAAAACACATCAGGTGAAACTTAAAAATTAAGAAGACACCGACGAAATATTCTAACACTGGACTTTATCACTCCGGGGGTCCAGAGTGATGAAGAGAACTTATAGTGACGGCATTAAAACGCATTTTAATTTTGGTCTCAATCTGTCCATAATACGTCCAATTAGTTAGTTAGTTGGAAAGCCTCGTACAAGGTAGACTGAAGACTTGGTGAGGGTCGCGGGAATCCGATGATGCGAGACGCACAGGACCAGTCGTTTTGGCAAAAGTCAAAGTCAAAGTCAAACCATTTATTTCAATTAGGCCCCTTTATGGCACTTTTGATTGTCGAACAAAAATAAAAAATGATTTTAGTTGCCCCTTCCAAAAAGTAGATTTGTATGGAGAAGAATGGGCAAGAAACTCCATACTTACTCTTTTAAAATCGATTTTACAATACTTTGTATACATTGAGTATTGAGTATTGAGTATTAATAAGATTATACCTATGTGAGGACGATGCACCTAGAATAAAAGTACTATACTAAGATAGGTTTAAGTAAAAAAAAAAAAAATAAGCAATGGAGTTGATAATTACATGTGGTACAGCTAGATACATTGTGCTCACATATTTACAAATGTAATAACATTAATTTTTAGAAAAAAGTGAAAAAATAAATAGAAAACAATACATAGGTACATTATTATATTTGCAACCAGGTTGATTTTGTCAGGACTCCAATGATTGTCCTATGGAGCAGGACCAGCATGTTTCCAAGCATTCCTATCCTGGCAACACTTAGATTACGCCTATGTCCAGCAGTAGATGTTATTCATCTCGAATGATGATAGTATCAGTTTAAGCGAATATTTCCTTCCCGCTTTTCTTTACTTTATTTTGACTAATACACACATTTTTGTTTTGTAGCAGACAATACGAGAAAAGGTCATCTCAACTCTATAATAAAATTATTAAAAAAATATATGTTTACACCAAACCATTCTTTGAATGTAAAAAACTTGTAATACAATGGATAAAACCACTATCATATGAGGACACTGAGGCTCTCCTGCAGCACACATCATAACTCACTCATCCACGCACACACTTACTCACATGCACATTTTTACAATTACACACATACATCTCACACACACACATCCTACACAAACATTCATACATCCCACAACACATCGCATATTCTCATCGCACAATAATATTGCATACGCAAAACGCACACAAAGTTATGTTTATTTTAATCTACTTTCCTAAAATTGTATAAATTATAATTATAAATAGTAAACACTGGCATTTCTTGTGTACAGACGCCAGCACATCAAGTTACCCCAATGTGTCAAATTTTCGCAATTGAATATGAACCTTACTCTGTTTGACATAAAGTTGAAAAACGATCAAAGAAATTTGACACATTGGGGTAGCTTGATGTGCTGGCGTCTGTACATTATGTAAATTTAAGTTACGTAAGAGGGAAGTGTCCTAGTACAGGCATTTACTTGCTTAAAAGGACACTTTTATCACTAGTATGTAGTACAAACTTGGTAAAGAAAATAAACTATTTGTATTTGTATTTTTATTTTGTACAGACGCCAGCACATCAAGTTACCCCAATGATTCACATAACAACTTAACGAAGGCCCTCACAATACACTCTTCTCCCAACAAAAGCCAACCCATGCAAATATTACTTAAAGAAGCGGTTACCCCATGGAATTTACTTAAGAGGTTAATACGCGTTACTCACAGATAACCGTAAGGCTTTCGTGGTGGCTTATTGTTCGTCTATTGTGCCTTAAGAGGGTAGATAAGAGCTAATAACGGCAGGAAACCCCTACATTGTTTGATGTGCATTTATTACAACGTGTTTAGCTTTAGATGGGTTTATAGAACAATTGTTAACAAATAAAGTGTGATTGTGGAGTGGATTTGGTTTTAAGACAGAAAAGACTTTGTCAGTGTATTGTGGAATTTTTCTTCTCCATAAAAATCTAATTATTTCTTTTATAAATTCTATTTTGCCTGTACCCGCGTTCATTCGAAGTTGAACATTTTTTTATGTGCATTTATTACAACGTGTTTATCTTTGTGGAGTGGGTTTTGTTTTGAAGACAGAAAATATTTTTTCAGTTAAGAGAGAAATTAAATAAGACGGAAAGAAAGAAAGAAAGAAAAAGCATTTATTTGGCAAAACACAGGCACACGTTAATATAAGAAAAAAAAAAACAAATCAAATCATTTCATTTCTTTACATCAAATTTGAATCTCAACAGTATTATCTCTAATTGCCGTATTAAAATAAAAATTTTGACTTTGGGAATTACAACAGGGATAACTTATAGAACAAAAATAGTTCCGAATTTAATTGCTGGCATGAAACCAAATTCTCATTTATAAAATGGTTGCATTTGACTCTTTTTACGTTTTGTTACCTTTCGATTTTCTGTTCCACATTTTATAACGTATAAAAAGTTTTTCGTGCATTGTTGGCTCTAAGGAGCTTTTTTATCACGGCTTAGTATCACACATTACCAAACTAAATGATCCAACTACAATACAAAATCCACGCCCCGAAATTTCTTAAAGCCGCCTATTGCCGGATTATATACGATAGTGCTACGCAGCTACGTCGTAGCGGTATCTCGTAGCATCGTAGAACTGCCTACGGAAGCGATAATGATATTACTATGGCGGGGTGGAATTCAGGCGTATATGCCATAATAAAGGAATCAAACAGAGACGTCAGAAGGTTAATTAACAATACATTAAAAATAATGTGGAGCAATCTTGAAATGTTTGTAAATGAAATTTCAGGCAGTTTTTTTGTAACGTGTTTTACTAAAATATAAGTAAAAGATTGGCGTTCTTTTAATTTTCATATTTTTTTAGATTATTTACAGACTGTTGAAAATCAGCTAGTTTTGCTTCAATGAATAGTAGGTATTTAATTTACGAAATTGAAAGTTTATAATATTTATTTGTGTTATTAATATTATGATGAATTGAAATTGACATTTAGATTATATTGACATTTTATGCTACGATAAAGTTATTACTAATTTCACATACAACTATATTGGTAATTAATTGTAATAAATATTATTTTATAGCAAGTCTGAATATTATAGTAAAAAAATTTCAAAAATGAGATGAAAATTCAAAGCATGTAGATCTTTAAGTAAGTGTACTGGATAAACTTGATGACTTTATTTGTGCTCTTGATAATAATTGTATCGACTGGATTTTCTGTCCAACTTTCTTGTGTGGTATCCAAGACACGTGCTAGTATTAGTAGGTAGACGAGGATTATCATATTATTTATTAGGATACTAGCAGACGTCCCGCGGTTTCACCCGCGAAAGTCCCGTTCCCGTGGGAATACAGGGATAAAAAGTAGCCTATAGATGTGTTAATCCAGGGTGTCAGCTAACTCTATACCAAATTTTATTAAATTCCATTCAGTAGTTTTACGTTAAAGAGTAACAACCATCCATCCGTTCTCACAAACTTCCGCGTTTACAATATTAGTAGGATGTATGTAACACTTCATTATTTGCAATAGAAAGTTTTAAGTATTGAATAAAAAAATCAAACAGTTTTATAAAAAAAAGTTTATATAACTAAAATTATCTTAAAACAAATATCCATCCCCAATTCTTCATAGCCTAATATCTAGCAGTTTCCACAATCCAGTCGGAGTACGAAGCAATGGCCGTGCTCACAACCGGATAGCTGTCTTCACCATCAGATACTCCAAAGGACACGATGCCCATGGTGACCCCGTCGTAAAACAAGGGAGCCCCGACATCGGTGGAGTCAAGGTCTCGACCCCCAGTAGCTCGGAGTCCAGCACAGATCATATTCTCAGTAACGATGTGGTCAGGGAAGTAGGTTTCCAAACAGTCATCATTGTTGACTGTGTAGAGGCTCAGCTCGTAAAGGTTATTGTCACCGGTGTTGCCGCCCTCCTGGTGGAAGAAATGGTGGTTGTTAGAGAGTTATTTTGCTAATTCAATTGGGCTAAGGTAGGGGAGACTAATCTATACACGGTTGAAGAGACACCAATAATGCAGTATCTTTATTAATACAGGAATGAATAAGTCGACCAATCATGTTATCATGTTGAAAATTTTGACAAGCTGTTCTACTCATGAATTTAAACAACTTCAACTATGATTTCAGAGTTGGTTATACAATTAATATTAAATAAACTAGCTGCCCCGGCAAACTTCGTTGTGCCTTAGAGTCAATTCATTGCTCTTATTTTTTTTTATATTAGATATACATACGTTGAATAAGACGACAACAAATAAATCCAAACCAATAATAACTACTACTACTTTTAAATTACAACATGTATATATACCCTAACCTAACTGACCATACCTATCCTATAGCTAACCCAACTATCTAACCTAACTACCTTACTAAAAAATACTAAATTCATAATTTTAATCTGAACTATTGCCTCTATGTTACATACAATAATTTATGCCTATAGTTTTCCCGGTCTACTTTAATTAAAGTCCTAACAGTAAAATAAGTTCTATTTGCAAAGAATTATTAAATTTCGTCTCTGTCATCATTGCTAGTTACGTAAATTGATTTCTGAAATATAAGACTTTTTTATTTTTATGCTACATAAAACCTCTAAGTTTAGTAACAAAATAAATTTCAGAACGTAGGTGCGTATTATAAATTGACAACCTTACCTTCTTGGGTTAAGCATAAGACTTGTCAATTTCAAATTGTCACCTGATAATGAACTGGGAAGTTTGACTCCTGTCATGTCATCCAAGATGGCGCTGCGTTTGAAAAATGTTTGAGACAACCGATATTCTTGATATTTATTTTTATGATGTCGAACGGGATAAAAAGTATCCTATGTCCTTCTCCTGGCTCTAAACTACCTCCCTGCCAATTTTCAGCTAAATCGGTTCAGCCGTTCTTGAGTTATAAGCGAAGTAACTAACACGACTTTCTTTTATATATGTAGGGGTATGGACCACCGTAATAAAAATGGAAATATCTTTAAACTTCTTTATTAAAAAATATTATAACTTCTTGTAATAAAAAAAACGTCTTCACTTCTTGACACTCGCTCGTCATCCTTTTTTCCTTCTTCTTTATTTAAAATATTCAAATCTTCCTCTTTCTCCTTCCCACATTCATACTCTCTCATTCATCCATCACTGCGTTCATATTACTACATTCCATCTAATAATCATGCATTCTAAATTAACATCCCACAACTCGGCCATTCTGCTTTCAGTCTGCCCTCAGACTGACTCTAGTACAATAAAACAAACAACTGAATAAAGTTTACACAAACACAAATGTTACACTAAGTTCCTTTAACAATCTTTAAGGTTCCTAACTAAAATTAAAACATATTAATAAATAAAATAATAAAAACTAAACAATGTATCTCTCCCTACCTTTATTGTAATAATACAGACTCACACAAACATTCACTTCTCTAACAATACTCCAATACCTAAGTATTATCTAATTACAGACCTACTCACTACCTATATG
The DNA here is from genome assembly GCA_921972225.1 of Euplexia lucipara. Taxonomy (NCBI): domain Eukaryota; kingdom Metazoa; phylum Arthropoda; class Insecta; order Lepidoptera; family Noctuidae; genus Euplexia; species Euplexia lucipara. Next base: position 1,937,956 of record OV179143.1, read on the forward strand.
TTTAGGCAATGTACCTAACACAAAATTATTACAAACATGGTTAGTTACCTGGTAGGTATCCTATTTCTTTAACATTAATTGAGCACATACTAAACTCTCAACTCTATACAGAATTACACACATTATAATAATATTATTTATAAAAAAAATACTCAATTACAACTTTAAATGAAATTAAAATTAATAACACTATTAAATTAGTTTCTTGTACATACAACAACCTGTCAACATCACATACTAACTATATTAAATAAAATAAAATGGTAAGTTAGCTGCATTCAATGGTAAGTATGAAATCTTATTAATTATTTTCTTATTTATAAAAACATAAACTAGAATGTTAACATGACATCACTTAATTAATTAAGGCCATCTTTTCATATAATCTACTCCTGTAGTGGTGACTTTAGGTCCCTCTTTACTGTTATCAAGTTTTCTAACTTCATACCTGTCTTTTCCTAAACATTTTTCTACTTTATAAGGTCCAAAGAACTTTTGTTTCAATTTTAATGCATTTCCAAACTGAGTTCTTTGTATTGCTATAATGTCTCCTATTTTATATTTCTGTGCTTCCTTCCTTTTACTATTGAAACTCCTTCTGTTTTCTTCTTGTATTTTTAATATCTGAGCTTTTGCGTCTTTCCTTAATTCATCTCTTCTGTCCATGAATTCTATTCTGTTCTGTTCTTCTAAAAGTTCTAAAATCTTCATGTCTTCTTTAAGCCTTATTTTAACTCCTGTTAGTAATTCAAAGGGTGATGTTTGGATAGATCTTTGATATGAACTATTTATTACCCTCTGAACTTGACTGACATATTTGTACCAAACTGAGGGTTCTTCAATACACATTTTGGTCAATACAGAGATAATGATTTGATTCATTCTTTCAGCTTGCCCATTTCCACGAGGTATTCCTGTTGCTATTGTAATATGCTCTATTTTCTCTTCTTGGCAATAATCTTCAAACTCTTTCCCTGTGAATGCTGTTCCTCTATCAGTCACAATCCGTCTTGGGTTTCCATAATCCTGTTGATGCAACTTTAACTTATCAACCGTTTCCTTTGCTGTAACAGTTTTAACCGGGTATATCCATACAAACTTTGTATATCCATCTATGACAGTTAAAATGTAATTGTACATTTTCTTGGTAGCGTCCAATGGTCCTAAATGATCCATATGAAGTGTATCTAATGGCACTTCTCCCTTCGGTATTGGGTTTAAGAATCCTTCCTTCTTTCCCATCTTCCTGCTAGCTAGTAGACAAGGCACACAAGCAGAAATTATTTTTTCAATTTTACTATCTATTTTGGAAATATAATAATCTTGTTCTATCATGTCTCTTATTTTCTTTTTTCCAAAATGTCCAATACCGTGAGCTCTTCTAATAATCTCTAGATCCATTAATTCAGGAACAACCAATTTTTTATCTTCTCCTTTATAAATGACATCATTTTCAAGCACATAGTCTTCATACTCATTGTCCTTGAGAACTTCTTTAATAGCCTTCAAGCCTTCATCTTCTTCTTGAGCCTTCTGTATACGAAAGTGTAATTCATTTTGAATAACGCATATATTTCGGCTTAAAGCGTCGACATGTTGCATCTTCTCACCAGGTCTGTGTACAATCGTATAGTTAAAATCTTGCAGGTACATAATCCATCGGGCTACTTTAGCTGAAACATCTTTTTTAGTTAAAGTCTTCTGGAAAGCTTCACAATCAGTAATTATAGTAAATGGAATTCCTATAAGGTATCTACGAAATTTCTTCACACCTTCTATTACTGCCAGTGCTTCCAGCTCATAGCTGCACCACCTCTGCTGAGGTTCACCTGTTTTTCTACTCATGTAATGAACTGGGTGCATGCTGTTATCAGCGGGATCATTCTGCATCAGCACCGCAGCATATCCATACTGACCTTCTGTGTTGCTGGTCACGAAAGCAGTATACTTTATTGAGTCTTCTTTAACTGGTAAATGGAAAAATCCATTCTTTAAATGTAAAGTGCTAAACACCCTAGCTGAACACAATTTATCTATGTGATCACTGATTACTGGCAAAGGATATTCATCCTTCACCATCCTCTGGCTTATCTTTCTGTAATCTACACAGATTCTTGTATTTCCATCTTTCTTCTTGACCAAAACGAGGGGACTGGCATATTCCAAATAGCTCGGACGTATAATGCCATTAGCCAACCAATCTTTTATTTGACATTTCACAACCTCTTCTTCTTGCAATGCTAGACGCCGTGGACCTTGTGCAATTGGAATGTCATCTTTTAATATAATTTGTAATTTTATTGGAGCTTCTTTTATCTTTAAAGGTTTATAATTATCTACTATGCTTTTTACTTGCATTGGTGTTTCATTTACATCAGTGAGATTCGACAGTAAACATTGTAAATAGGAGCTATCATAGCTCTCTCTCTCAGGCCTTATCTCAATGTTACCTTTGTTAATCATAATAACAGTATTAACTAGAAAAGTTTGCCCAAGAATAACTGCATACGGAATAACACCTTTTGGTACAATATAGAAACACACCTCATAGCAGTGACTATCTATTACTAAATTGATCATAAACTTACCAATTGAAAACACCTTACTTGACCCAAGGCCGGTTAACAACATAGTTTCGGGTTGATAATTGACTGACAACATCATAAATACATCGTAGGATATAAGATTCAGATCACTCCCTGTATCTATTAAACACTTTAATGAAATACCGCCTATAATAACACTCTTCACGGATTTATTTACCTCTTTATTTTTGTTTACATTTAGTACGCTAATTTTGTTGTTTTGATTTTGACATTGACAATTAAGACACTGATTGTTTATTTCCCCGTTTGACACTACTTTAACATCTTGTTCATTCTTCGTTATGTCATCTGATGATTGACAATGAGTGAACATGGAACGTCGCGTTGAGTTAGCTCCACTTGGTCTGCTTACGCCGCCGCCGTTTGACATCGTGTTACCCACCGCAACCTGACATTCAGTACTAAAATGGCCAAACTGATTGCATTTGAAGCACTTAGTGCCTTTTCTGCAAGAGCCCGCCAAATGGCCTCTTTCCCCGCACTTGAAACAGCGATAAACTTTGTCACCAACATGTTCTTTGGCGATAGCGTCGTCGGTTTTAGCTTGCTTTGTAGATTCACGACACTCACGCTGCTTGCCTACGCCGCTTGAATTTCCTCTTTGTTTTAACATCTTTTGCTTCATTGCTTCGTATTGCACCAACTTTTCCTTGAGAACCGCATATGTTGTAATCCCATAGAGACACATTTTGTTTTGCTCGTAATCAGTAATCCCGTCTATAATATACTGGATCGAGACGTAATCAGCAAACTTTGCTCTTTTGCCAAGCTCTTTCATGGTGAGCATATATTGGTAGTAGCTCTCATTGTTACGCTTTTTACGAGCCGCCATGATCTCATGCATTTGCTTGGTATTTACCGAATCTGGAAATTCCTTTAACAGCGCATTCCTCAAGTCTTCGTACGATTTAAATGGTTTTTCCGTACGTAACCATAACTCAGCAGTTCCGGTAAGCGATCTTCTGGCAATGATGAGTTTTTGTTGAGCAGTCCAACCGAAGATTTCAGCATTGTCTTCGATGTCTTGTGCCCACTTCACAGAGGAATATGTCATGTCTTCACCGTTGAATTTTATAATGCCGTCCGCCACACCATACTGCAAGGATTGTTCTTGGCCCATCATTTCTTCGTCGAATAAAATTCTACTAAAAACCTCGTAAAACAAAAATTCTTCTTCAGGAACTTTCTTCGTAATATAGGTACGTCTTTATTATTACGGTCGATCCCGGACGAGGCTGTAGGGGTATGGACCACCGTAATAAAAATGGAAATATCTTTAAACTTCTTTATTAAAAAATATTATAACTTCTTGTAATAAAAAAAACGTCTTCACTTCTTGACACTCGCTCGTCATCCTTTTTTCCTTCTTCTTTATTTAAAATATTCAAATCTTCCTCTTTCTCCTTCCCACATTCATACTCTCTCATTCATCCATCACTGCGTTCATATTACTACATTCCATCTAATAATCATGCATTCTAAATTAACATCCCACATATATATAGACTTTCAAAAAATTATAAAATAGTGCAATAGAATTTAATTAAGTAACCACGTTTCCGAACAAACTTAATTAAGTAACCACGTTTCCGAACAAACGATGCTCTTTTAATATAGTCTATGGCTGTGAATGACGTTGACATTCGTATAAAAAAAAAAAAAAATTGACATTCGTAACGCGCATTTTTTAAAATATGCAAAATTAAATGTATACTTTTCAATATTTCTGAGAGATTTTCTTAATATTTTTTTCCGTAAGAACCATCCTTGGACTTCCACAAACATTTAAAAAAAAGAATTATCGAAATCGGTTCAGCCGTTCACACGTGATGCCGTGACAACGCGAAACGGGTTTCATTTTTATATACAGGATGAATTTTTAGTCACCGTCCAAATTTTTTCTAGGCATTAGGTATCATTCACTTAGTCCATTTTTGAAAAAAAATCGATACATAAAATTTTCATATTAAATCATTTTCTCGAAAAAATTATCCGCTCTGCGTGGTCACAAGTTAAACGTTAATAATACTACACTTGCCGCGCAAATATTCAATGAAAAAGGCAGCGCTCACCCCGCTCACCCCCACCCCGCTACACCTGCGCGACACATTTATGACATCTATCATCTATCGTTAGTCGGTCTCGCGCGCGCACCCTTTCGCGACGCAAGCGCTTACTTCCGTGTTCCCGGCGTTCCCACGCAACCCGCCGGCGCCGGCGCGACGGCGCCCCGTGCGTATCGTGAATTTATTTACAATGTCGTCGTATTCCCACCGCGAGTATTACGAAATGGTGCGATCCTACATACTGAGTGGTGAAAGCTTGAACGGTGCCCGGAGACTGTACGAAACCGAAAGTATTCCTCGCCTTCGCAATCAAGGAATAAATCCCTCATTACCAAATCGCCAAACGATTTTGGCCGCAAATCAGAGGCTATTAGACCATGGCCAATTTATAGTACCTACACACGCTCAAGGACGGGGCAGGCCGAGACTCGCAGTGGAGATCGAAGAAGATATCTTCGATTTCTTTGAACGGAGCCCTAGATCCAGTACGCGAGATGCAGCGCGGCGCTTCGGCGTAAGCCAATATGCCGTGTGGAAACTTCTCCATTCTGCCGGGTTGCACGCGTACCATTTTCAAAAGGCACAGGCCTTGAACGACGCAGATGCAGTTCCCCGTCGAGCCTTCTGTGAGTGGCTGATTGCACACCCCGATGCTAACATTTTGTGGACTGACGAGGCCTTGTTTACTCGAGTGGGGCTGTATAATCATCATAATGAACATTGGTGGTCATTTCGAAACCCACACATGATACGAGAAACGTATCACCAAGTGCGGTTCAGTGCAAATGTGTGGGCTGGAATTGTCGGCAACAAAATACTGGGGCCATATTTCATTGAGGGACGGTTGACCGGGGGCACGTACCTAGATATGTTACGCACAGTAATTGCTGACTTCATGGATGACGTGCCGGTAATCTCCTATCGAGATTTTTATTTTCAACAGGACGGTGCACCGCCTCATTACTCCGCCGCCGTTCGTAATTATTTAAACATCGAACACGGTGATCGTTGGATCGGTCGCGGGGGGCCCGTCGTCTGGCCACCCCGGTCACCAGATCTTACTCCATGTGACTTTTTTTTGTGGGGTGAAATAAAACGACGAGTGTATGTGGAGGAAGCCCAAAACCTAGACCAATTAAAACAGCAAATTGTACGTGCATTCGACGAAGTTAAAAGTGACACTGTAGTGCTCAATAAAATTAAAAACAACGTGCAAGACTCTGTTTAGAGAGAAACGGTATGCATTTTGAACATTTATTAAAGTACTGTTAATTTGATTGTTGATGATTTTGATTAAATTTTTATTATTTGTACATAAGTTGATTCAAATTTTTTAAATACGCCTAATAGCAAAACGTTTTGGCTCAGCTTTTATTAAGGTCTCAAGTTCTTATCTAATTAATTGATTTTTACTTTATTTATACGTACTTAATTGATTAATTAAGGGTTAGATTCTAATCATAGTGAACATAGCACAAACCTTTTGCTTATTGACGGTCCTAAGCCCGTGAAAGTATGAAGGGAAAATTTGCAACTTTGTTTGTATTGTGTTATCAATGAATTCCGGCGGCGCGCGGCGCGCGGGGCGGCCCGGCTCGCGTAGCTTCACCTAGCGCGTACGCACGGCGCGGCAGTGTCCAGAAACATAAACTTTTTATAGATAACTTTGTGAAGTGATATCTCAATATTTTTGTATTGAGTGATACTAAAAGAAAAAACACGTATTCAATGATTTTTGCCAAAGATTAATATATCAAAATTTGGACGGTGACTAAAAATTCATCCTGTATATAGATATCACTTAGATGTATACGAGCGTAGAATTATTGATATTTTTGTTTTGTCTATGTTGTGGTGATTTTATCGTGTGATTTCTGGGCTCATGATAAATAACATTAGCCGCATCTTACTTTAAGGTGAAACATTGCTTGCTGAGGTTGGACCTTAGATGGGTGATCATTCAGTAAATATAGATAAATGCAATACAAAAGGAAAGTGGGGCAATCCAGTGCTATCATTTGTAGACATGTATTTGACATATTAGTGGGTATTCAGAAGCCCGAAAGTCAGACATCCAGTCTTACCAACGGTAACGTTGTTTAAGGGGTAATGTCAGAAAGAAACTCACCTTGTTGTTGCATTTTTACCAACCAATTGTATACACAATTAAAATTAATTATAAATATGATTCTTAAATGGGTTATTATTACATTTTTTTATAGGTTACCACGGCGTGCCTCATAACTAATGTATTAAAGGCAAAGTAAAATTGAAATCTAAGTAATAAATCCGAATTAATGTCACAGTTAAATTGAATACAAAAGTATAACATATATAACTGATGCCATGAGTAAATGATTTTAGACCTGGGAGGTCTAAAATCATTGAATTTGATTTTTTACATTGTTAATAATTATGATCTCATTACTAATAAAAAGAAACGAAAAATTGTCAATGACTTTATTGTCTGCATCATTTAGTCATTATTCATATAATATAATATTCGACAACTTTTACACATCGCCATCTAGTCCGTAACAAATCAGAGCTTGCGCTGTGAACACTAGACAATTACTGATACTTGTATATTTCTAACAGGTACAGACGCCAGCACATCAAGTTACCCCAATGTGTCAAATTTTCCCAATTGAATATGAACCTTAATCTGTTTGACAAAAAGTTAAAAACGATCAAAGAAATTTGACACTTTGGGGTAACTTGGTGTGCTGGCGTCTATACATAATAAAATACAGCCAGTCACAGAACAAATTTATTTATTTATTTAGTACATGGATGATAAAATAAATAAAGTAAATGATCGTGCTCATCTCACTAACTTTGTCCTGAGTGGGAATCGAGCCCACGTCCTACGGAATAGCATGTTAGATGTTATAAACAACTACCTAGCTTCGTAAACGGTTTTAATGAAACTGTTTAAGAAAACGCACACTTAGTGTCATTGCGTTGTCTATGGTTCTGTCTCTCTCTCTCTCTTCTGTCATGGTGGTTGGTGTATGTATGTACTGTAAATCTGTCTCGATAACAAATCTCTAATTACTTCCACAATCTGTAGTTATTTCCTCCATCCATCAAAGCAGTCAGGGTAAGTTACTATTAGACCAACACTCCAATCAAATTTTTCTTTTACATACGTATAAAGAACTGGTCAGTGTGAGACACACTCGCCGATTTCTGTTCCATTTTTAAATTTACTTTACAGCATTAATTTTTAAAAGTATACCACATACCTAATAATTTCAAGAATCATTTTTATTTAACATTGAAATTGAATAGAAATAAACTCTACTCAGCTAAAACTTTTTTCATTAAATAATTGAAGTTAAATGAATAAATATCTCATTTGAAAAACATGGAATCATCTTACCGTTTTTCCAAAAAAACGTTGATATATTAAAAATGAAAACAACAAACTAATTTGCATATCTTGCATTTTAATCATCTCTGATATTTGATATTTACCTTCAAAGTGAATGAATATGTATATAGACGGGGTCATTGAACTGTTTCTATATAGGTACTGTCTACAACCTTTATTAAATCGTACTTACACTTATTACTTGGTTCAACTAATACAGTGACATTGTATCATCGTAATATGTATATAGGCAGGTACTTACTTACTTTACTTACTTTTGACTGGCCTGTTGGTCTAGGATTTGTGACCCTGACTGCTATGCCAGAGATCGTGGGTTCGATTCCCACCCAGGACAAATGTTTGTGTGATGAGCACGATCATTTGTTCTGTGTCTGGGTGTAATTTATCTATAATATGTATGTATTTAGAAATGTATATTATGTATGTTTATCAGCTGTTTAGTACCCATAACTCAAGCTCTCAAGCTTAACTTGGGACTAAATGGCGTTGTGTGAAAAAGTTGTGGAATATTTATTTGTTATTATTTACTTAGATATTTCTAACCAACAACAAAAAAAACAACAAAACAATCAACAAAATAATAATGTATAATGGTTTTTTACTAAAGCTGTAATGGGCTACCTACTTGATACAATTTTAGTTTTTAGTCCCTCATCTAGAGATTACAAGAAAATATTCGACACATATTTTTTCTTTTTTCACGTAATCAAAAAATAACGGCGATACATCGATTCGAAATATCGCATGAAGTCACTAGTACAGTTTATACGAGTACTAGATAATGAACAAAGCAGTTTTCCATGAATTTGAAAAAGAAAAAAAATACTAGTATATCTATACTTAATAATATATAAAGAGGAAATGTTTGATTGTTTGTTTGCATTGAATAGGCTCCGAAACTACAGGATCGATTTGAAAAATTCTTTCACCGTAGTGAAGCTACACTATCCCCGGGTGACATAAGCTACTTTTTTTTCCCTGTATTCCCACGGGACCGGGAACTACGCGGGTGAAATCACGGGACGTTGGCTAGTTTTTTATAATCTATAACTGATGGACTTATTTTAATTTGATATTAAAATTCTGTCAAACACCCTATTGATACAGTCAGTAAATGAGTTCAGTATGCAGGCAGCAATTTTTATTTTTCCACTACTACGTCAATATTCATTATTAGGCCACACACGTTTATTTACCGTCAAGATCTGAAGATTATCGGAGGAAGAGATTTTTGGATACCCCATCAATACGTAACCAGCATCAACGGCTTTTCTGAGGCACAAAGTGGGTCTCATAATTAGGGTGACTGGTAATTTTATTTCGGTGAACTGAAATATAATTTGACCACAAATGAGAGCCTTTCTCGATCGTGTAAGGACACCGCGTTTTTAGAGTATATAAAAAAACGTTTTCTCTGTGGGATGGCAACCCTGATACCCTGATTTGACACTTCTTTTTCGCGCGTTTAATGGCACCGCACGGGAAAAATTGTTTCGGAAGAAAAGTTTTACAAAGAATAGGCAAATGCAGTTTAAAGTTAGTGTCATCGTAGTGTGCACACAATAGAATCATGCAACTCCAATTGGCGACCCCAAATTCACCGTGACAAACCTATTTGTGCGCCTTGACAGTGGCGAAGAAAAGTTAATTTGGTGTTTACGAAATCAAGAACTAAATCAAGAAATGCTACTGGTTACGATTGTTGAGCATAATATACCGTGGGGGTACGTGATTCTTTCAACACGAAGATCAAATTTGTTACGAGATAACATTTTTGATAGTCTAAACTAACTAATCAACTAATCAAGAACTAAATCAAGAAATGCTACTGGTTACGATTGTTGAGCATAATATACCGTGGGGGTACGTGATACTTTCAACACGAAGATCAAATTTGTTACGAGATAACATTTTTGATAGTCTAAACTAATAATACAGTGTCAACTGTTGTGCTTTGGCTTTGTTACAAACCAGCACGTACGTGTTTATGCATTAAGGTACGAGATACTGTTTATGCAATAAAATCCACGGAACGATTAAGCTCCTTGAGCAAATAACCTTGAGGGCCTAACACTACCTACGTAATACCGTAGAATACATTCAAAATGCTCCTGAATGTCTTTTATAAGTGTTAAAACCAGCACGAGATGCTGTGGATATATTAATGTGATCATGGATTCTCCTGAACAACAATATACACTCATGACGGTAAGTCAGTAATGTCATAAATTTGCTGCTGAACAACCTAATGTATTAAGAACAGTGCGAGACACTAGAACAGTGCGAGACACTGTGTCATGCAGCCAAATATTATGTCCCTGAACAAGCATATGTATTTCCATTGTATGCAATACTGTGAAATGCAATATAACATTGAAAACTTTAGTTTAAATGGTATCTTATGTGATCCAAATTGATTCTGAGAAACCTAAAAGGTATTTCTTAATGTTTGAAATGACATCATTGTCTCACTTGACTGTTGATTATAATTATCAGCAGGAGTCCCAAATGATCAAACCCGCGAGGTAGACATTTGAGATATTTTACTACGATTTCTTTCTGATTTGTATTACAAGCACTGGGCCAAGAGTATGAATATATTAAAAAATATGAAAATCTAAATATTCATAAATATATTTACAAAATGCATCACATAGTTGAAAATTCACAACTTCTGAATGCCTAGTTTATTTCATATGGGCAGCGATCTCTGAAGCTGGGGAACTAGAGATGAGTACATTGTCCACCAAAATGTGCAAAGTACTATGTATGCAAAGACATGTCTAGCATGTATAATCAATGAAACAATAGATGTAATGACTATCCTAAATTCACTTAGTGATATTTGTCATGAACAAACCTATTATTTTAAAAGTTTGTGTAGTGAATACAACTAGAAATAAGATTTAAAAATGTGCTAATTCTGTTATGGAAACGGCAACAAAAGCAATATTTGCTAAATACATAAATTATGTGTAAATACGAGCGGTCCACTCTGACAAGGGTATCAGAGTAAATCATCTAAGGTGATGACACATTGGTTCATACCATGGACTTGCTACAGTCCACCACCAGGTAACCTTTAATTTTCTGTGTTCCATGAGAACTCCAAGGTCCCTAGGTACATGCTGGGAATAACTACCTGGTTTATGTTGAAAGTTATTGACCCTACTATAATGTAGTTGTCTAATGGAAATATAACATTTGATTTCATTTCTTTGTGAAATTAAGTACCTATGTATATATGTATGTTACATTTCAAAGAAAATTGTTAGACACAGATCAGATGTCACATGTTTTGATTTAACAGTGAAGTTTCACTCATGCAAATGAGTATTACTAACATTTTTCAGTTGGTTACTAAAACACCATGCTGTCATTTATATAAGCTTTGACTGTTTGTACCTACTCTAGGTACATATTAATATTGTTGTATGCATTACATGCACCAAAAATAAAAAAAAAATAAAAAAAAAAAAAAAGTAATTCAGGCTTCCTATCTAATAAAAATATTAATCATATTTTATGTATTGGCCATACATATAACAAGTGTTTACTGATCAACAAAACAACAATTAGTATGTATTACCTTGAAACACTTGGCTTCAGCAAAAGAGAAACACTATCTAATTTAACATTGCAAACTACTGGGAAAACTATTGTGTTTGTTGCTTTATAATTTCTAAAACTAAGTAAACTAAACACATGCTAAATTACGGTGTTTACAAAATCACACACATGTGGGACATGACATTAGTTGCACCATAGCCAACCATACCACCAGTACCGCTACCTACATACAGAAGAAATGGAATGTATGAAGTACCTAGCATAACAAAAATCAAAACTAAATGATGATGCTTCAATGACTTATAGGGTTACAGCAACATTTTATGGTAGCGAGGTAACATAACACAAGACAGGAAATATTTAAATTAAATAATATAAAATTTGATTTACAGATGCTTCTCTTCTTCAAAGGCAATAGGCTCGCCCCCTATTACGTGGGACTTAAACACAATGGCAAAATGTGGGTGTACTACAGGTACAACTCTGCCTGACCCCCCGGAAAATTACAGGGCGTCATGTTTGCTTGCTTCTCTTCCAGGCTGAATTTGAGAGGTTTGCAGGTCTATGGGTGACCATAGACTCTAACTTGTTCTGATGTAATATCCTATAAACCATTAAGAACTAATGGAAGTTTTTTCCTTTCTGAATTAGTGAAGTGCCTTGCATAATTGAAAAGTAATTATGAAGTTCTTCGGACAAAACTACTGCCCTAGTATGCACTTGTTACTCAATTGTCACACCTCAATCAGATTAATTGAAGAATATGGGATTGGTATGCAAATACCTTTTAAAGTTGAGGCATGTTGCTTCAATCTATGGATAACTGGGCAGATGAGGATTCGAGAATAATAACATAGCTAGAGTGGGGATTATCTATAGAAATATTTAATTAAAGCATGCTGTTGGTTCATTCTCTCCCAGAATCAACACAAACTCCAAATTATATGTGGCTGGAATTAAAGGCCGTTATAATATATTTAGTACACTCATTATACTGTATCTTGTCAGTCATTGCTATTGACAAAAAGTTGATAGTAACCAACAATTTTTTACTCTAATAGTGAATTATTATCTTTTCAGTTCAGACTACTTACTGAGAAATTTTACCCTGGCAGCAATCATCTTCTGTAAGAAACATTCATATGCAGAGGTTTGCCAGAAAGCTCACTAAATGTTATTTTATCATCCAAGAGGTATTGTGAAATAATTTAATATTATTTATAAAAACTGATGGTCATTCTGCCTAAACTCAGATAGACATCTACCCTCATTACTAGATGTAATGCTGTAGGTACTTCACTGAAACACTTAGAAGAAATGAAGGCTACAGCTTACTCAACACTGCTTCACTTTACCTTCTGCTGGAGAGAAGAAGTAGCAGTGACGATCACAGATCAGGATAAACCTTTAACGAAACGCTCAACGGAATATAATCGTTCTGCGCAAGTATCTTAATACTTGGGTTCTCCTTCGTTATTTCTTATTGCTATAGTGCAAGAGTACTGAATAATTAGTTGACAATTTAAATTTTGAACAAATAACTAGAACAAATTGGCTTAATATTAGTTATTGCTATTATGCAGAAGTTTCCTTACTTAACCATGAAATATTTATACATGTCTTAGTGGCAGAACATTATGTACAGTAATTAATATTGTTCAAAATACAAATACATAAATTTCATCTAAAATTGTAAATGACATCAGTTAAATCACCATCCTAGGACTATAATGCTGTGGTTGTTCTAACTAGAGATTTACGAACATATTATATCAATCGAAGTCGGCTATCGGGACTAGTGCAAAATATTTTTGCTAGTTACTATTAGACAACAAATATTTGCTAGTTACTAATATTATACGAGAACATACAGACAAGCAATTAAGATGGATTATGATGGTTAGTCATGAAGGAAAGTGGTAATAATACTAAAATATTGACTCCCAGTAGCAGACGTACAAAACAAGACAAGCAAAAATATCATGATGCAATTAGCTAAGACAAGTCTCTTAAATGATTGCTAGGTTTTATGATGCATCAGCGAATGCTAATGTGCCGCAGGACAGATTTATTTATTTTTTGTCTTTGCTTCCAATTTGAGGACGTAATAAAGGGATTTTGATATATTATAAATATATTTATATAGGTACATTTAGTACTATAATGTGACTAAAAATCTAATTGGTTTAGTTAATATGACTAAAGAACATTTATTTGGTAATTATTGTATAGGTTAATACCTGAGCAATGTTCTCACTAAGTTTAAATACTAATACTACTAATAAGTGGTTAAAACACTTTGAGCAAGTTGATTTCATGTAAAAGTTGATTCTAAATGTCTGTTAAATCCTCTTTTATCTCAAGTGGCTTGCCCATAGCAAGCATGTGGCAATGGCCCATGTCGACTTGATACTCTAAACATCTCATTTGTGGTCAAATTATATTTCAGTTCACCGAAATAAAATTGAATAATCAGACGAACTTACCTTAAGTGAAGTCCGATTATAATTTTATGAAGGGTGAACTGAAATATAATTACCCGCCCAGCCCATTCTGTTTTTTGATAAAAAACAGTCCCTGGTCGAATGGGCCAACAATAAAATAATCTCTAAAAAAGTGTCAAATCAGGGTATCAGGGTTGCCATCCCACAGAGAAAACGTTTTTTTATATACTCTAAAAACGCGGTGTCCTTACACGATCGAGAAGGGCTCTCATTTGTGGTCAAATTATATTTCAGTTCACCCTTCATAAAATTATAATCGGACTTCACTTAAGGTAAGTTCGTCTGATTATTCAATTAGTGACCGATACTTAAACACGAGATTGTACTCATGAATATGAATAACTTTCCGAAAGAAACTTTTTTTTATACCCATTTACTTTCAATTAATTTAATTACGTCAGTACTGCACAACGGGAGCGCTGGAGGTGGCGGGAGAGCGTGTGAAGCTACTACTTGTAGATTTTTCCGAGGTCAGACTATCAGCTGATCGATCACAGGCGCGCGCGCGTGTATTTCAAAGAGCGTTTTTGTTATTTTATTGTGTTTTAATTTATTGTGTTTAAAAAAAAGTTTCTTTGGGAAGTTTATTGAAATCATGAATGCAATCACGTGTTTAAGTATCGGTCACTAATTACCAGTCACCCTATAGATGTGAGTCACTATCACGGATATCTATGGTCACTATCATTGAAATAATAACCTTTAAGTTATTTACCTACTGCGCAGTTTATTGTAAAGATTCAAGTTCTTTTTAGACTTGTTGCTGGGGAGTTTGTTCCAAGACTTCCTCTTCCCAGCAAAAAACACTAAAAAGTGGTTAAGATCATTCGTTTTAAACTATCTTATGTAGTTAAAAAAGTGATAATTCTTAGCCTATAAATACATGAGTTACTGTTGTGATTCTGATTTCAAGTTTGACTAACCTCGTCAAGTAACCTTTGAATGGAATTTATCATGAGCCAATCTTGCCTTCACATAACGTGTATGGGAGTTTTTTGTGTAGTTAAGTTGTATCCTTATATAAGGAAAAAGTAATTTCCATTCCCTAATTTATGTGATTTATAATAATACTAATAATAAATAAAAAATAATATAATCATATATTATTGGATGGATAATATGTAATGTATAATGTGCTAAAGGACCTAGCTAGATCACAAATTATACACGATTGAATTGGAAATACGACTATTCTAATACTTTGGTTTGTTTTTTTATGAGACTGGCACAACAAATATAAAAAAAAATGTGTGTTTTCAAATTTTGAAAACGTTCGATTTGATATAACATTTACGTGCCTCGTTTACGTCTACGCCTCGTTTTAGGCGTGCACACAGCGCTCGCCACGACCCCGTCTATAACACTCAACCCCAAGTCATTCAATACTTTTCATAAAACAATAAGTCCTTTGATGTCCATCAAAAGTTCAATATTTATTCATTTCAGTATCAAAACCCAGGATTTTAATATTAAAAGTCGAAAGTCTACAATAGTATTTCAACAAAGGACTTGTGAAATTGAGAAAATTCAATATAGATATTGAAGCCTTATTGCTAATAACGCCTTTTATATTTTCATTAGCAATATAATAACTGCGATTACAAGTGTAGTGTAGTTAATTGAAAGTATCCCCTTGAGAGTGTCTAGGACTCAATTTACGAAATCCTACTAAAATTATTAACGCGAAAGTTTGTGAGGATGGATGGATGGATGGATGTTTGTTACTCTTTCACGTAAAAACTACTAAATGGATTTTAATTAAATTTGGCATGGAGTTAGCTGACACCCTGGATTAACTCATAGGTTTCTTTTTATCCCTATATTCCCACAGGAACGGGATCTACACGGGCGATACCGCGGGACATCTGCTAGTAAGAAATATATTTAATGCACCTAAGTATTTATTAGTAAAATGCGTTCAGCTCATTTAATTAAGGCATGGCATCACGCCTGTATTTATCCCCCAATGGGTTAGGTAGAAGTATACCTGTTAGTAGTATACCCACACTAATGTTTAATTTCCATGGTGTACTTATCTAGACTACTGAGAAAATCCAGTTGAATAATTCCAATAAGTAACACTGTGCCCAACTCGAAAATTGAACCTAGTACCTAATACCAGCGGTTGAATTTGCGATCACTAGATCAGCCTGACCGTCAAAAGCTCTTGTAATGCTCTTTAATATTGTGACTTAAATGTTAAAGTTTAGTTTATTCAACACACTCACATTTCTTTACTCGAAGATTTATCTATGTACCTATATCTCTGCTTACCATTAGGTGGGATTACCGCAAGCATCAGTTTATATCATTTAAAAAATCTTCAGTTTAACGAATACTTCAATTAATGACACGATTTCATTTGAAATGGCAATTCAAAGTCACTATCAAAATGAAAACAAACGCCTATCAGATTCTATATCATCAAACTCAGTACTTACCCGCTACAAATAAAAACAAAAGAAATGCCAAAAACTAAAACCTCTTTTTAATCCTTATTTCTAACGGAATAAATATTGCATTTCGAATTCTAATTCCAAATTTGAAGTCAGATTCGAAAAAAAAGTAAGTCCGTCTCCTAACTGAAGCTCTCAGTAGTAGCCGCGCGGCCGTCGGGAGCGCACGCCACGATGCTCCAATAATGCGGACGCTTATATTAATATACATCGCGACGCTAGTGCAGTGCTATAGAAGTGAAGTGAGGAGTGTGCGACATGGTGGAAGGAGTCTCATAAGACATGGCCGGTCCAGGGTTCATTTCGCGCGGATGCACGGCCGGGCACGAGACCTGGTCGCGCAGATTGAAGCTGAGAGGAGTAGTGAGTTAGGTAAAGTGGTATTTTTTGGTACATTTTAGTACTTTATTATAAGTTAACCACGAAACTATACCATTTCTAGGACAACTTGCTTGCTGCGGTCTTCCCTTTCGACTATAATGTAGGTGTCTTCAAGACTAGAGTGAATTGGCTCTTAATAAACTAGTACGCTTCACCATCATCGACTGCATGACTGCTTACCATTAGATGGGATTGCAGTCAAGCCCTAGCTGCAAGCATTTTCTCTAATATTATATCTTTCAAAAAAATGCTTGCAGCTGAGTTACGGTTTAGCATATTTATTTCTCAAACGAAATAACTAATGAAATTATAGGTAAAACATAAGTAGGTATAACAATGTTATCTGCCAGTAAGCGTAGATAAAAACAAAAACAAATACGTATCTTAAAACTAACACTACAATAACACTAGAGTTCGAATCATGACAATCGTTCAGAAATATCTTATCTGAATTTCGAAAAAGTTTTCTCATCTTAGGAAACGGTAGCATTTGACAATATTACGATCGACATTGTAAGAAAATTATACTGTTTTATGAGAAACTTTGGTTTGCTATGATGCTAATAAAAATGCTTAACGGTAATTTAACAACAACTCTAGAGAACTATTTGAACATTAACTTATGATAATATTTTGATCAATTACAGACTTTGTTCTTATTTTCGCTCTACAAAAGACCAATAATTATGTTTATAGAAATACAATACCTAATGATTGTTTTAACAGGAAATATTGTGGTTTCGATTAGTTCATGGTTTTAGTTAAAAAAATTGGAAAAACGAATAATTTAAAGGTTCTTTTGACTACAGTAGGTATAGGTTTAATTTCTTATTAACATACCATTAACTAATTTTGTGTTCAAACACTTCAAGATAGAAAACAAGTACATTAATTTTCTTATGACTGGTCTTCATTACAGTTGATATAAAAAATGTAGAAAAAAAATAATAAAATTTAATTTAAAAAGTTATTTAATACGACATTGAGTATAAGCGTCAATTGTTAATTACATAATACGCACCAATTATTATATACAGACCAAAGCCTTCAAGCTACCTCAAACTAGTATACCGTAATAAAATTGAAAAACCAACTAAGAAATTTGACACATTTGGGGTAACTTAATGTGGCTGGACTCCGTAATTTACCCGTTTTTTTTTTTAAGTTTTCGAGAACATTAATCACCTTATACCAAGGTGAAATACCCCAGAGAATAAACAAAGGAAAATTATATACCCAGAACCCACTGACATAATCAAGACTAATCCCCATGGCCTGTCTTCCAAGAGATGCGAAGCTATTCATCATTTGTCAGACATAATCTCTTCCGCCCCCCCCACACGCTGAAACACAAATCATTTCACGTACTCTGACACCATGAGGGAGACAAAACAATCCCTCCTTCTTAATTTTAAAATTGATGGAGTTTATAATTTATGAGGCTTTCAAAATTTATTATTTTAGTGTTTATTAATTTGTCGATGTTCGCAAAAATCCACTTACTTACCTATATTTATGTGTAAAGTTAAACCCGGTTCTACCGTTTTGCTTATTCACTTTTTTTTTTTAAACTAATCACTATAAACGAAATTACAATATAATTACAAAATGAACTTTAGTGTCGAAATAATCCTTCGCGATGCTGACTTCTAGAAAAGTACCCAGAAGACTGGCAGCTTTGTCACGCTGGATGGCCATGCTACTTCTACCTTTAGTTATCTCTACGAAAAAAAGTGCACGGACGTATAATTATTTGTGATTGCGTCTCCCTAACCTTCACTTCTAACATTAACCAAGTGTTTCGCTTTACATATCCAGATCGGCTACAAATCTATTAAATAAGTCTGTAATCTTGGTTATCTTAACAGACGCCATCACATCAAGTTACCCTAATGTGTCAAAATTTCCCAATTGAATATGAACCTTATTATGTTTGACTTAAAGTTGAAAAACGATCAAATAAATTTGCTGGTACATCATCTGCCTGGACTATTTCGGACTAGGTTGACTGTCAGAAATCTACAAATGACAACCAGGACTAGCGTGCTTTTCAAGACACGGAGCATTCTTGGTTCTGTCCACGAAACAATCTGGGCAAGCGTAGCTTCACTTGAGACCACTGTACCTGTTATTGTTTAGCTACAGCCACCTAAGTCTGTAGATAACCTTACAATCTAACAAAAAAGATTTAGACTCCTAACTGCCTTGGGAAAGGGAAGAATCATAGATTTAATATTGCGACAAATTCTAATCAAAACGTTTTGTTTGGTCAATTCAACAAAGCTATGATCAAAATAAGTAAATTAAATAAATAAATAAATATTCCACAACTTTTTCACACAACGCCATTTAGTCTCAAGTTAAGCTTGAGAGAGCTTGTGTTATGGGTATTAAACAGCTGAAAAACATACTTATATATTTCTAAATACATACATATAACAGATAAATTACACCCAGACACAGAACAAATGATCGTGCTCATCACACAAACATTTAATATTGCTTGGGACTAGATAACATTGTGTGAAAGTTGTGGAGTATTTATTTATTTGGCCTGGGTGGGAATCGAACCCACGACCTCCGGCATAGCAGTCAGGGTCACTAACTACCAGACCAACAGGCCAGTCAAGTCCTACAGACTGTAATTTAAATTTCACATTACCGGCTCTAAGATCTAAGTTAATCACAACGCACGAATTAATTACATGTGATTATTCTAATCTAGCAATCAGAACAGATAACATGAAGCTTGACATTTATTAATGTTAAGGTTCAATAATTATGCTTCCGGAACCTGTATTGAACCTTTGTTAGTCGTAAATTGATCTTATGTTATGTGACATTTCAATTAAGCTCAAGTACCTACTAAATATAATCATTGCCTTGGAGATGATAGGTTTAAAATCACTATGAGGTCTGGTATTAGGCGATAATATAAAATATATACAGTATATTTTTTATACCCAGTTACCACATTACCTATGTTTGAGAAAAAAATGTCTTGACGTTGAATATAGGAGACTAACGAAAAGATGGCGGATTAGACTTGACTCCTACTCACATTTTGTTATATTAATAAAATAGTAAAAATCTTTTATTCAAATAATTTTCACGGGCTTAAATTATCACATACTTTGAATCTTCGGTCCACGAATAATCGTCTTCTACGATGTCCTTCTCACCGCTCTGGTTTTATTCACTCTTCCTTCTTTGTCCAGGTGGTTTTCCTTTGGAATGCGCTCCCTCTGAACATCAGGATGGCAACCAACAGGTTCACATTTAAATTAAAAGTTCGTGAACATTTTCATAAGTCGTTGTCAGGTTCATCACAGAGTTGATTGATACTCAGATTAGTTTTTCTCTAACAACGTATTTGTACAGATGCCAGCACATCAAGTTACCCCAATGTGTCAAATTTTCCCAATTGAATATGAACCTTATTCTGTTTAACATAAAGTTGAATAACGATCAAAGAAATTTGACACATTGGAGTAACTTGATGTGCTGGCGTCTGTACGTTTCTTGACTATATATATATTTATTTTGTTTTAAGTATCTGTGTATTTATTTTTATGTGTCAATTTTTTTTGTCCTTATTTTTTTACCCTGTTGCACCTACCTTGTTCTGTCTCTGCACCACCTTAAGGTAGACTGGTAGAAAATGCCTAAGGTATTAAGTCCACCTTTGTACAGTTTTTTTACTAGTGCATAAAATTTTAATAAATAAGATAAATAATTAAATTAATAGGTTGTGAAACATATTTCTAAATCTTACGTAGCTGCACTAGATAATTCTATAACCCTGGGTCATCTGTTTTAGAAAATAGATGTTTGTGGAAAAGTAATAAAAATCTTGCATTGGCCCAACAAAACTTTTAGTGGCCATATACATCGTGACGGATATATTTTACACCTTTTAGTGTTTTTTTTATCAAGTCGGTTATTTTTGTTTGTATAATCCTAAATCTTATTTATCACAGAGAAAAAAGACGAAACTTCTTACAAAAACTGTTTTTAGATCTTAATAAATAAATCACCTCTATTTCGCAACTAAGTTGAGATTGGTGCAGCAAGTTTTGTTTTTAAGTAAAATTGTTGGTCATAACCTAAATTGAATAGTCACAGTAATTAACCATATAATTATCTTTCCAACAATCGGTACATCGTTTCTTCAATCTTTCTTTATTCTTATTTCCCTAGACATTCATACTCAAAACGTTATTTTTTTCTCAATACTAATAGTATAGAAAGAGAATATTTGTATTATTCGAGCCTAGCTTAGGCGCCAGTCTTCCACAATATTATATAAGAGATCTATGTGTTATTGTTAAACCTGACCAATGAAAAATAATTCATGTATATTGTGCTGAAAAAAAAAAAAAAGTTATTATTATTGTATGTAACCATTAAACTTAAAAACTACTAGACCGATTTGAAAAAATCTTTCTCCTTTGGAATGCTACATTATCCCTGGGTGATGTGGTTTAATTTTTATCCTTGTATTCCTATGGGAAGAACAAATACGCGGTTTAAACTGCGTGACGTCCGCTTGTGTAATATACATCAGATAAATTTTGCCGATTAAATAATATATGTTAGTCATACAGATTTTAGTTAAACAGCGTCTTTTTTTTTTTTTTATTTATTTTCCATTTTACAAAAGAATCTTATTATCTATCTTAGTTT
Organism: Euplexia lucipara; assembly: GCA_921972225.1. Lineage (NCBI taxonomy): Eukaryota > Metazoa > Arthropoda > Insecta > Lepidoptera > Noctuidae > Euplexia > Euplexia lucipara. Next base: position 1,959,622 of record OV179143.1, read on the forward strand.
AAATAGCAACCTAAAACCACTAAGGTTTAAACTAGTGCTATTAATCTATCTCAATATCGCAACAAATTATTGGGGTTTTATTTTATATGCGTATGTTACTGTCGATTAACAATTCATATCTAAAAAATATTAAACAAACATTCTTAAATAATACTTAAGTAATATTGCTTAAGCTAACATTTAATATTTTTGGGTGGAATATTTTTTTTTTATTTCTGACGGTAGACTATTAATGAGTCTCGGTATAATATACCCGGTAGTTGGTTCGCCATACGCATTGTTGGCGGGCTGTGTACGAAGCCTATTATCGCCTATTATCTTATTCGCGTATGGTTCACACACGCCATTTTAAGAGCAGTTCGTGCTTACGCTGCTGAAACATACATTTTTGGCAGTATAACAGTATAACCATCACGGTTGGCAGGCAAATTGGTATTCTCAGTGTGGTGTTTCCTATTCACTTGATTTATAGTCACTTACTATTATGCTTGTCTTGTCAATGTGAACTAGTACATTTTTCTATCAACTATGTAGTTTATTTAATGTATGGATTGAGAATGAAAACACATCATTCATGTTACCGTGATTATAAATGTAATTTGGTTATAAACCTTAACTGCCTAACATTAAGTTTGTAATTGTTTTGACTACTTCAACTACTGCGACTGACTTGCGCGTCTGACCTCCACATCCCAGTAACTGGGTATCGTAATACTACTTGGCTAAACTGGTTGTCAAACTTTCGGGCTTCTGACTACCCGTAACGACAGTCAAAGATCTACAAATGACAGCCGAGACCTGTGCCTATGAATACCTACTTAACTAAACAACTGTTAAACATACATACTTATAAATAATAAATAAATAAAAAAATAAAAAGGGTTTTATTTCCTCTAACATTGCATACATAAATTAAGGCAGCCCCAGTACCACACACACTTATACCACAAACATTTGTCTTGGGTGGGAATCGAACCTCTAATCACTAGACCAACAGGCCAGTCAAAAAGGTAAGAGGTCAGAGTTATTTAAATCAGGTATGACTGTAAGCACAACAAGCAAGCGAATCCAAAGGTATAGCATCTACCTACCATAAAGTAGGCAACTTAATTTTTAAAGCCTTTTCACCTTCACCTTTATCAAGAAAATCTAAAGAATATAATACTAAAAAATAAAATGTTATTCAAATCACTTGAGTAGTTTTCTAGATTATCCGTCAGTTTTAACAAACGTGGCACCTAATGGATTTTATTTGTAAACTAGTCATTTTTTACCTGAAATAACAAGTAGGTAATTGAATATAAATAAGGTAAGTATATTAAGGTCGAAAAAAGTTACTTCATTGTAAGTTAAGAATAATAAAATATTTAGACTTACTTTAATTCATAATCATTTTTTTAACATGAGTATAATTTAATATCATGCAATATAAATCACCAGGATGCAAGAGATGGAGAATTTAGGTGAAACCTAATTTAGGTTAATTTAGAAAAAAACGTAAGAAATTTAAAAATATACTTTGTTACTAGCCCGACTTTTAAACTCACAATCTCATCCGTGAAGTCTTTAGTTACTGGCCCGTCAAAAATATTTTTTTAATAATTGCAATTGAATCATCTAATATCAGAAGGATTAATAGGTGAAATAATCACTACAATGTTTGTATTGTTATACAAACATTGTAGTTTTACTGCGATCTTTTGTCACCTGTAAATATTGAACTAACAAGCACTTCAAAAGAATGTTCAAAATCGGTTCAGTAGATCGAAAGATAACCTACAACGTTACCAACTCACAAACTAGGTAAAGTTTATTTTTTAAATAAACGTAGTAAAAACAAGGTAACTGTAAAAACCAGCTACCATAGTAAAATCCCATTACACCTTTGAATAAAACAAAATAGAATCGCGAATCAATCAAACCATCGAACTATTTTGTCAGGGTAAACCTTGTGCACGTACCTAACGCAATTGTGTTTTCTATTCGAATTGAAATGAAAAGAAAAACAACTGAACAAGAATAAAATCAGACAATTTTGTATATAGAAAGCTGTACCGCGGTACTGGGAAAATAAAAAAAAGTATAGAATAAAAAAAATGTGTTGAGTATAGCTGAAAGGAGTATTTAGCAGTAGTAGGTATGTGAAATATAAGCTTGTATTTTTTGGTCTCATGCCATATGATCTTTATTCATCTAACTCAAAGTCAAAGTCAAACCATTTATTTCAATTAGGCCCCTATAAGGCACATTTGAACGTCGAACAAAAATTAACTTTAAAAAATGATTCTAGTTGCCCCTTCCAAAAAGTAGATTTGTATGGAGAAGAATGGGCACGAAACTCCATACTTACTCTTTTAAAATCGATTTTACAATACTTTGTATACTCATATATCAATAAGATTATATGTGAGGACGATGCACCTAGAATAAAAGTACTATACTAAGATAGGATTAAGCAAAAAAAAAAAAAAAGCAATGCAGTTGATAATTACATGTGGTACAGCTAGATACATTGTGCTCACATATTTACAAATGTAATAACATTTGTAAATATGTGAGAACAACACAACTATAGATCAATATCAAATATATAAAATACCATAATGAACTGCCGTAACAAACCTATAAGTATTAGAATAGAATACTAATGAAAACTTACTAATTATAACTTTAAGGGCTACATACTCCTTCCGTACGCAAAATACGCGCTTGGTCGTGGAGTTGCGGACACCTGCCCGTTAAACCTAACCTAACCTAAGGGCTACATAGGGTGCAGATACAATAAAATTGGCTTCCTTATTGCTAGAAACGATCTCTTACAGTCAAGCTTTGGATGGACATTATAGTGGAGAAGTGAGGTACTATTTACATAAATATACACCATACTTGGCTATTTGAATAAATACATAAGTATAAATAAGTAAAACTACAATACATGAATACTAGTTATTATAATTTTGAAGCATATTTTTAAAGGATATGAATGTTTGAGGTTTTTGAATAATCTATTACGTAAAATTCATCCACATAGCTGTGGGTAAGTAAGAACTATTTCATAATCATAGTCAAAATCGTTTATTTCAATTACACCCATAACAGGCACTTTTGAACGTTAAACTTACAAGTTAAATGGATTAAGAGCATGATTCTAGTTGCACATTCCAAATGATAGTTTTTTATGGAGAAGAATGTGAAAGAAATTCCATACTTACTCTTTCAAAATAGGTTTACAATTTTTATTGCCACGTTACCATTCAGCTTCGTATACCATCTTAGTTAATCTTATACTTAATACTATAGATCTTGTATCGCTACATGATACTTGCAGATCTATGGATTTAATCCAACTCTGCACATGCAAGCTGGCACACCCTTTTTACCTGGAGGATTCTTATTAGTCAGTTGCTTTTGCTTGAGTTAAGTTAGTTTTATTGTCGGTAGCTATATATTACTTGTATTCTGTATGTTGAGTGTGCTAGCTAACTTGTAGTGAATAACTTATTTTAATTATTTTGTAATTATAACTAATTGTACTGTGTAAATTCAAGTTCTTCTAACTTATCAGACAGATGTGTTGCTGGGGAGTTTGTTCCGCCACTTCTTCTTCCCAGCAAAAACACTAGGAAGTGGCGAAGGGTGGGCTTTTTGGGGGACTGTCTTATGTAATTTCGACGTTCAAAAAGTGCTGATCCTCAGCCTAATTTGAATAAATGATTGTTGATTTATAAATAGGTAAAATTTGGGAGTCCGTGATGTAGGATATCTCTGGATCTCATAAACCGAATTTGAAAATGGGCTATTTGACAAAATTTTGGATTTTAGTCCATCATCTAGATTACAAGAAAATATTCGAACCATATTTTTTTCTTTTTCAAATTGATTGAAAACTAATAAAGTTGAGGAGAGGGGGCTTGTAATGACATTAACTAGTATGAAGTGTACTGGCTAGTGACGTCATGCGACATTTTGACTCGATGTATCGCCGTTACTTTTTTGATTACGTGAAAAAAGAAAAAATGTTTGTCGAATATTTTAATTAATCTAGATGAGGGAATAAAAATAAAAATTTTGTTAAGTAGCCCATTCTTTCCCGATTGAAAGCCACATTTCTTGTAAGTGTCATAAAAAAAATTAAAAGATCTCTGTATAATCAGTTTCTTGTTGTATAGCAACTGTGCTACTCAATTCTTATCTAAATAAAGAAACACATAACGTATAACAACAAATTTGAAAAAAAAATAACATTGCGTATTGGTAAGTACTCCTACATTATAATACAAAGACAACTTGATCCCATACCTTCAAGGTGAGTCAAAATCTCATTACATTTTCATTCGATCACGTTTCCACGCAAAATGATAAAACTCCGGAGATTATGTCACGGACGAAGTTACTATACCGGATCTCTCTGATGAATAAGGAGAAATCCAAACTTTCTGACCAACTTCAAATTTATTCGGTGGCTGGGAATATATTCGTGTGTGCATTTTCCATTAAAGTGTAGCCTGTGTTATTAGCAATGCGGTCCCAGCTAAATAGGCCATCCCCTTTGAGGGTGTAAGAGGATGGGGAATAGCGACTTCAGTGACCGCTTTTACTTTGAGTTAAGAGATCGAGAAAATGGTCTTATTTCCTATTCTTATTATTGAAAGGTAAACGGTTTTCTGGCAATCGATGTTTGAAAACAAATGAAGCTCAGACAGTCTCAATGCCATTTTGTAATAATCATAATATTAATTAGGTGCATGATACCCTAGCAACAAACAAATAATATACCAATACAACATTTCGCCTTCTTAATTTTTACCCATTGACGCAAAAATACGGTACCACGTATCTCTTTAACGAGTAAACCAATTTAGGTACGTTTTTTTTATTGTTTAAGCAGTGGTTCTAAGATATGTTATATTAAATTTGGTACAGTCGTTTCATTCAAGGTCTTTTCTTACTCGTCAAAAGCATCTTACAACGTTTAATTGGTTAGTAATTTGTTGTTCTGTAACGTTTTATATTTTGTTTTATTTAATTAATTTTATTTTTATTTTATTAAAGTCTATTCATCTCATATTTTCTGTTGCATAATGATATATAATATTAGATTCATGAATCATACTAATTAACAATTTGTCAGGAAGTCCAGAAAACAACTTTGCAAATAAACCTGTAGGTACTTTTTTCACAAGTCTCTATTGGTAGAAGAACACCAATTAAAACATTTTTAATTAACAATTCTAAGTCTAACTTTAACTAAAGAGTTGTTAATTGCCATTATAAATAAAATTCGTTAGGATATTTCTTCTAAAAAAGTATTTACAAAGCTGTTCGCTAAATATTTAAGTTAAGACCATTGTCTGAAGCCATAAAAAAACAATGTGCTAAAAATACTAAATGTTCATTACTTTCAGCATATACTAGCACCTATCTCTTATGGTTGTGGTTCAACTTCGGAGTGCGTGTCTTCTCTAGAAGAGAAGAGGCTATTACCCTGCAGTGGGACAGTAATAAGCTGGTATTATTAATCAGTAAAAAATTATATTTTAAAATTAATACCAACACAAACAAAAAAATACATCAAACAACAGAAGGAGCATCAAAACATATAAGGTAAAACGTTAATATTTTGTATATTAACGTACCTCACACACACGTATGTGTGTTTAAACATACGAAGAACTCGTTATCAAACTTACTGACGAACATAGAAGGTTTCAAAATTCATGATATCCCATCTCTTTGAGGCTTGCTAAAATTTAAATTCTGCCTTATCTCGTTGAAGCCAAAATACGGACGAAAATACAGGGATGATGACCTCAAAATCCTTTTATCTTTGTAATACGAGAAAATTAGATCTCCGGGAAATCTAAAATCTATATACGTATGTGAAGAGAAAACTTTTTAAGTAATGGAGGTGTGTGAGATTTAGCATAGTTGAAGTTATATGAGGAATCAGAACAGGAGAAAGAATTTCGACCACTGGGTGATAATCAATGTTGCTATTAATAAGCTTTCTTGAAAGTTAAATACAAGTCGGTACAAATTTATTTGTCAGTCTATAATTGAGATGTTATTATGTAAAGCTTTCAAAGATTTCTTTGTATATTTTATGCATTGAATTTTAAATCAATTTTATTTCAAACAGAATAAGGTTCATATTCAATTAGAAAAATTTGACACATGAGGGTAACTTGATGTGCTGGCGTGTGTACTTTCTAAGTTTATCTTAGACATCATTGACATTGGTGAAGGAAAACTTTGTGAGAAAACCTGAATTATAGGTAATTAATACAAGTTCGAAATCGCCAATCCACCTTGAGCAAGCGTGGTGATCATCAATGCCGGTAGGATGAAGACCAACATCTCTACAGAACAGTTATGCTGCTGATCCAGAACACAGTTACTAGCACCAAACCTATTAGTAGAACTGAATGATTTGATGGTTTGGTGATTTGACCAGAACCTCACTGCAGCAGTGCAATTCTGGTCAAATCACCGCGTGAAAATGTAGGCGTACTAAGGGCGAATTGAGCTGTCATTCCATACTAATGCTAGGCATTGACAGTTCACTTCACTCAAGTTTGACTTTTGCTGAATCGACCGGCTGATCAGATTTCCAGCCTTCTGATGACTGTTTAGATGTATGTGTGTGTGTGTGTGTGTGTATGTGTGTGTGTATGTGTGTATGTGTGTGTGTGTGTATGTGTGTGTATGTGTGTATGTGTGTGTGTGTATGTGTGTATGTGTGTGTGTGTGTGTGTGTGTTCTGTTTTATGCTATACAGAATAGAATAGAACAGAATACTCTTTGTATTTTATTCTATTCAACATCTAAAAAAGATAGCAAATACCAACAACTACATACAACGTTAATGAAAAACTGTGACACTTTACAAAACCTATTCTTCACACACAACTGAGATTTCAGCCTACCGTTCCAACGACACTGAATTCATAATGAGTAACTAAAACATTTATTAAGGGTTCCAGCCGTACTTAAAGGCGTCAAGGTAGAAAATCGTCAATACTTAATGTTCGACGAAATATTTAAACAATGTTACTGCAAATACGAAAGTACTTTTTCTTGTTTCGTTTTTTTTTCGTTTGATTGTCAATTTTACTAGGTTTTATTACTAGGCTTAGTTGTGTGTTTTGTCGTGGACAGTAAAATATATGCATACATTAACTTTCTCATTTTTCCCATTGGGGTAGGCAGGAACTACAGAGGGCCATTTGCTACGATTCTGTTCCTTTGTTTACGTTCGTACATGAAGTCATACACCCACACATGCGAATACTACGCACATAACCTTTCTAAAGAATATCACCAATAAGATCTGCGAATATCTTTTTAGGGCGTCCACTCCTGGAGCTTAAGTCGACTCACTAAACATCTGGGTCAAGAGTCAGAGAAGGCAGTTGTCTTGGACTGTGAGGAGTTTCCTCTTTTAGATCCCTAATTAATAATAAATAAATATGCCACAACTTTTTCACACAACGCCATTTAGTCCCAAGTTTAGCTTGAGAGCTTGTGTTATGGGTATTAAACAGCTGATAAACATACTTATGTATTTCTAAATACATACATATTATAGATAAATTACACCCAGACACAGAACAAATGATCGTGCTCATTACACAAACGTTTGTCCTGTGTGGGAATCGAACCCATGACCTCCGGCATAGCAGTCTCACTAACTACTAGACCTACAGGCCAGTCAAATACCGGTCGCTTGACCTTACCATCTTACTGCTGACAAAGCACTCCTTTATACACATATTTATTTAAAAAACGATTTGGTTACTTTCTGTTAAAATAATATGTAATCGATATAGTGTAAAAGACATACCTCACATTCTCCTATGTGGCCCTTGACAAAAAAAACTGTAACGACCACTGCTCTAAAATAAAATGTCTTCATTATGTAATAATCCCACTGAAACCTTAATGTTGTACTTACCAACATAATAATACCAATATTAAATCATAAACACGGCAAAGCTTTACCAACAAATTTCTAAGAAACCACTCGACAACAACAGCAAAAGTTACTAAACAACGCAATTACTTCCACTACCATCACACGAATTCACTTCACAAAATAATATAATCCCCGCGGTATTATTCTACTGTTTACATAAACAGCTGTTCCAGCCCTTCATTGTATTGTACTTGGTCCTTGATATTCTAGCAAATTGGAAAATCGACATCAAGGCTCTTGAGTATCTCTTATCGCAGCTTGCAGACAATTTCTATATCTATTTATTAGGAAGTATCTAAATCAATAGGTACCTAGTCTACATCTACATTAATAATTAATTAATAATATAAAGAGGTAGTTGAAGGCCCAGAGGTTAAGGCGCCTACCTCTCATGCACGAGGTTGTGGTTTAAATCCGAGCAAAAGTACCAATGTGACTTTTTCAATCCATAATATGTACAGACGCCAGCACATCAAGTTACCCCATTGTGTCAAATTTCTTTGATCGTTTTTCAACTTTATGTCAAACAGAATAAGGTTCATATTCAATTGGGAAAATTTTACACATTAGGGTAACTTGATGAGCTGGCGTCTGTACTTTCTACGTTTATCTTAGACATCATTGACATCGGTGAAGGAAAAAATCGTGAAGAAACCTGGACTTATAGTTAATATAAGTTTGAAATCGCCAATATACCTTGAACAAGCGTGGTGATCAGTGCTCGTGCCTTATCTGTATGAGAAGAGGCTTTTTCCCTGCAGTGGGACAGTAACTTTATTATTATTACTAGCTGCTGCCCGCGACGTCGTCTGCGTGAAGGTTCTACAGCACCAAATATACCTAAGATTCCAGTGTCGGTATAGCATTATAAGTAAACAACTTTTAAAATAGCATTAAAATATAAGTTACATGAAGAGAGTTATATGGGAATCCTGCTGAGTTCAGTCATACCATGTGACTAAACGAAATAGACAAAATAATGCAGGAATACATTCCAGAGTACAAAAGAGTCATAAAATCTTTTTTACAAAAAAAACAACCGACTTCTTAAAAAAACACTAACATGAAAAAAATAATTCCAGTTTCGGAAGTCTGTGGTTTTGGTGGTTTTATTTCGTTCATTATTGGCCACCGACTTCCGAAACTGGAATTATTTTTCACGTGTTAGTGTTTTTTTAAGAAGTCGGTTGTTTTTTATGTATTTTTTTTTTTATTTTGCAATTTTTAGTTTGAAATAAAGAAAGCCTTTCAAAACTTGAAAGAATCATTGAAATCGGTTAACAATTGCAAAAGAAGTTCTTTCTAAACCTTTTAAAATAGACAGGCGTAATGTTATGTAATGGAAATACATAAACCATGCACAGACATGTGACTGTAGCTATTGCGAGTAATTTGCTGTTATGCGTTGAAGAGTTCCATCGCCTGTCTTCTTCATCAGTTTTTCTTCACGAAATGATACTTGCTTGATTTGTCACCAAAAAAAAATGTAAAAATTGGTACATGTTTTCCTATATTATTTGAGGAGTTCCCTCAATTCCTCGAGGATCCCTCATCAGATCTGAGATTTAATACTAATGGGACCAACCTGGTAGTATACCATATCAAATAAAAAGAATTTTGAAAATCGGTCCATAAATGGCGGAGTAATCGCGTAAGAACACACAAAAAAAAATACCGTCGAATTGAGAACCTCCTCTTTTTTTTGAAGTCCTATACATACCTACCTTATAACACTTTCCTATAAACTACGTTGGTAGTTATACTGCCAGGAGCCAAAATGTAAAGATAGTCAGGACTAGTGGCGCGGGAGCAAGCGACGTACAGGTGCCCGTGTGAGAAGCCACTCGTCCTGAGATCTACACCCGCTGCTCTGAGTATCGGCTCCTGCGACTTATTGATGGTCATCACTAAGCAAACACTCACGGGGAACTGTACGCGCTCGAAATGGATCGGTAGGCTATGAAGTATAAGGGGAATGCGTTGTATAATTACTGCCTCGCCGACGCCACAACCCGTAAGAATTTCCACCTCGATGGTGTCTGTGGAGCGAGATGACTTTAAGGCACCACCCGTTACACAACTTCGGAGGAGATTTGTTCCTAAAAAGCATAATCGGGACGCCGACCTTCATTCAGCTTGATGGTATGAGCTGGAAGTCAACTTGCTGACAGGGAGTTCAAAAATTCCACGGGATAATGTGTGGCGTCATCTTGCTCGACGACAGTGCTTATCGACGTATAGACCACTTCATTCCCCTCAATGACCAGCATGATCATTTTTGGGCGCCAAAATGGCCCTCTCACACGAATTCTGCTGGTGCGCTATACGACTGATGTCCACGTACACACAGCAAATGAGTTCTTCGAAGCTGGATACCACTCTACCGAGAGACTCTGAAAGCACCGCCTGTCTACTTCTCTTTTCTGGTAGAGTGCCTTTGCCAAGACTTAGAAGGACATCGGAGAATTCTTGAGCGCGTGCAATGCCGCCGAGCCGAGCTCTCATATTAATGGTCAAGCGCAGCGTACGAACTTGTGATCGAACCACAACGAAGATCGTTTCACCGAAGCATTCACCTCGTCAGCCCTCGATCCCCGCGTCAACTCGGGAAGCGTTTGCCTGAAATCGCCACTGAACAAAACTGTGACACTACCCATCAAATGTTTGTTCCTGCAGATGCCCTGCAGGGTTCTGTCCACGGTCTCAACTGCCTTCCTTTTGGACATCGTACACTCATCCCATATGATACGATCCGAACTCTGCTCAAAATTTTGAGGGTTTTGTTGAAACTTCAATTTGTCAAAACGAACTATACGATACAACTTTTATGAAAAAAATGCACAATGCCATTTATGAATTTTAAGAATAACTAACTACCAACCTCACCAACACGATCAAAATTTAAATTAATTTTCAAAAAGTGTTCATGTGTTACTTGATTTGATTTTTATACATTCTCATAGATGGCGCTGATTCCAAATTGTCTTTATACTACTAACATTCATTAAACTAAGTTTCTCTGCCAAAGTTACTTAATGGCGTATTTTTTATAGTGTAAAGCTAGATAATAGCATAGCTTACTCAAAACCAACATTTAAATATGCGTCCTTTGATTACACGCTTCCACAGAATGAGTAAGAAGAATAAAGATTCACTGCTCTTCCCCCGTAGGTGATAGCGTGATAATATATAGCCTATGTGTTGACCCGACCTCTTAGTAATATTCATGCAAAATTTGAAGTAAATCCATGCAGTACTTTTTGAGTTCACCCCGGACATACATACAGACAAACAGACAAACAGACAAACAGACAAAAATTCTAAAACGTCACTTTTTGTCACCAGTTACGTTTTTCTAACAAAACCCACTTATTTTTTCTTGAAAATTCTCAATGTACAGTTTTTCTTTCGTTACTGTTTTATTATATGTATATAGATTATAAAGAGGTAGTTATAGTTATAATAGTCCTTTATAGTTCTAGGTATCCAGCCCATTTTAGCCACCCTAACCTATAGTCCAGTAGGTTTTTTTGTTTCTATAGTCTACACCAGTCGCAAGTTTTCCTTGGGTGCACTTGTATAGTGCATACAGGAAAAATCTGCGGTTGGTGTCTCATTTCATTAAAGAGGGCAACGGTCCTCTGCGAGTTGGCTTCGGCCCCTCGTACGCCTTCCTAAAGTCCGGAACCAAAGGGTTCCGAGAAATAAAACCGAATTATTATGAACAGAATTTTTTATGTGTATTTTTGTAATGAATAAACTCAAAAAATACTGTGCCGATTTCAAAAATTCTTTCACCATTGGATAGCTACATACAACATGAGTAACATAGACTAATTTACTTTATAGCCTTGTATTCCTACGGTAACGGGAACTACGCTAGATTGATCAACGGTTAATTAAAGTTTGGCAATGTTGTCCCATAGATGAGTAACCAGTCATTGCGTTTCTAGTCTCTTCCGAACCTCAGAAAGCACATTAAGCTGTTAGTTTTCATTGACAGTCATTACGAACAACCGATTGCAAGGAAATTATTCAGGTTCACATAAGAAGTATATTCTCTAAAACAAAAACAAAAAACGGCCCATTCTTATATATTATGGCGGAGCTCTGAGGACACAAGGGAAAAAATACAACCAAATTGAGAACTTTCTTTCTTTTTTGTAAGTTTATGAATAAAGTAAGGCAGATGATAGCGCTGGCACGTCACTTATTATCATACCCTTAATAATATCATTTAATACACAAATTGTGTGAAACAAGTACCAACAAAGCGAAACAAACAAACGCGTAAATCAAAACAAACAACAAAATAATTTAAGTGGTTCATGAATTTAATCTCAAATCAGTCAGAGAACCCGCAGAACAAGGAAAAAACACGAAATAACTTTAGATTACACTGCTATGGTGCAGTAAACGGATGAATATACGCTTGTTTTGACTGTTATTACAAGATAAAAGGGGCATGAGACTGTATCCCTAGTGTTGAAAATTTTCATCATTGTTATCCTAATTTATACGTTTTTTTACAACTAATCTAACCTAACTAACAACTAACCGATAATCCCTGATAGGTTAGGCAGAGGTGTACAAAGTATGCCCTCATTTCGTCAGTTTTGTTTAAGACCCATGTAATAGGGGGCGAGCCATTAGTCTTGTATAGTATATATTTATGTAAATAGTACACCACACACTGCCTACTCATCTTCTCTCCTCCACTATCAAGTCCATCCAAAGGTTGTCTGTAAGAGATCACTTTTAACGATAAGGTCGCCCATTGCATCATCGTTTCTAGCCCTTAAAATTATAATTTAAAAGTTTTTATAGTGTAGGTACAATAAAGAGTATTCTATTCTATTCTAATTAGGCACTAATTCAGACTTCGAGGTTTTCTTTTTCTGATGTTGTTTTCGCATAAAACTGTAAAGCAATGAAAAAAAAACAAAAACCTATGGCATTAAGTCCGCGTCTGTACATTAGTGTGCTTGAAGTAATAAATAAAAAAACCCTTGAAAGTTTCGGCACTTTTGTCTAACACAATAAGAATTTGTTTTAAAACCAACATTAAAAAAAATACAGATAAAATAAACCACTTCTTTAGTTTCAAACATAATTGATTTAGATCTAAATAAATCATGATTTCGTACAGTAAACTGTATGCAACAAAAACATCACGTTAATGTTGGATAAGGAAACGCTGAAGAAAAATTTCAAAGTCGAGGACCATTGGCTAAACTCATGGTGTCCCTATATACTTTAAAGGCCTCTAATTGTAGAAATCTTAAGACTGCCTTACGAGAAGTATTTACTGGAAATGTAAGAACGGCTCGATAAGTCGTTGTGCGAACGCTTTACCGAATCCGATTTCAATTTAAACCAAGTACACATGATATCTTGCCATCATATCAGCGAGCGACCTAACACTTCTGTTAATTAATCACAAGTCTAGAGCTTCACTAATTCACAAGTCAGATAAATATCAACAAACAGTTTCTGCCAGTTATATTATTCTTGTCTAGGCTTGTAATAATATTTACGCCCGTTGGTAACCGAGTTTACTTATTATAAATTATTTATGACGCCATTTTGATTAACTGTTACCTAAGCGTCTGGAATTTTCCATTACAAGGTTTCGTTTCATCTAAATTCTAGGTGTTTCATTTCATGAACGATAATTATAACTATTTTGTTAAATTAGTAAAGTAATGTTAATTTTTGTAGCGTGTCTTAAAAACATTATGAACCTTTCAATCGTCAATTAGAGACACAATAGAAAGACAAAGACAGCGCGGATACCGGTGTCCTCTTGGGGTTTAATGAATTAATACCTACGGAATATCTTTGCAGCTTCGTTGGTCTATTAGTTGCAAGTATGCATACTACACATAAGACCTTGAGTTCTTTTTCCGTCGAGCAAGATACTGTTCGATTTATCATCCAAGAACACTTTGACACAGTAACATTCAAATTACAAATAAATATGACCTGAATACACAATACGTCATAACAAAGTATATTATTTTATACGTACGTTTATATGACTAGAAACTTGTCATTGGCCTTCTCCTACATATTACTTCCGACTACCTACTTGAATGTAGCTGTAAGTTAACCTAAAATTAAAGAAATAAGATAAAATAAAGTTAATTCAAGTGCCACGCTAACTTCTATGGTAAATGATATTTACTTTGCAAATAGGTTTTCACAAACACTTTCACACGTCATTTTTTAACTGGTAGATGAAATCGGAGTTTTACTAACTGACTATTTTGAGAAAAAACACCGAAAGAAACTCAGAGGTCATAGTCTGTTTTAAAGTCCAGACATTATCTTGGTCAAATCATGTAAGAACCATGCAGATTAGTGTCTGAGATGGTCTTTTCAGGAAAGAACCACACAGATATGAGGGGACCAGTCAGTCAGTGCAAGCATTTGTCAGTAATCGTGAGCTCAATTACTCGGAACTTGAGGAGCTCCGCGTGCACACGAACAGAACCAAAGAAAGAACATTTGGGTTGGTCCCATAAAGTACTCAAACTGTCAGACAAAAAGTTAAAAAATATGACAAGCAAACCGCTTCTTTTACAATACCCAGTTTACTAAACTGGATACCTATAGATATGAGAGACTCAATGAATAGTAGAAACGTACAGCGAAGGCTTCAAGAACACTACATCTAATTGATTATTATTTAACTATAAATAGTGCGTTGGCCATGGCGAGCTAAGTAAGACAGACTCCAGAGGTTTAATTGTGTGCTTTGTTAATTTTAAGAAACTTAGAGTTTTAATATAAATAAATAAAAATGTGTTTTCTCAGTCATCTGAAGTTTCCCAAAAGACAAAATAAATTGCAATTTGAGCAGGAGTATCACGGTATTATACATTGAAATAACATTTTAGAAAAAAAAGTGTTTATGTGGAACTTAAGTTAATATTACATTTTACTTCTGCGAAACTACAGAGCAGTTGTTGGCAGACGTAGCTCCCACGACAATCTCAATATTAACGTATGTACGTTCATTTCTCCATTTACATTATAAAATTACAAAAATAATCTGACCACAACCAAATTACTGCAAAATGCTTTTACACAAGAAACATCTTATACTACTAGTTTTAATTTTTTTTTAAGTTTAAATTACAGATTTGAGAAGTTGCTGAGGTTTTCACTAAAGTTGAACAAAAGATAGGATTCAACTTTGTTTTTAAATGTTCTTTTTGTTACATCAGTTACAAATTTTATGGGCGATAGGCTGTTGAAAATACGTGGTACTAGATCACTGTTACGTTTAAGAACCGTCTAATTTCGATTCAGATTAACCTTTCAAAACTCACTGCTTGCAAAATCGTTCGCGAGACGAAACTAAATAAAAGTAGATAAAAACTAAAGACGCAGACGGTTGTTTGAGTTCGTTCTCAAATTGCGAAACTTGGCCTACTGTACCTGGAAGTTCTGTGACAATATTTGAAGTTTACGATTTAGAGATCTATCACATAGGTAAGCGATTATTGAACGAGAGCTACGTGCGTTAGATTACCGTTCACCGCGGCGTTTCCTAACTGCGAAGAAAGTTTTTCAAGGTTATTTTGTAGAGGGCTGTCTCGATATTCTATCAAGATCAAAACAGTGTTATTTTTACACAACGAATAATAATTATAATAATACTTGCTGACGTCCCGCGGTTTCACCTGCGTAGGTCCCGTTCCCGTGGGAATGCAGGGATAAAAAGTAGCTTATTTTTTAATCCAGGGTCTCGGCTAACTCGACACCAAATTTTATTAAAATCAATTCAGAAGTTTTTACGTGAAAGAGTAACAAACATCCTCACAAACTTTCGCGTTTTTAATAATTAGTCCCTAGGATAGTAGAATTCTACACCGCCATCTAGTCCCAAGCTAAGTAGAGCTTGTGTTAAGGGTACTAAATAGCTGATAAAGATTCTTATATATTTCTAAAAACATGCATATTAAACATTACACCCAGACACAGAACAATGATTGTGCTCATCACACAAACATTTGTCCTGGGTGGGAATCGAACTCACGACCTCCGGCATAGCACTTAGGGCCACTAACTACTAGACCAACAGGCCAGTCAAATTGTTATTTAATTATTGTGTTATTTATTGATATGATTAACGGGGTGAATAGAAACGTGGTCGACTCAAAACTAGACCAACCTTATCGAGATAGCCGAAAGGATGGATGTGTTTTTGAGGTTAAACATTGACGTTCAAGTATTGGAAGAAGATAGAAATAATAACAGTAAATTATAGCAGTGATAGTCTTTGGCGTGATCGGTGAATGGCCAAATCATAGGTTTCGAGTTCAAAGCCAAGGCACCTTTGATATTTCGGAGTCATGTGCGTATTGTATAATTATCACTTGTTCCAAAAGGTGAGGAAATACATCGTGAGGAAACCAGCATACCAGAGAGATATAAGTTAATACACATACATACATACATACATAAACTCACGCCTTTTTCCCATGGGGGTAGGCAGAAACTACAGAGCGCCATATGCTACGATTCTTACACACTTCTTCTCTCTCTATCTCTCTCTTCTCTTCACAAACATCCAAACCAAAGTATACGTTTCTAAATAAAAGTATTTTAAAACAAATCTCCATACATTTCATTTCTGCCCCACAAAACATGAAAGTATTAACGTTAACGTTTTACAGACGCCACGTTACTTTAAAAAAAGTACACGTACAAATTCTTTTGTATGCAAGATACAATGAAACTGTGTTAAAATTAAATGTATGATCAGCTACGAACGCGTAGCAGGCGTCGCCTCGTAGCAGCGTAGAGCTTTCGTAGCCAGACGATCCGTGAACGCTAGAAATAGAAAATGTTATTTACTTACTTTCTATTTATGTGCAAAGGATATTATGTGAAAGGTGAATTTATGTGTAGCTTTAGATAAGAATGTGACTCGTACGGGGATGTATCATCACGTGTTGTGTTGAAATGAGGCTTTTTTTTTTGAGAAATGTGTAGTAAAAACAGATTATTTACTACCTATTTAATTAAAATTGATCACGGAAATAAAAATCTGACCGGTGGAAATGTAGTTCTAATCTTCTTATTATTTTAATGTCTATTAAGTACAAGATTTCTTCTTCCCTAGAGAAACATTACAAGAATTATAGCAAATTAAGTTATGGAATTGAGTATAGTTGAATTGAATACAGAAATATCGATTCGAAATCATTTCAATAGATTATTTGTAATGTCAAAATGTTAATGAATTAATATTTAATAAAAAAAAATATAATCATAGTCAAGAAATAATTTATAATTTTAAAAATATGCTCCAACGTCAAAATACTAATAACTTGAAATATTAATTACAATGTCAAAAATTATGATTTAAATATTCATTTCCGAAATTAAAACACATTTATATATAAGAGCAAAGCAAACAATATAGATATAAATTTATTTATTGGTAACATTCTCAGGGCGGGTAGTAATTTATTATGTTTTTTTATAGTCATAAAACTAGCATTCTAACTGTACATTTGCAATCTCTGAGAAGGAGCTAGCAATTTTCCTGCATTTTTTTTAATTTTGTGAATAAATAAGGATATTTTTTAACAAACAGACGTGGGAGTAGGATAATTTTTAGTTTTTCATAGTGGCTTTGAATGGTTTGGGTATTCTGCTCCGCTCATGGCTCTAATACTTTTATTACACTATTACACTTTAAACGCCCTGTCCACATTAAAATTTACTGAATCACCCCATATCACTAAGCCGTAACGCAATAAAATAAAAAAAAATAAAAAATCCACAACTTTTCACACAACGCTATTTAGTCCCAAGTTAAGCTTGAGAGCTTGTGTTATGGGTACTAAACAGCTGATAAACATACTTACATACTTCTAAATACATACATATTATAGATAAATTACACCCAAACACAGAATAAATGATCGTGCTCATCACACAAACATTTGTCCTGGGTGGGAATCGAACCCACGACCTCCGGCATAGCAGTCAGGGTCACTAACTACTACACCAACAGGCCAGTCAAAGGCAAATATGTATTATCATGTCGAATCGATACTAAGTGTTACTGACATGTTGCATGTTTGAAATTGAACTATTTTGGTTTCGTTATTATTAATCTGGTTTTTTTTTTTTTTTGGGCTAGTCTCCGCCGAGTGAACGGCGCTATTTTATATCTACCTCTGCAGTCGTACAAGTTCTCGCATTTCATTCCTCTCGCACTTCCATTCCGCATACTTGTTCATTCTCTTATCCTTCCTCATTCATTCTAGTGGGTGGGACTCCCACTTTTATTACTAACTATTCTTCTACTCTACTTTTATTTGTATATATAATTATATCTTAGAACTATGGGTAAATAACTGAGGTACACATTTTTTGTTTATATTGTTAGATTCTTACTTATGCTAGTTTTACACAATCTTATAGGTATTCCTGGAAATTATTGTCCCCCAGCCATTTTATGTTATTAATTAATTCAATATGAAGTAGTATTAGTTCCTATGTCAGTTTTATTGGAACATTTTGTCGTCAAAGTGGTATCAGCAAATTGGATGCAGTCACAATTTAAACATATTCTGAGGTCATTGATATATTATAAATAGTGAAAACGTTAGTCAGATAATTTTACAACTAAGGGCCAGCACATATCTGGTTTATCTGGCTGGTTTTATTCACTCTTCCTTCTTCGTCCAGGCGGTTTTCCTTTGGAATGCGCTCCCTCTGAACATCAGGATGGCAACTAGTCGGTTCACATTTAAAATGAAAGTTCGTGAACATATGCATAAGATGTTGGCTGGTTCATCGCTGGGTTGATTGGCACTCTGAATAGTTGTTCGATAAGAACGTATTTTTATCTCTCTTGACCATATTCTGTTTAAGTATGTATGTATCTGTGTTTTTATTTTTATGTGTCACTTTTTGTCCTTAATTTTTACCCTGTTGCACCTACCTCGTTCCATCTCTGCACCACCTTAAGGTAGACTGGTAGAAAATCCCTAAGGCATTAAGTCCGCCTTTGTACAGTTTTTTTTTACTTGTGCATAAAGTTTTAATAAATAAATAAATAAATACCTGGTGAGGCGAATGAAGGTTCTCTCTGGTTGAAAATGAGTTGAAAAAAAATAAACTTCCACGAATCCAAGAGCATGGAAAATCTTAATAAAATTACGTGGTTTATTTATGACTTAATTTTAAGGGACACAATGGTAATACTGCTTTGACATGGAAACAACGCTTCGCCAGGTCTGAGCTGGCGCTAATGATCCTTTACTGATAGTAGAAAATATTTATCTCCATAATTGTCAACTAAATGTCATATGGACCCTTATCCCAGCTAACTCAACAATGTTCCATTTTACACCCTCTCACAATTTTATGATTAATAAGTAAGTGCCTCCATTATAATATTAGGATAGTGTTTTCGAATAAACATTGCCCTTTTGTTACAAAATTGCTTTAACTCTGGGAGACTTAGGCCACGAAAAGGTTAAAACTTGTTTAGAAAATTATTATTATCTAGAAAACAGTTACGCTGTTGTTCTAAAAAAAACAATGTGTATACAGTGGCTTATAACAGATATTACACAAAGTTCGTCTAATAATTATAAATGGACAACGATGATCAAAAATGTTTTGTGTTCTTTGTCATTTCACGAAGATTACGACGAGAATAATTGTCACGAAGTTAAAGAGAGGATTTTTTTTTTTTTTTTTCATGCATCAGGTTGAGGTTCAAATCCAGGCGTCTCGCATCCATCGGATTTACGCGTCTCTATCCAAGTCGACAGTCCATCTTGTGGGAGGCCTTCTAACGCTGCGTCTTTCGCCTTGTTTTCCTTATGAATCTAAAAATTTAACAAAGTAATTATCCTACACCACTACGGGACATTGACCTTACTAATTGCACTCCACTTAGCAGAGATCGTTGCTCCATTTTGCCTTAGGTCGACCCACACTACATTACCAATTCGCGGTCCCCTCTCTAGAACACGTCTGTCCCAATTGCCATTAATTGTACGACTAATGAAATTATCTCGATTAAATTAAACACTGATACGTCTACTATTAGAAGAAATCGGTCCTTTTTTGGTCCTGGTTGTACGAAGGACCAAAATGCAATGTAATTTATACTATTCTCATTGCGAAAAGTTACCATGGCTTATAATGAATTGATTGCACATAACTTTGTGCATAGTTGTGTGTAAAACTTTCCCGACGATGTTCATAGTTCTTGATTACTAGGTACCAATTGATGGTAGTTCCCGTTTCCGTGTAAATACAGGTATAAAAAATAGTCTGTGTCACCCAGGGATAGTGTTACTTCCCAAAGTTGAAAGAAATTTTCAAATCGGGCTGCTAAAGAGAAGTTCCAAATATAAACCCAATTACTGTGTGCCTACCCTGTACACCATGCTCAGTGCTCGCGACCAGGAGACCAACTGGCCCGCAAAATCTTCGTCTCTATAGTAAAACATAATATTTTACTAATAAAAGTTAAAAGTCAAAGTCAAATCATTTATTTCAATTAAGCCATTTAAAAGGACTTTTGAACGTTAAACTTACAAGTTAAATAAAATATAATGATTCTAGTTGCCCCTTCCAAAAGGTAGTTTCGTATGGAGAAGAATGGGCAAGAAACTCCATACTTACTCTTTTAAAATAGTTTTTACAATATTTTGTGTACTTACAATAAAAAGAAATACATTAAAAATGTGAATACGATGTACCTAAAATAAAAAAATAAAACAAAAAGAAATAACATAAGTACTTTAATTAGATTAAGCATTTTAGTAGATAAGTACATAATTATGTGGATAGATACATGGTACTCTCACATTTACAAATATGTAAATCACGGATTATTATTTATCAAATCAAGAAAATATTAAATAAATAACAATAATAAAAAACCTGCGTTAGTATGTCTACTTGTCTATTAGTAGAGTTAAAAGTTAAAAGTTTCTCAGATTTAGCTGCAGGTTTTAAAGTCTTATGACACGTAATTAGGGTCGAACGTATTGTTATTTTCTGGGCACAATTCCAAATTGGCCGGCTGACGAGGAATTTCATAAAGATTCACTTTTCTGTACGTTCTTTGTTATTTTTTGTAGGAGGACATTCTTTTGGATACTTTTAGTCTAGGAAAGGTTTTTGTAATAAGAAAATGTAACGAACCTCGCTAAGCTATCTTTGTTTTGTTAACCAGATAAACTTTAATAAATCATGAAAATTATGTAAGAAGGTCCCACGAGGACAGGCAGAAACTACAGAGCGCCATCTTTTATGATTCCTACATACTTGTTTTGGTTCATTTGCGTTCATACATGTAGTCATACACGCACGCTGATTGCGAGAAACACGCACCTGACCCTTCTGAAAAACCTCACCAATAAATACCTACAATATACACGTACAAACATAATTATCTTCTTCTTCTTCCCAGAAAAATCACGAGGAAGTGGCGAAGGGCGGGCTTTTTGAGGGACTGCCTAATGTAATTTTTGACAATAATTCATTAAACCCCAAGAGGACACCGGTATCCGCACTGTCATTGTCTTTATATTGTGTCTCCAATTGACACGATTGTAAGGTTAAAAAGGTGTTGATTCTAAGCCTAATTTGAATAAAAGATTTGATTTGGATGAGGTCTGTCAATATCCATTGACAGACCTCATGATTAGAAGTATTTCTAGGGCCTTCCCTCCCGGTGTGTCCACTAACTTAACACAACGTCACGCCTGTAATCCCTGAAGGGCTAGGCAGAGGTGTACCTGGGTAGTACACCCACATTTCGCCAGTTATGTTTAAGTCCCATGTACCTAATCTAGGGGACGAGCTTATTCCTATCAATCGGTCACGAACCCAGACTCCGGGCTGCTACCGTGTAATTCCAGATAGCAAAACTCAATAACAATTTAGCTAACCTGGGGATCTAACCCGGTACCTCATGCTCAGCAGTAGCACTTGACCAACGAGGCAGTCCAGTAATTCTGTCTTAAAAATACCTTTAGAGATTTCCACATTAATTTGATTTATGAAACCCATACCTACGCCCGACGTAAGCGAAGTCTTTGAACTTTTATTGCAAATCAACCAACATCAGAAAGTTTGTAAAACTTGGGAATCTTGCGTGAACTCCAATTTACATGGTAATCATTTTGGGGACAAAATGATGGAACGCGAAATATGGCCTTTGCGCATAAAATCGATCGAAATCGATTAAAAGTTAATAATAGACGCATTTCTTGTTTACGTGGTTTAAGCAAAAAGTTGGTGACGTTATAGTGTACAGGGGGCCTATTCACATTTTTCATTAATTCTTTACGATATCGCAGTTTGATAAATCTAAAATGTTTAAAATTGGAATAAACTTAAAAAATAATAAATTTTCTTGAATTAACTTTGTTAGGGCCTTTTAAAGGGAATCAGATCATACGATCAAGATCAAGCGTTAGTAACAAAAATACGTTTGACTGTTGAGGGACTGTCTTCTGAATACGACCACCCTTCACCACTTTTTAGTGTTTTTGCAACCACCATCAAATGCCACTTCTACCCTAGCCAGAGTTTGAACAGGGAACTACATTACAACCAAAAGGAAAATTAAAAGGTCGCCTAAGTCACTACAAAAACTCACTGATACAAAGTCCGCTAGTGTTATTCTTATATTTTTTTAATTAGGTACATACTTCAACTTCAGTAGAGTTAACGTTAAATATTTTATTTCACGTTGAAACTTATAATAGAATTTTGCAACCACAGAGCGACGATCCACAGAGCAGTGTTGAGAAAAGTGTAACACTTTTAAATTGCTGTTTAGATATTGTTGTGGTTACAGCGCCAGCGTGACATAGTAAAATAGTTACTATTTTTAACCGACTTTCAAAAAAAGAGGAGGTTCTATGTTCGTGTGTATGTATTTTTTTTTTTTTTTTTTTTTTTTTTTATGTATGTTACCTGATTTCTCCCCCATTTGTGGACCGATTCTCAAAATTCTTTTTTTATTTGAAAGAGTATACTCCTGAGGTGGTCCCATTTTAATTTGGTGAAGATCCGGTGCTGATCTTCGGAGATATACTACGGAACTCTTCAAAAATAAACGGCAAATCTGTCGTGATTGCTGGAATCGCTTGGATGTTTATTGTTTATACAACATAATGACGTGTCATCATGCCTGTATGCTTTGAGGGGTATGCAGGTGGGTACAATATACCTAGATTTCGTCAGTTAGGTATGTTAATTTTAATTTATTAGGGATTAGTGGAAAACCCTATTAGGATAACATGTATTGTAAACAATTAACAATATGAAATAAATTCATGGCAAACATTTTTATGGTAACAACTAAAAATGGAAAAATAAAAAACTTTTTTGCAAAAAATAAAACCGACTTCAAAAAAAAACACTAAACGGTGTAAAATAACTCTAAATTCGGAAGTCGGTGGCCCATCATGAGTAAGACAAACCCACCAAAGCCACAGACTTCTGAATTTAGAGTTATTTTACACCGTTTAGTGTTTTTTTTTGAAGTCGGTTTTATTTTTATTAGAAACGAATACTTCGCTCGCGACTTCGTCTGCGAATATTTCGTACTTTTCCTTTTGAACTTTGACATATCAACAAAATGTAGCCTTTATTACTTGGTGATAACATAGCTTTCTAATGTTGGAAGAATTGTCAAAGTTAGTTTAAACATAAAAATAATTCTTTCCTATCTATATTATTAATATAGATATAGGTAGATAAAACAAAAAAAAAGTTTTAAAAAAGAAGCAGACAGATGTGTTAAGAAGAAAAAAAATGGTACGTTGACCCAAAATTTGTGAAATGAACTGGACTTTTTACAGATAGACCTTGACAGATAGATCTGGAAATAGAGCAGGGAGTCCTACAGTGCAAAACAGGTAGTAATATTAAAAATAAAGGCAAGAGGTTAGCATTATATTAGAAAATGGTGGTGTGGTATCATTTGTATAATGATTCGTTGTCCACGATTATCTATTAATACATAAACTTAAGCCTTTTTCCCATGTAAAAAGCACAGAACGCTGCATGCAACAAATTTACTTGTGACTTTAAATTCTCAATTAGGGCCGGATTTTTCGGGGGACTCTCTTATCTAATTTTTATGTTTAAAAATTGAGGGCTGATTCTCAGCCTTATTTGAATAAATTAATTATGTTTTTCTTTGTTTGGAATAATGGGAGTATTCAAAACAAAAAAAAACATATTACCCAGAAACTATGTCGTGTTTAACTGAACTAGGGTAAGGATATTTGACCTTCAAATTGCCTCTTGTGTGCATTGCATACATAATATCTAGATACGCTATCAGCCTCCCAAACCACAAAGTATATCAATCAAACATTTCAATCCTATCCTCATTGGACCATCTTAACCACAAACGGACATCACAATCAAGGAGTAGCACGACAACACAACAAATCAAATGGCTTGCTAAGACTCTAATGCCCCACTTGGGAATGTCTTGAGATTTATTGTCTAGGACTTTGGGACTTTGGGCTGTCATGTCGTGGTGAATCTTGGGACCGGGCTCTTAGACTAATTGTGGACTGTATCTTGTTTATACAGGCTGCAATTCTTTCAAAGTCATGACCCTTTTCAATGTGTCTTTGTTTGGATGGTAAATCAATGGTCAATGCTTTTCCCAGACGTGTAGTAAAAGGAGATTAATGGATTGTGTAAGGACCGGCTTTTCTGTTAATTGATACTAAAGTTTTCCGTAAGGGTAGAATTTTTCGGCAAACTGTTAAGAGTATTTTTTAAAGCGAAACTGCCTCTATAATTAATTTACTTTTGACAAGGTAATCTGTAGAATAACAGTGAATATAATTTTTGTTCCGAATTCAAAGTTCCCTTTGTTGGTGGTTGCCCCATTGATTTTAGGCACAAGGTACTGCCGCGATATGACGATTTTATTTCGTACTAGCAGACGTCCCGTTTCCGTGGGAATACGGGGATAAAAAGTAGCCTATGTGTTAATCCAAGGTGTCGACTAACTCCGTACCAAATTTTATTAAAATCCATTGATTAGTTTTTGCGTGAAAGAGTAACAAACAACCATCCATCTATCCGTCCTCAAAACGCGTTTATAATATTAGTAGGATAAAGAACAAGACTTTCTAAGTTCATCTAAGACATCACGAAATCTGTAAATAAATTAAGTCTGAAATAGCTATCCGGCACTGAGCAAGTGTAATGGTAACTGCTCATGCCTTCTTTGAATAAGAAGTGGCCTTTGCCCTGCAGTAGGACGATTACAGTCTGGTTTATTGTATTAATAAAAGACATCCAATACTTGTTTTATACACGGGACACCACGAACAAAATTTTGGACACAATTCGACTAGTCTAGTTTAGTACGCTCCGCCGCCGGTACAATATTGCTATAATTATTATGCTGGATGGCATTACTGGGATCACATTTTTTCTCGAACATAAGCCTTTCCCCACCACTTTCTTTGCCTTTCGCCTACCTCTCATGCATGAGGTTGTGGTTCAAATACGGGCACGTACCAGTGTGACTTTTTCAATTCACATATACTTTCTAAGTTCATCTTAGACATCATTGACATCAGTGAAGGAAAACATCGCGAGGAAACCTGGACTTATAGTTAATATAAGTTTGAAATCGCCAATCCGCATTGAGCAAGCGTGGTGATCAATGCTCGAGCCTTCTCTGTATGAAAAGAGGCCTTTGCCCTGCAGTGGGACAGTAACAGGCTGGTATTATTATAAGCCTTTAAGCAGATATAAATTTAAAAACGATGTTATTAAAATTTTATAGGATCGTCAGTAGACTCAGTAGGTATTCCAAAATCCAATTATCATTATTTATAGGTTTGGGTATCACGCATGAACTTTGTATTTGTTTTTTTTTTTAATTTAGCTTTTTTTCTAGTTTGTTAGTTTTTTTTTTTTTTATAGGTATATAAAATCCTTTTAATCTTTTTGTTTTTCTTTAAGTTGCCCTGTCACAGTTAACGTTTGCTAACAGTTGGTTTGTATTATATTATTATAGTAATATGTGGAAAACGTTATGGGTAGTATATAATTATGATGTGCGCTACTTGATTAATGTTGCTAATGGTTCAATAGACTGTCCAGATCTTGTCTGAAAATTATCTTTACGCACTAATCAGATGGGGTTGCGACAGCGACCACTTCTGCATGTACCTAGTGCCACTAATTATAGACGTAATGCATTTTTTCTGAGAGCCAGTCGCAGTTTTAACGAGATTTCATGTGAACCAGGCATTGACCTCTTTTGCACCAAAGCAGGCACAGTTAGAAAGCACTTAGCAAAGCCATTTTTCGAACAACCAGCACCTTCTTTGCACTAGAACCTTTTAATATTATTGTTTGTTACTAAGTTATTACCTATTGTAGGACCAAAAATCTGATTCTTCTGTCATTATAGCTACTTACTTGTGGAAGCTTGTAATTAGCAATTTAGTTATCTACTATTGTCGTTATGTTGATATTAGTCTAATGGTAGTACATTTAGCATAAACAGTCTTGTCTTACATTGTTTGTTTTCTCAAATATAATAATTAAAGAAACAAAAATTTCTTCACATTATTTTGTATCTCTTTGTTATTTATTTTATTTTAGTTATATTTCTGAAAACCGAATCCTTAGCATATGAAAAGATACATCACAGTAAAGTTCCATAACTCAATTCTCTATGCAAAACTCACTTTTAAAAATAAAATTTAAATGACAAAGCATGAAAGCTAACAACCCGCGTCCTTTTGAAGAGAGATTCGAAAAAAGAAACGTCTTCGTTTCTTTTTATAAGAGGGAACAGCCTGAACAAAGTTTCAGCAAAAAAAAAACAAGATTGTTGAGAACTTTTCAAGTCACATTTAAGATGTCGCCTCGTTTTTAAGAAACCGTCTTTATGTTATGGTAAAGTAATGTATGTTTTTCTGTCTGCTTGCAGCTGTAATCTGTATTAATGTTTTTCTGCTTTTAGTTTTCACTAGCTTTGGCTGTGGTTCTGTTTGGTTGGAGATCTAATTTGACATAAAACCTATCCCATGTCGTTTTTCGATAATGTTGATTTTAATTAGTAAAAGGTGTTTTGAAAACGGATGAATGGTTTTCTGGTGTTGCACCCCACGTACAAACTTACAACCAGATTATTCCTTAATAATATTGAATAGATTAGTAAAGATACACATCACGCCTGTATTTTTCGAAGCGATGGATAGAGATGAAGCTTTAGCGACACTTCAATTTTAATGTTATTTCCACTTTTTCACAACACTATATGTTACCAGTTAATTTCTCCCAAGGGTTAGGCAGGTGTGCATCTGCATAACATGTCCACATTTTAGTGTTTTTAATTACATGATTTTATCTAAGTAGATGTTCTTTTGCTCACATTACGCTTGTAAAAATGATGCAGAACAATCTGATTAAAAGGAAAGAAAGCTGTCTGTGCGCTTAGAAATCCAAAAAATATGTAATTCGTGCATGTATAAAATCACACCTTTTTCTCATGGGGGTAGGCAGTAATTCTCATCATCATCTGCCTAGCCTTTTCCCAACTATGTTGGGGTCGGCTTCCAGTTTAACCGGATGCAGCTGAATACCAGGGTTTTACATGGAGCGACTGCCTGTCTGACCTCCACAACCCAGTAACTGGGTAACATGATACCCCTTGGTTAAACTGGTTGTCAGACTTTCGGGCTTCTGACTACAAGTAACGACTGTCAAAGATCTACAAATGACAGCCGGGACCAACGGCTTAACGTGCTTTCCGAGGCACGGAGGAGTCTTGGTATGTAATAAATGGTCACCCATCCACGGACCGACCTCGTCAAGCGTAGCTTAACCTTCGATCGACCCATGCGGCTGTTATAATTTAGCCACAAGCTCCTCCCTAGGTAGGCAGTAATTCTACAGAGCACTATATGCTACGATTCTTACATAATTTTTTGCTTGGTTTACTCAAACAGGTTGTCATACAATATCTAAGGACATATTTGAAACATAATTATAATTACCATTGCCAATAATCTAAAGATCAGCCTATCTAGCACAAAACACCAAAACTACTTCCCTAAAATAACATTAAGGCCACTATCCCAAATTAATTATTTCCTGAATAACCTCCTACAAACCCCAATATTTTACGTGCAACAATAAATAACATACGAACAAAAAGAAACTTACTCTTCCCAAAGTAATCGGATAATCGAACTAATAAATACTTATAATAAATAGGGTTATTTACTTAACTATACACGAGTTGATAAACTTGGTTTACTCATAGAGATATAGGAGAAAAAGAAAGAGCTTGTGTTAGATCAAAATAGTAATTCTACTAATATTATAAATGTGAAAGTTTGTAAGGATTCTCTGGATGTTTGTTACTCTTTCATGACAATCCTTTTGAACTAGTTTTGAAAGAAGTTTACAGTATGACACAAATTCAAAAAGATTTTTTTTATTATTTAAAAAATAAATCTTATATAATAAATCTTAGTGTGTAGACATTTAAGATTTATTTTTAAATTATTCATTAATCAAATTAAAGGTTCACCCAGCACACATAGCATACAAATAGTATGTCATACGGTAATATCCTGATATAATATGCCAATTATTATTACAGGTAATCAAAACGACAAGAAATATGTGATACCTATATTAATTACCGCTTAGTTGCTAACTGATACTTGGCGACTAATGCTGACCCCAAAATAGTTGGGTTCGACTTCCTGAATAAACAAATGCAGTTTTATACATGAAGCGACCTGTCTGACCCACCAGTGATCATATACCTCTTATCTAAACTGGTTGTCAAACTTTGACCTCCACAAGTGACCTAGTAACACCTTAATACCCTTTGGTTAAACTGGTTGTCAGATAATTATCGGTCTATCCGTAACGACTGTCAAAGATCTACTAATGAAAGCCGGGACTATGACTTATACGTGCTTTCCGAAGCACGGAGGGGGTCTTGATAATATAAAAATTGATCACTCATTCACGGTCTGACCTCAGCAAGTATAGCTTTACCTTTGATCGTCCCGAGCGGCTAATGTTATTAAGCCACAAGCCACGGTTATCCCTGTTGTATGTGATTTAAAAGTTTAAATTTCATTGTGAATGTAAAACAATCGTCGAATAGCATAAACCTCCCATTTGTTTTTAATTACCGCTTTGTTTTCAACCCACAATGCTGAATGTTTTTCATTTAAACCGTATTACCCGTATCTCCAACAACGCATAAAACGGGTCAAAACGTAAACATTCACTAATTTCATACTAATACGATCGTTATTCGCCTTTAATGATCTGAATATCAATTAGCTAACACTAATGATTATGCAATATATTATTATTGGTAATTATCACAATTATTGCACAATGATGATTTGTGGTTGTATGGGAAAGAGGCTTGTTTGTGGCTAAATAAAAAGCACTACAGCCACACGTATTGTTCTTCTAGGTCACATAAACAATTAAGAGTCACTTTTATCTGAAGGATAAATAGAAAGAAAGAAAATACTTTATTTGGACACACAGAACATAATAAAAAAGAACCAACAATATAGATAACAAAAAAAAAACAAGAAAAGATCAAAAAACAAAATATTTATCTGTTAATTAAAAAATCAGCGCTTAGGAAAAAGAAATTAATTGTACTAAGGCCGATATTTCAATGGCCAAATAACTGATATCTGAGCAATGAAAATGGTAGCTTCACAGCTTTTTATTCGTAAACAAAGGTGATGATAATTAACAAACAAGATCTTTAAATTACGTCGCAATATGTTTCGCTATGTTTTTCCAATTGACATAAAAATAAAAATATTAAGTTTAATATAGGTAGATAAAAGTTTTCTGACTATTGAAAAAATATCATAACAAATAATAACTGGGTTGTTTATTGTACAGACGCCAGCACATCAAGTTACCCCAATGTGTCAAATTTTCCCAATTGAATATGGACCTTATTCTGTTTAACATAAAGTTAAAAAAAGTTCAAAGAAATTTGACACATTGGGGTAACTTGACCTGCTGGCGTCTGTACTTACAGTAACACATAACCCCATCCCAATAATTTTCTAACCCAGTCAAAAATTAATGCTCTCCCTCCGTTCGTATTGAAATTATTGTAATCAATCTTCTCTTAAATTACCCTAATCCCGCTAAACTAAAACTGTGCATATCTAATTATAACCGTTGGTGTGAGAAACAGAGCGATTTGGTATTTCTGCGTTGAAGAGGAAGTGGTGACGAGGGTTGACACAGGTAGTAACTATGCACGTTCATGTGGAAAGGTTTAGTAAAATGCGATTAAGAGAAAGGATTTATACTGTTAAATGTTAATGTTTTGGGATATAATATTTTATAACTATTCCAAAGAAAGGTAATGAACCAAATACACCACTAATTTTTAATTAGTACTAATACTTTTAGGGCTTATTCCAGATGGTCTTCTCATTGTATTTGTAAGGATCATTAAATAATATTCATAAACAGCAAAGTTTATAGCGTTTGGTTATATCCCAAAAAGTCACCAAATTTATGGAAATAATGTAGCTATTCATTAATCGTCATCTCTCGCTCACGTTTGCGTGATCTCGCTTAAGCATGCCCCGCCTCCAACAGCTGTTTTCGTTATTTAAGTTGAACTAAACAGGTAATAAAACTGAATTTTGTTTTTTTACTTTTGATTATGCAAATAATTGATCAGTAACAGGTACGGGTACGGCCCAATTTTTTTGGTACTAATTAAAAAAATAGTGTTTTATAGTTACCAGCGGTGTGACATCGGCAGTAATCGCTCTCAAATTTTAACCCAAGCCACGCACTTCTAACTTTTCGGATTAATGTCTGTATTTTGTATAATTATCACTTGCTTTAAAATCGACGAAGAAAAACATCGTAACAAAACAAAGACATTCAATGTTCAATTTAAATTCAATACCTGTAGACCGGACATCTCGATTTTTTTTTTCCAAAACTTGTGTCTGGCAGGACACAAGTTTTGGAAAAAAAAATGCTATGAGTTTTTTTTACTACGCTCCGCTGCCGCTACAATATTCATATATTATTCTAGATGGCGTTATTGAGAAATGGGATCAAAATTTTTGTATGTCATTTCCTCGCATGTCCGCTCAATGGCATTTTAAATCTCTCTGTAAGAAAACTATGCCTGAGAGATATTTGTCGATGGCTTGTGAAACCACTTCAGAGGCCCATAGACGTTAATACTTTGACACCAGTTGAGTAACTAGTCACACAAAAAGAAAAGAAAAAATGACGTGTGGCACTCGGAGACTGCCGCGGTAAAGCTATTGCATAGCATTTTTATCAACTCCTCTCCTCTCCCCCTCCCCCTCTCCCCCACCCTCCCTCTCCCCCACACCTCCCCCGCCCCTCCTCTCACCCCTCCCTCCCCTGCCCCTCCGTCCCCTCTCACAATACCCTCTTCCCTCTCTCACAATCTCCCCCTCCCCCTCCCCTTCCCCCTCCCCCACCCCTAAATGAAAAAAAAAATAAAAAATTAAATTCTTATCTCAGTCTCAATCTGTCGTGCGTCTAATTTCCCTATATTTTGCAGAGTTTTTGATATTATAATGTCGCTGAGATTATGAGAATGCAACAAGAATTGTTAACTTTTTAAATTACAGGAATTAGTTTTCTGACCTCCTCAATTTGGTACTGGGTAGCTTGATGTTAAACTTGGTTAAACCGGTTGCCAAACTTTTAGGCAAGACGTTTCCTCAAAAAATAGGATTCTAGGCTTTTTTGTTAGATATTTATTATTTGGAGTGGTTGCCTCTACTTGTCTGCGAAAGTAGGGTCCCGCCACAAGATTTACAACCCACAACAGTAACTCGTTTTATTGTTTTTATAAATTAAGTCAAGAAAAACAATAAATTCTAGAATTATAATATCTTTTAACACAGCCCACACAGTACGGACATAAATAAAGACAGTATTAAATATATTATCATATGGTTAAATGTCATAAAAAGAGGTTTTTACGAGTTTATTTTTACGTCACTGGTGTTTCTTATGTTGTGTAGCGCTAGCATCAAAATCGTGAGCATCATTTGCTTTTTTTTTGTTTTGGTAAGTACCTACAATTATTAGCCTACATCGTTATTAAAATTGAAATTTTTATTTCCAAACCATGCCGGGTTCACGGTCGTACGGGTGCACTGGTGAATTAAAATATTATGTTATTTCTTTATTTTCCGATTCATAAAAAAACGCGTGTGCTATACACCACACGACTCAAGGGAAACTTCTTAAAAAAAATACACGCGCACTGCGTACGAAACGTAACTCTCTCTCTTTCTATCTTCACTAACTTATATCTCGCTCTCAATTTGCGTTCGCCTGGCCAGTTCACACTTTTCGTAACGTCTTTTTTTGTCACGTTTTCACCAGCTAACTTCCCTAGTCAAGCGTGCGTAAAGATATTTTACTTCAAAAATACTTTGTGTTATTAAATATTTACCGGTTCTCATTTGTAGAACTTTTATTGTCGTTGCCATTAAAAGTCTGATAACCAGTTTTACCTAGTGTTACCCAGTCATTAGGTTGAGGAGTTGAGATGGCCAGTCACTCCATGTAGAATACTACTATTAAGCTGCATTTAGACTGGCCTGTTGGTATTATATAGTAGTTAGTGGCCTTGACTGCTATGCCGGAGGTCATGGGTTCGATTCCCACCCAGGACAAATGTTTGTGTGATGAGAACGTTATTTTTTTCTGTGTCTTAGTGTTATTTATCTATATTATGTATGTATTTAGAAATATAATAGTAGTCAGTTTTATAGTACCCATAACACAAGCTCTGCTTGGCTCGAGACTAGATGGCCTTGTGTGAAAGTTGAAGAATGTTTATTCATTTATTTAAATCATTTACAGTCGTTATCCCAATAGTCTGAAAACCAGTTTAACCACAAGAGATATCGAGTTACCCAGTAATTAGGCTGAGTAGGTCAGTCGCTTCTTGTAAAATACTAGTATTCAAAAACTGTATTTGGCTACACTGGAAGCGAATAGTTGGGAAAAGGCTACGGTGATGAGTGGGTAATCTAACAACATTCAAGGCTATAATCCCTTCAAAGTAATCAACACGTTTACGCGTGTTTCGAAACGCCACAGACTAATTATAAAATCAAATCACGATGTTTTATATTACGCACTTTAATCTACACAAATTAGACCGCAGAATGTACCACACACCATTCCCCTCGTATAATAATAAACGTGTTACAAGTAGTAAGAGCTCCAAATTCACCATATTTTTTCACACGAGTGCACGCAATGATATTATAAGTAAAAACTTTTTTGCAAAAAAGTTTTTTATTTTTCTATTTTTAATTGTTCCCATACAAACATTTGCTATGAATTTATTTTATATTATTCATTGTTAACAATACACGTCATGGTAATAGTTAATATCACTTATCCCTAATAAATGAAACTTAACATATCTTACTGTCGAAATCTAGGTATATTGTACACATCTGCGTACCCCTCAAAGCATACAGGCGTGATGATACGTCATGATGTTGTATAAACGATAAACATCCAAGCGATTCCAGCAATCACGACAGATTTGCCGTCTATTTTTGAAGAGTTCCATTGTATATCTCCGAAGATCAGCACCAGATCTTCACCAAAAATAGGACCACTTCAGGAGTATACTCTTGCGAATAAAAAAAGAATTTCGAGAATCGGTCCAGAAATGGGCGAGAAATCAGGTAACATACATAAAAAAAAAATACATACAAACGAACATAGAACCTCCTCCTATTTTGAAGTCAGTTAAAAAGGTGTAGATAGGTTACCTAAACAACATGCGATCTTCAAAAACGGCACACTAACACACGCACGCGTCCGTTGACGGCGCCACGCGACACTGCGGTCAAGTGTGGCTACTTAGCCACATTTCAACGTGTCGCTTGCTGAGTGCTTATAACCTATCTACACCTTTTTACTGATAATATCATTGAGTGCACGGCGTTTTAAACGGTGGGGGATGGATAGTTAGTTAACTTTAGTTTTGAAAATTGAATCAAAGTTAATTGCACCCAATGTAGCACTTTAAGTTATGATTTGTGTTTTTATGGTGTACAATAAATATTTTATTCTATTTTATTTATTATAATCACCAAATAATTTGTTTATATTTAGTACACAATTATTATTGTTACATTTAAGATTTTGTCTCTCTGGTAGTAGGCGAACAAAAGCCCAAATGCAAGGTGGGTGGGTATTGATTCAAGGAAACAACAAACTTCTATACAACATAAGTTTATTACTTACAATGTTAAAATAAAAAAAAACACAAGGTTACTGCCAGCCAGCTTGTATCTCAGTTGGTAGAACTAGGGTGGTGGGGGGTTGGAGATAACCCAGGTACTATTTCTTAATTTAAAATTAAGTGTTAAAACTTATAGCAAAATCAAGGTACAACCTTCCAGTAATATAATATTAAATGGGCGCCAGGGACTTTAAGAGTCCCAGATCCCGGAGCCGACTAGGATGTTCGGTGTTCGTCCAGTTAAGTTTAGGCGTCGACCCGAGGTCCGTAAATTAAATTTGGTAGAAGACCGGCTTTTAACTTGAAGACCGGACCGGTGATAAACTGGTTCTT
Organism: Euplexia lucipara; assembly: GCA_921972225.1. NCBI lineage: Eukaryota > Metazoa > Arthropoda > Insecta > Lepidoptera > Noctuidae > Euplexia > Euplexia lucipara. The sequence continues at coordinate 1,994,283 of OV179143.1, forward strand.
GTAGAAACCAGCCAATAGTAAAAAAGTAAATGGGGTAAAATAATATAAAAAAAAACCGTCCCGCCTGCGCTACTACGCTAGGCGGACTCTGCCACCGCGCAGTCGTCTCCACAGGAGGCTTTGAGTGGACTCGAGGAACGGGTCTCGCGTCCAGGTCCCAGAGGCACCTCTATATCCTGGCGGCGAGACGAATCACTCGAGTTGCCTCACCTGGAATTGACAACACGGGGACCCTATTATAAAAGGTAGAACTAAGGGACTTTCCTCGAGAACGAATCGAGGGGACGAGCTAGCAAATCTAAAGGCTAAAACTTTAGCCGCTTAACATGGCCTTTTGCCAACACAATATAATGAACTACGACTTCTGTTTGCCTAACCCTGCGTGGTGGGACAATAAGAAAGAGGATTACCCACGAGGGCGTGTAATACTTACGGTTGATCAATGGTGGAAACACTTGACTGCAAGACTCGGCTGGAGACGCGTCCTAGGTCATTCGCATATCCTTTCGACACGTGCTTGGTCTGTAATAAATATCCAGGATCACTACAATATCCTTTTAACGACCTGGGAAGGACTCAGAGATCACTTCCAAACACTAATACAACAAGAACCTTACCTTTTAAAACCTGGGATAAAGTTTTTAACTTACCTCAAGCGAGGTCAAATGCAAATGAACGCCCTTGATCTTCTCCTGTCCTGTCAAGCGTCCAAACCGGAATCTCCCCTGTTCTAGGCAAAAAGCACCGATGACGGAATCACCATACCAAAATATTTAATTTTAGAAAATCCCTAACAACCGTCAAACGTGTCCCTAATAACCTCCATACTCTGAAACAATAACAATCTCCAGGATCCAAGCTAACAAACTCATTATTGCTAATTTTCAACACTAAAGTTGGTCTTCAGTAAGGAAAGTTTTCGTTTATTTCCTTTGGCGGATTTAGAATGCACACCCTGGTCACCCTAAGACATATCGACAAACCATAGATTAAAACTGGATTATGTTTTTTGAAGTTTCTAGAAATAATGTCTAATGAAAAAATCGTCATAGATAAAATAAATAGACAGTAGTGTATTTTAACCAAAAGCAGAAAATTAGTAATGATTAGTCTACCCGATATTAGTTCGATGGATTCCAATCAATTTGTTAAAAAGAACTAATATCGATTAAAACTACAACAGGTAATCGGCAACCGCTAGATGTCGCCTCCAACTGTCAAAGACTGACGTTTAACTTAATGTCATTTGTAGTGTCAACAATCGCGATAAATACGATTTATGAAGGATCTAATTTACTGTAAAAACTGTTTATTATTGTTTTGAAAAGTGATTTATCGTCACAAAATGTTACTAAAGAATCCAGTGGCAAAGTACAGGTGAAGGGGTGACTCTTTCCATATATCGTAAGCCAAAGTTATATGCAAAAACTACAATGAAAATTACACTTGGAAACCACTGAGGTCAATATTGGAAACCTCACTACTTACAACGTATGCTTACAGGTAAATGTTAGGCACATAAAAAAACAACGTAACATTATATACAAACAAACAATAACAACAAACAACAACAATCAACAACAACAATAACAAACAACAACAACAACAACAAACAACAACAACAATTATTATTATTTTATTTATCACTTTTTTTGTTTTATTTTTTTTATTTAATAAATTCATTTTTATTCTCCCACCGTTGTTCTGTTTATTCTAATCGAGATAGTAATAAAAATAAATTATTTATTAAGGAAAACTAAATATCTGTTGTGTTAGTAAGTTTTATAAAAGTAATGATAGTGAATAAAGGTAATGCATAATTATATTGATTTCGACTTATTTAGGACAAAATGTAGGTATTTAAAGTAAAAGCGAAGTAAGCTGTCCATCCCGAATTGAAATTTAACTTCACGCTTACTTTATCGACACTATATACTTGCGGGGTGCGTCGTTTTTGGGTGCACAGATGTTAAGTGTTTAATGCTTGTCTTATTTACTCACTTTGTTAATCTACTTCAGTAACAAATCATTTGTGTAGAAGTTACTATTGTAATAGAACTATTTTTGAGCTATTTACATTTTTGTCTTTAAATATTTCACGCTTTAACTAAAAATAAATCCTATTTTCGTCTTGCCTGTACAATTATTTGACATCTAATTTAGACCTTTCAGACTAAGCTAACTAAATATTTAAGCTAAATTAAATCACAAGTTTTTGTGTGAGAGTAAACGAAGTTTATTATATTAGCTACGAGCCCAGTTAGTTAACGTGAGCTTCTAAATAAAATTGTAATCAAAAGTTACTTTAAATTGACATTAAAAAGTGTGTTTATTTATAAATGTGGGCTGTACTCATCTATACAGGGTGTAAAAATACCAATTGAATAGCCGATTACTACACATGTACATAATTATAATTAAGTAACTTTGACTAAAAAGTATGAGGTATTCCTCGAAGCGCTACTATTTTGAGGCGCTCCTATTTTATTCCTCGGAGCGCACATTTTAGGATCGTTCCCGTTAGAAATTAAAAAAATTTTTTTTTTTTCTATGAAAAACAAAACAAATATTTTTATTAGGAGCGCTCCGAGGAATGAAATAGGAGCGCCTCAAAATAGTAGCGCTTCGAGGAATACCTCAAAAATATGCTGGGAAAAACCTTTTTTCCATCTCTTAAGAAGTGATGTTTTAATTACGCGCAACCTTCAATCAGCTGAGCGTACGGTACGGCCGGCCGCGGCCGCTAGCGCTTGATCATTGAACCGACCGCTGATCTTGTATTTAGTATTTATTCTTGTGTTTTGGAAGTCAGTGGCCAATAATTAATGAAACAGCACCAAAACCACAGACTGCCAAACTAGAGTTATTTTACAGCTGTTACTGTTTTTAATGAAATCGGTTGTTTTTTTTTGTAAACAAGTTTTTTAATAGAAGTATAGTGTAAAATCGTAAGTAGGTAATATTACATTTGCTGACACTAACACAAAAAATTTTTGAATTGCAAGAACTATTTAATATACGAGATTTAGGATCAAAATCTCGTCCGTAAACCCATGTCATACGTCTCAGGTAAATATTAATCCTGTCAATTTTAGCATAACTGGCACAAATTACTCGCCAAACATGGATATGTCGACGATCAATCATTCCATTACATAAATTGACACAGACTATGCGTTTCCCTATCATGCAATGGCTGAAATATTCATATTTGTATAATATTTGGATGGAGTAGTAGATTAAACTATTGTTTTTAAGTTGTTGTTTTTTCCTCTAAGACCATAAGAAGGCTCTTCTGAACATTAAACTCAAGTTAAATCTAATACTGATATTATAAAGCATAAGAGTTTGTTTGTTTGTTTGGTTGAACGGGCTAATCTCGGGAACTACCAACTCGATTTTTTTTTTTTTTGCGTTGAATAGTTCATTTATCGAGGAGAGCTATAGGCTATATAACATCGCTATGGCCAATAGGATCGGAGCAGCAATAAGAAATGTTGCAAACTGGAAAAAAGCTTCCGTTTTTCATGCGGACAAAGTCGCGGGCAGAAGCTAGTTAAATAAAAAAATGATACTAGTTGCCTTCTCCAAAACATAGTTTCTTATGGAAAAGAATGGGCAAGAAACCCTATATTTACTCTTTCCAATCAATTTCAAAAGTTAAAAGAAATATAGTGTTCACACATTTTACAAATGTTATTGTATACCTAACATTAATTAAAAATAGTAAGAAAAAGTTGTCACCTCCAACTTAGTCAAATAGTCATATTGTATTATCGTTTACACCATCCATGCACCGTTTCTATGGTCCCTTAGTTTTACTCGTAAAACCATTCATACTTCACAATTCATACCACATTCATTCTAAAAACCTTGCTCCCAACATGATTGAATGATAGGGCAAAAAATATATTCCTACGTTTTTTTTTCTACCAGTACCTACCTACTTACTCGGACACAAATTCATAGCAGAACTGTGTTTTCTAGGACGTACATCGTATCTCGTTCCTGACACTCGTAAACTTTAGCTCATTCTAGGAAATGATTCAGTAATAAGGGATTTAGTCAATTAAATTACTGAAATCTAGGTATCCTGACTTATCTTAAACTAGTTCTCAACATACGGGTAAATACTATAAACTGGAATCAGAGTTCAATATATTCTACTAAGTCTTCTACTTATTATGATAAAAGAAATAATAATTATTTCGGAGCAAGTGAAGTAAAAAGCTTGTTTACGCACTAGTAGCGCCATCTATTATCGCTTTCTTTAATCAAATCGATTACAGCAGCTGTCATTGAGTCAGTTGTTTGAGTGTGTGTGCGCGCCGATTCCATTCAACCACGTGCAAAATGGTGGATAGTGTGGATACCGATTATATTTCGAGTTTAATCCCTATGCATCTCCAACTATGCAACTACCAAGTCATAGGTCTAGAGTACAAAGCTAAGACATGCACGTCTGACCTGAATTTTTGGATTCATTTGCGTATAAAAGTATCATTAATTCGTTAACGATACATGAAAGCGATTAAACTAAACTTTATGTAACATCTTGCATTTATCTGTATACTCATTGTTTTTAGCAAAATAAACAATCTTGTATCTTGTATTAAGCCCCAAGAGGACAATGGTGTCCGCGCTGTCATTGTCGTTCTATTGTCTCTGATTGAAACGATTGAAAGGTTAAAAGGAAACATCGTTAGGACACCGGCATGCCTTAGAATTTCTCGACGGCATGAAAAGCCAAGTCTCAAAACTCTGATACCAGTTTAGTTACTAACCATGCGAAAAGAAGAAGAAGATAAAATATAGATTAATGAACATCAATCAATCCTTTCAAAGCCTTTCACTTCAAAGTTAATTTTGGCTTTAAATTCTTCCATTTACAACAGCCTAGTGTCACTAGAACGTCGCGGAAAATCACCGAAGGTGATTAATCTGTATGTTTTATAAGTGTACTAAGGTAAATGCACCTTATTCCGAGGGGTTCTAAAAATGGCATCATATTCCGATGTATTTAGAAAAACAGTTTTTTAAAGCAATTTACTAGTTATTTATGGTCTGCATGATAAAATAATGAATTAATAATTATCTGTTCATATTTATTTATACAAAGGAGAGTTTAGTATGGTCACACTGTAAAATAATCGGTCATTTTGCCGCGGGGAGCGGCGTCGAAAGCACACTTCATACATTTGGGACCTTATGCACGTGAGTATTACGATTTGCCAAATAGTGTTTTACGTAATAATTTTATACAACGCGAGTTTTCGTTTAGGTTGAAATATTGAAAGGATAATATTTTTTATCGAAAACACTTAAGATTTGAGTATTTTATTTGCAAATTAGCAAGAAAATAAGTGTTTAAAATATCGCGGCATTAGGTGCAAAATATTTTAGTGTGTTCCTAAAAGCCGATGTATACCACGGAAAAACAAATTTAAAGACATTTAGTTTTTTTAAATTTCGGTGTCTGTTTTATGATTAAAAACTTTAACTTGTTAGTTCTGACTTAATGAATAACTCATACATTTAATAATCTATTTCCGAGGTACACCGTGGCGTCGCATTTACTAATTATAGCAGGTCAAAAATTGTTTGTACAGGTACTTTATTAATACGTTGTATAGAAGATTTTAGTGAAGACATTAGGTTTTATAAGTGTTCTGTTATTATATGTATGTACTTTATATTTGTTTTCCTTTCATATTGTAACTATACATTATTTTATTTGCATAATATTAAAAAATCTTTTACTTTTTAGTACTCGGAATTAGAAACTTTGATTTAGCATCATAAAACGCTATTCCGATGTATTTACGTCGGAATAAGGTTACATGAGTACCTAATTCCGATGTATTTACGTCGGAATAAGATTACATGAGAACCTAATTCCGAAGTTAGTTAAGACCCTGTTTAAATACAGAGTGTTCATTATTTTATGTGCTTAGTAGATACGCGTTTAGTAACTGAAAGAATACTAATCATCTATACAAATACATAAAATTGGAGTGTGTGTTTGTAAAAAAATATAATAAAATTATTTTTTTTACGTTTAGTTTTTTTTTAATTGCATGTATTTTATTTATTTTATTATATTAAAGAAAATGACTTTAGAAGACTCTTAAGAATATTCATATTAGGTATTTTCCCTTTTTACCGGTGCTACTACGGGTCGTAGCACAGGTAAAAATAATTATTACCTGTGGTACTACTTACATTAACTTACTTGTGTTGTTGTAGGATAATGAACGCAAAAAAGAAATATACGGTCGAGGATCTTGAAAGTGCGCTTATTGCAATTAATAATGGCAGTAGCGTCTATAAGGCTACCCGAGAATACAACATTCCAGAAACGACATTGAGAGACAAACGTGACCAAAAATATAGTGGCCATATAGCCGGTCGCAAAACGGTACTCTCAAAATCGGAGGAAACAAAAATTGTTGACTGGATCCATTATCTAGGAAAACATGGTTTCCCAGTTTCTAAAGAGCAGTTGAAGCAAGGAGTGGCAAAGCTAGTTGAAAATTTAAACCGTCCAAATACTTTCAAAGATGGTATGCCTGGTAAGCACTGGCTTGCCAATTTTTTGTCAAGACACCCAACTGTAGCAAAGAGAGTAGCACAAACTTTACCAACTCATCGAAACAAAATTAATGAACAAGATGTGCGCAACTGGTTTGATAGAGTCAAAAGTTATTTTGAAACTAATAATTTATTAGGTGTGCTTGAGGATGAATCAAGAGTGTATAACTGTGACGAAACGGCCTTTTTTCTCTGCCCCAAAGAAAAAGATGTCTTAGTAAAAAAGGGCAGCAAGCGTGTGTACAATAGAGTTGCTAATGATGAGAAAGAGGGCCTAACAGTTTTAGTCAATGTGTCTGCTGGAGGTAAAATAGCTCCACCTATGGTATTGTATCCATACAAACGCCTGCCTAAAAACTTGCCTCTGACGGTGCCACCAACGTGGGGTATAGGATGTACGGAATCAGGGTGGATGAATATGGAGGCTTTTTATGAATATGTCGCAAATGTATTTTACAAGTGGTTACTAGAAAATAAAATAACACTGCCAATTGCCCTGTTCATGGATGGACATATCTCACACATTTCGTTGCCATTAAGTCTTTTCTGCAAAGAAAAGGGAATCATACTAGTTGCGTTATTACCAAATTCGACACACCTTCTTCAACCACTTGACGTTGGAGTTTTTCGACCTGTTAAGGGTACATGGAAAAACGTAGTACACGACTTCAGAGTAAATAATAATTATGCCAAATTAAAACGTACAGATTTCGCCATGGAAGTAAAAAAATGTTTCGATATAAGTATTAAAGTAGATACAATAAAAAATAGCTTTAGAAGCGCTGGAATCTTTCCATTTGACGCCAATAATATTGACTTCTCAAAGGTAATGCCACGGGACTCACGGGAAGCTACTGCTATTAATTCACAGGACCAGTTATATACAAAGGAAAAGAATAGTTTTTTTGAGAAGTTTGAGCAACGACTGGCCCCAGAAGTTCTTCAACTATTTGTCGAATCTGGAAATGAGTGGGAAGGTGAGGAAAAGTATAGATGTTTATTTGGGTTCTGGAAGAAAATACAACAAGAAGAACCTCCTCCTATCTTCAACGATACTACAATTGCGAACAACATACGTGATTGTGATATATCAGATGTTGTTTCGAATATAGAAATAGGTCCAAACGGTAGTATCATACTTCCTTTGAGCCTAAGTCCTAGATCAATCATGAGCCACGATATTCCCCAACTTGATATGGATCAGACATTGACACCAGGAAATAACCATTCAAGGCGATATTCTTCTGATTCTATTTTGCAAATAGAAACCTCACTTGGTCATAATATAACTGAAGATGAGCCTCAACCTTGTTGTTCAAGAACTCAAATACTTCCTTTGAGTCTAAGTCCTAGATCAATCATGAGCCATGATATTCCCCAACTTGATATGGATCAGACATTGACACCAGGAAATAACCATTCAAGGCGATATTCTTCTGATTCTATTTTGCAAATAGAAACCTCACTTGGTCATAATATAACTGAAGATGAGCCTCAACCTTGTTGTTCAAGAACTCAAATACTTCCTTTGAGTCTAAGTCCTAGATCAATCATGAGCCATGATATTCCCCAACTTGATATGGATCAGACATTGACACCAGGAAATAATCATTCAAGACGATATTCATCTGATTCTATTTTGCAAATAGAATCACTTGGGCATATAACTGAAGATGTGCCGCAACCTTGCTGTTCAAGAACTCAACATTTTCAATCATCACCACCAATGTCACGGCAGTCAAGCAGTGATCCAACGCTGGATATTTTTCACCCTGCTGATAACACTAATAACGCCAACCAAAGTACAAATAATATAATAGCAGTTAAAAGTACACCTAACAAGAAACCAAATTTTCCTACTCCGTTCAAAACAGCGTTTTATTTTCCACAATCTCCAAAGAAAACAATGACTAGAAAAACTAAAAAACAAACACCAACGGTGGCAACTGCTGACGACTTTATAGAATATCAACGTAGAATAGCAAAAGAAAAGGAGGAAAAAGCGGAGGGCATTCTTAAGAGACGAGCAGATAGATTAAAAAAACAAGAAGAAAGGAAATCTAAAAAAAATAAAACCATACAGAAGAGGAAAACAGTACGAAAGACAAATAACCTGGACAAAATAAATGAAAGACAAGAAACTGAGGGAAATATAGAAGACGACAATATACATATAGACTTACGACATCGAAGAAATAATCCATTTTCATTAAACTCTGAATCATCCAGCAACGATGAAGACTTTACGTTGACCATGAGAAATAAAACGGCTAATAGGGTTAAGAAAACTTACACAACGTTGTTCGGTGAATCAACATCAGATAGTTCAATGTGATGTGCCATGTATTCCTTTTTTAGATATTATTAATTATGTTATTTTACTACATTGTTGAACTTTAGTTCCTAAGAATTGTTTCTGATCTCGTAATACGATCTAATTTTGATAATGATTATAGCAATTGTTATACTTTTAAGTTTTACATTATTTTTGTAATGATACAATTAGATTTTAATGTCGATTTTGTTAATTCATTTTTAGAAGATTAAGGAATAATATTAATAAAAAACAGAGTTTAGAATAAAACTAGAATAAACAAAAAAAAAGAACTGATTTCATATAAAAAATAAACAAATTTGGATCTCGTAATAGGCTCTAATTTTGATATGATTATAGCAATTGTTATACTTTTAACTTGTAAGTACAAAAATAATGTAATTATTTTTGTAATGCAACAATTAGATTTTAATGTTGATATTGTTAATTCATTTTTATATTTTTATAAGATTAAGGAATAATATTAATAAAAAACAGGGTTTAGAATAAAACTAGAATAAACAAAAACAGAATTGATTTAATATAAAAAATAAACAGATTTGACTTTTAAACATCATGTATAATTCTCCCTACATAGTTCCCTTTCTATTTTTATACTCGGAATTAGGAACCAAATGCATCGGAATTACGATTTTTAAATCGGAATAAGGTACCTCGGACTTTTTTATATTTTTATTTATTTTATCAGCTTCAATAACCTTCTACTGACAAACTGCAAATATTTTTCAAAAATTTGATAGCTAACACTTCTGATAAAAATATAAAATTGTACACAAAGGTCCGATAAATACTTAATTTATAATGTTCTTTCGTGTTATGTTAAAAACAGCGCGGAATTAGGTGCCTTTACCTTATATGTGCTCCGCGGTTTGACTTTCTCGTTAAGTGTCGAAGTGTAGTATTATTTTTTATACTTAATCTTTCTTAATAATTAAGCTATTAAATGCAATAGAAATCTGATTAGGAGCTTAAGAGGTTAGAGCGTTACAGAAAAAAAACTTGAGAGGTGTCAAGGAACACCCGGATGAAATGAAGTTCCTTTCGATTGATTAGTGAAGGAATTGTAAAATTCTTTCGAACTTTGTTCCATCCAGGTGTCTTCGTTACAACTTTTGGTCTTATTTTTTTCCGTCTAGCCCCCTTTCGCAACACGCAATAAGGAACTTCATTCCAAAAGTTTTTAAAATATCTGAATGTAGTTTAGTTTTTTTGTGTTGTGTATTTATAGGGAACTACTCTCTACCGGATCTCTGAGCGTGCCTAAATGTTTCATACAACCCCCGCCCGCTAAGCACACATCACGCGCGTTATCAGCGTTAACCCGCTGACTCGCTAAGAATTTTGTTGTATAGGTATAATGTAAGTCTTATGACACATCAATAGATCCTTCGCGAAGCAAAGAAGTAAGTCAGAATCGTAGCAGATGGCGCTTTGTAGATTCTGCCTGAGGCTTAAGTTTATATATAAATGTATGTAAACAATATGAAAATAAAATTTAAATGAAAGGGGGACATTCCTAAATTTTTTAGCGTCTTTTGCTAAACTTGCAGCAGAACCTTTCGTGTTGTCCAACTTGCACTTGATCAGTTTTTTTGAATACATGATAAGCTAAATAAACAGTTATAAGTAAGAGATGTACAAAATATAATTGAAGCAGGAAAATATACGAAATGTAAATCAGAATACATTATACAATCTACATTTCGTTACGAACGGGATATCCTGAGGATAATAACGTTTCTGTCTGTTTGCAACTGGAAATAAATTTTATAACTAAACCAAATATCACGCTTGTTTAATTACTTACGTTTTGACGGTTATGTGTAATTGCTGTATTGTTTCGATTTTCAAAATTCATTTTTTATTTGATAGGGTATACGAACAGATTAGTCCCATTTGTATCAAAATTCATGTCTGATGAGGGATCCTCGAGGAACGCACCGATTTTAACAATTTTAGTAACAAATCAAGCATTTTCATTTAAAAAGTATCATTTGGTAAAGAAAAACGGATGAAGAAGACAGGCAACGGAACTCTTCAACGCATAACAGCAAATTATTCGCGATTGCTATAGTCAGATGTCTATGTTGAGCTTTTGTATTTCCATAACATAACATTACGCCCTTCTATTTTAAAAGGGGCCCGGCAGAGATGTGCCGATTAATGTTTAGATAGAACTTCTTTAGCAACTGTTATCCAATTTCAATGATTCTTTCAAGTTTTGAAAGACTTTCTTTACATACAAAGAAACTAAAAATTACAAAATAAAAACTTTGTTTTTTTGCAAAAAAGTTTTTGTATGCGTAAAAGATATTGTGCGAGTTTCAACAGAGCAATGAAAAAATAGGAGTGCAGGTACTGAGAGAGGAGCAGGAGCAGAGATACACAGTATCGTTTCCAGTAGTCTGGAGGAATGCTGAAGAAATTTTTATTTTGCTGTGCTGTGTGTATGTTGTTTTATATTTCTAACATAGTTGCGTAACATAAAGTCATTGTTACTTGAAATAAAGAATGTATAATTATAAAAATTTTGTTTAGCAAGTTCCATAACTTCAACATCTTTTGGGTAGAATTTGTTCAACGTATTAGTATCATCAAGCTATTGAAATTCCTAAAAAACTAGCTGGTTACAGCTTAAAGTTTTCTTTTGGTTTTATAAAAATTTCTTGTAATGAAAATTTTATAAAAAAAACGACACACTTTTCCTTATGAAAGATACCTTGAAATCAGAAATTAATAGAATTAAAATTAGAATAATTAATTTATAAACATACGTACCGCTAGTACCTTCGTTATTATGTGATTCAAGGTCCTGGTTCCGCTGAAACGTTTGTTAATTAATGGAATTAGGTTATACAAGGCCCGGGTTTCTTGCTCAAAGGTTAAAAGTTAACAAACACAAGTTGAAACATAGCTGTTCTTACAAATGCGTGTATGGTGATTAGGTATCTATGACGTCACGATACCAGCCTGTTACTGCCCCGCTTGACTGTAGGTTAAAGGACTCTTCTTTTAAAGACAGGGCATGAAAAATGATCACCACGCTTGCTTAACGGCCCGTTCACGGCCTTGCCGCTGTGAGCGGCGGCTAAGCGCGGGACCGGCGAGCGGTAAGATCAAAAGTATCAAAATGTACGAAACTTGCTACGAGTCGGGAGAGCGGCGACTTGTGAAAATTTCGTGAACGGGACGTAAGACGGATTGGCGATTACAAGTCTGTTTTAAGTACCTAATATTTAAGGTTTTTTTATGACGTTTTCGTTCACCGACATCATTAAAGTCTTAGATAAACCTTGTACATTTTATGAGTGAGTACACATTGGTGCTTGCCAGTATTGCCTTAAGCTTTGGTCATTACATCATAACATTGTTTTTTTCGAATTAAGCATACCTTATTGTCATCCATCTAGCCAGTTCCACCTATATTAGGGTCAGCTTCCAGCCTAGCTGGATGCTGCTGAATGCCGGTGTTTCACATGGAGCAACTACTATCTGATCTCCAAAATCCAGTTAACTAAGTAACACGATACCCCTTGGTTAGCCTATAGTTCTTTGTCTGTTGGTATTCTGATCACTCGTAACGACTGTATCCCTGTAAGTCGTATCACCAAAACTTTCACTAATAAATATCCTTTTGGTCTAGTAGTTACTGGCTACTAGACTGCTATGCCGGAGGTCGTCAGTCGATTCTCACCTAGGACAAATGTTTGTGTGATGAGCACGATCATTTGTTCTGTGTCTGGGTGTAATTTATCTATAATATGTATGTATTTAGAAATACAATATCAGTGCTGTCTGTACCCATAACACAAGCTCTTAACCACTAACGTACACTTTGTTACCATTAACATTGCTCCAAACACAAATATTGTAAATGTAAACTTGTTGAAGCAATAAACCATTTTGTATTTTTTTTTGTATTTTGTATTTTGTATTAACGTATCACACTCCTATCCAATCACGCAAAAAACAAACAAACTGTCGGTAATAAATCAACTAAATAAATACGTTTTATTGCATGAAAATATAAGAAACCCCTGGAGGGATTTATATCAATATTTTAATGAACCAATTACTCGTTCAGGGAACGGCGATGTCCAATAATACTGTTTTAAACTCCAATGATACTCTCTGGTAATACTTGGAAGGGAAAATAATTATCTGTGGGCAGACTAGCTTGAGGAAAAGGTACAGACGCCAGCACATCAACCTACCAACCACCCCAAGCTGTCAAATTTTCCCAATTGAACCTTATGTGGTTTAGAATAAAGTTGAATACCTCTCCCGGGATAGAGCGACGTACACGGTACAAGTGACCATGTGTAAAACAACTGAGACTACTTAGATCAACCTGCCCAGGCGTAGTGATTACAATCGTACGAACCGGTAGTTTTTGCGTGATGCCTGAACAAACAGACAGACAGATCTAGTAACACAGGGGGTGTTACTAGACCGACAAATTGGTACCAAGGGAATTTGCCCATTAATTTGAATTTGAACAATGTTTTTTTTTAATTATTAATTAATCATATCCTGGACTGAATTTTTTAGACAACCCGTATGTAATATATTTATTGACATAATAAATTGAATATAAAAACTTTTTTACAAAAAATAAAACCGACTTCAAAAATAACACTAAACGGTGTAAAATAACTCTAAATTAGGAAGTCTGTGGCTTTGGTACTTTTGTCTTATTCTTGATGGGCCACCGACTTCCGAATTTAGAGTTATTTTACACCGTTTAGTGTTATTTTTGAAGTCGGTTTTATTTTTTGTAAAAAAGTTTTTTATTTCTCCATTTTTAGTTGTTCCCATACAAACATTTGCCATGAATTCATTTTATATTGTTAATTGTTAACAATACAAATGTCATTATAATAGGGTTATCCACCTAACCCTAATAAATGAAACTTAACGTACCTAACTGTCGAAATCTAGGTATATTGAACACATCTGCCTACCCCTCTGAGCATACAGGCTTGATGATACGTCATGATGTTGTATAAACAATAAACATCCAAGCGATTCCAGCAATCACGATAGATTTGCCGTCTATTTTTGAAGAGTTCCGTTGTATATCTCCGAAGATCAGCCCCAGATCTTCACCAAATTAAAATGGGACTACCTTAGGAGTCTACTCTTTCAAACAAAAAAATTTCGAGAATTTCGAGAATCGGTCCTCAAATGGCGGAGAAATCAGGTAACATACATAAAAAAAAAATACATACACACGAACATAGAACCTCCTCCTTTTTTTGAAGTCGGTTAAAAATAGGTTTCATCCATTAACCAGTTTGGTGAAGGTCATTCTATAGCGGCATCCTTTATTACTTATAAGAAATTTGTCATCTGTTTTCATGTCATGAAAATAGCACTGCATTAAAAAAAATCGTTTAGTTTTCTTAAATTTTCTAATGTTTTCGTTCATGGCAATAACAAACAAGAAAAAAAGAATTAGCGAAATTGGTCTAGCCGTTCACGCGTGTCCATGAACATTGACTAAGAAAAAAAAATACCGATCGAATTGAGAACCTCCTCCTGAAGTCGGTTAAATATAGGGATTATTTTTTATCTAATATATAGATAAATTACACCCAGACACAGAACAAATTACGTGCTCAACACCGAAACATTTGTTTGACTGACCTGTTGGTCTAGTAGTTAGTGACCCTGACTGCTATGCCGGAGGTCATGGGTTCGGTTCCCACCCAGGACAAATGTTTGTGTGATGAGCACGATCATATTTTGTTCTGTGTCTGGGTGTAATTTATCTATAATATTTATTTATTTAGAAATATATAAGTATGTTTATCAGCTGTTTAGTACCCATAACACAAGCTCTTAGCTTAGCTTGGGACTAGATGGCGTTGTGTGAAAAAGTTGTGGAATATTATTTGTCCTGGGTAGGAAGCAGTCAGGGGCACTAAATACTAGCTAGACCAACAGGCCAGATAAACAATACAGTGATACAAAATTGTATTTATGCTTTTCTGCTACGTCCTTCCAATTAAGTTTCATATAAAAGAGTAGAGCCTAACAACTCGTTCACATTGCATGCGGGTTCAGGTTATTCTAGTGATCCCCCGCTATGTACACACATCACGGAATGCAAAACGAAACATCCTGTTGTTTGTTTTTTATTAAAAAAGTAATCAGTGGTTAGGGTAAGGTCAACATAAACAAATTAACTTACTAGCTGATTGTTGTGCATACATTTACTTACATAAATGTTTTTTGGGTAAACATAATAAAAACATGCGGAGGCTACTTGGGGTCCATATCTGACGGAAGATGAGTCGCGTATTATACAGGGTGTTTGGCAGAACGTTGAATATACGAAAATGGTGGGTAGGTGGGGTCATCTGCTACTTACTCAGCCCTAATTTATTTGGCCCTGGCCCCCCAGATATTTTTATTTTTTTTGTTTTTGCTTTCTTCTAGTTTCACCACTTTCTTAACTTTATAGTATACTAGTTGTACCCTGCCACGCTTCGCTGTGGCACATTGTGATTGAATGGTTAAAAAACAAAAGAGAAAATGACGTGTGGCACTCGGAGACTGCCGCGGTAAAGCTATTGCAAAGCATTTTTTATCAACTCCTCTCCCCCTCCCGCGCCCCTCCCCTCACCTCTCCATCCCCCTCCCCTCACCCCTCCCTCAGTTTCCCCTTCTTCCCCCACCCGGCTCCTGCCTCTTCCCCTCCCCCTTTCCCTTCCCCTCTCACCTCAACCTTCACCTACCCCTCCCCTCTCCTCCCCCTCTCATTACCTCCTTCTCCACCCCCTCCCTTTGTCCTGACCTCCCTCCTCTCCCACTTCCCATCCCTACCCATCCCTCCCCCCACTCCATCCATCACTCCCTCCCTCTCCCTCTTCCTTCTTCTCGTGATATTTCAAAAAGTCATTAAAAGTTCTGCTATGAATATGTATTAAAAAGCAAGGGTTGGTGATAAAAAAGTGCAAATTTAGAGGTGTATGTATTTTTTGATGACACCTAATAAAAAAATAAAAAAAATAAAAATTATCAAAAAAAAAAAAAATTTGCGGTGAACACCCCTTATCACTTACAGGTTAGAAAAATAGATAGTAGCCGATTCTCAGGCTTACTGAATATGCATAAAAAAATTCATGAGGATCGGTCAAACCGTTTCGGAGGAGTATGGGAACGAACATTGTGACACGAGAATTTTATAAATAAGATTTATTATTAAAAATGAGTCATTTATTTAAATTAGGCTGAGGATCAGCACTTTTAGAATGTCAAAAATGACATAAGACAGTTCCCTAAAACGCCCGTCCTTCACCACTCTCCAGTGTTTCTGCTGGTTAGAAGAAGTGGCGGAACAAACTCCCCAGCAATCCCTATCTGGTCTGAAATGTAGGTAAGAGCGACTTTTATTTTTGCAATAGTAAAAGGGCATATACGCAGCTAGTGCTTATTGCACTCACTTAACATCCCAAAATGTTAAGTCGAGAAACTCTGTATAGACAGAAATTTATAGCGTTTTCAACCGCTCTCTACACACCCTAATCAGTTCACAGAACTCAAAAGTCCCCATTGTTAAAACAACAATCAACAATCGACTTTCCAATCCTGCCAAATTTCCCATCACATATAAACTACAACCAAGTACTAATATATATATTAAGCAAAGTAAAACAGGAAACTTCTACATCCATATTCGAACTCCATTTCATCAGCGTGTCTCTTGGAGCATGCAGTAATTCCGAACTATACGAATCAGTTCACACACTTAGTCGAGCTCGGAGCGAAGGCACAAGTTTTGGTATTGCATTCGATAACACATGCTTCAATAGTCACATGTAACATCAAACAAATGTATTTCTATAGGATGTCCTTGGGAGTCACGAGAAGCGTTTGTCATGTGACTCTTGTGACATCGCCATAAGGTTTAATTTTGCTTTGATTGACGTTCAGCATGATCTCCAACAAGTGAGCTCCACTGAGTTGCTAATAAAATAGTTTTTTATCGCTATGACGGATGATTTTTGGACAAAATTGAGGTCAATTTGGAAGGGTAAGAAAGGGATATTTGTTTTTTTTTTTGTGTCTTCTTGATGGGGGACCAATCTGTTATTGGTTAGATGTATTGCCTTCTCTCCTCCTTTCAAATGAATAAGGAAAATACTTGTTTCAGAAATAGTTGTATAAAATATGTAGTGGTTTGCGATATCTATCCTAAGATATTTATGAGGTAGTGGTCCATTCAAACAAAAGTTTTAATAAAGTTCGTATTGAATAAAGTTTATTCGTTAGTTTTGTAAGATCTAAAAATACATTTATTTTGTTTCATCATCATCATCATTATCATTTCAGCCGTAGGAAGTCCACTGCTGGACATAGGCCTCCCCTATAGATATCCAATAAGACCGGTTGGAAGCGGCTCGCATCCAGCGCGTTCCCGCGGCCTTAATGAGGTCGTCTGTCCACCTTGTGGGTGGACGTCCTACGTCCGTCGTTCTTTTGTTTAGTAGCAATGAAATTGTTTTTTTTTTGGTTTTAAATAACCATCATCATAGCATAGCCTATTTCCAAATAAGTTGGGGTAGACTTGAAGTTTAACCGGATGCAGCTCAATACCACTGTTTTATGTATATTGAGCAACTGCCTTTCTAACCTCCACAACCCAGATACTGGGCCACACGACCCTTACCCTTACACCCTTTGGATGTCAGACTTTCGGGGCTTTGACTACCCGTATCGGCCGTCATAGATCTAAAAATTAAAACCGGGACGCACGACTTTATGTACAGACGCCAGCACATCAAGTTACCCCAATGTGTCAAATTTTCCCAATTGAATATGAACCTTATTCTATTTGACATAAAGTTGAAAAACGATCAAAGAAATTTGACACGTCATTGGTCTGTACTTTCCGAGGCACCGAGAATCTTTGATGTAATGTAAATGTCATGAATATTCACTCAGCATTTGTACTGGAGTAATATCTGATGTTTGTGGCTTTGAAGGTTTTTTTATAAAACACTAACTTTTAAACCTCTCATAATATCCTACTAATATTATGTAAAATTAAAATATAAAATTTAATGACGATGTTTCGATATTTAGATATTTGCTACTCAAACTCGCGTAAACCGTTGGATAGATTTGGTCGAAAATTGGCACAAAGATATAACACATAAAGTCATTCTTTTTCTGGTAGTGTATTTCCTTGAGATAATCTTGGTGAGGTTACCTTTTACGTGAGCGAAGCTAGTACAAAATACCTAAAGTTGTTTATGATCATAAATATTTTGGTTTAAAAAGTTGTAAGTGTTTTTTAGATAGGTAACCTTGTTAGTATACTCTGACAGGTACAACCGTAGTAAACTTCCGAAGACTAAAATAAATCACGCCTAATAACACACACACATACAAACCATTACATAAAACAAATACATAACTCAAAACTGATGAACGCCCAAACAAGAAGTGAACCGTAGTCATTAACTGTAAACTAAGATCATCAATCATAGTGTCAATACAGACCCCCGGTTATAGGCAACTTAGTTTAACCGCCATCAGCACTTAATGATTGTGCCTACGTAATTGAGCTTGAAATGTTAAAAAGTTTAAGTCGAATCAGTAATGTTTGACGGGTCATTTATTTATGTTACTGAACTATTTTTAAATCAAATCAAATCAAATAGTTTATTTGTTTTTCAAGTCAAGAAATTTATAATAAACTAGCTGTACCCTGCCACGCTTCGCTGTGGCACATTGTGATTGAGTGGTTAAAAAAAAAGAGAAAATGACGTGTGGCACTCGGAGACTGCCGCGGTAAAGCTATTGCATAGCATTTTTTATCAACTCCTCTCCCCCTCCCCTCCCCTCTCTCCCTCCCTCTCCCCCACACCTCCCACGCCCCTCTCTCATCTCTCCATCCCCTCCCCTCACCCCTCCCTCACTTTCCCCTCCCTTCCCTGCCCCTCCCTCCCCTCTCACAATCTCCCCCTCCCCCTCACACGATCTCTCCCCTCCCCTCTCATATTCTCCCCCTTCTACTCTCACGATCCCCACTCCGACTCCCCTCCCTAGTTCCCTCTCCTCGTGATACTTCAAAAAGTCATTAAAAGTTCTGCTATGACTATTAAAAAGCAAGGGTTGGTGATAAAAAAGTGCAAATTTAGGGTTGTATGTATTTTTTGATGCCACATAATAAAAAAGTTAAAAAAATAAAAATTATCAAAAAAATAAAAAATAAAAATTTGGGGTGAACACCCCTTATCACTTACAGGTTAGAAAAATAGATAGTAACCGATTCTCAGACTTACTGAATATGCATAAAAAATTTCATGAGAATCGGTCAAGCCGTTTCGGAGGAGTATGGGAACGAACATTGTGACACGAGAATTTTATATATAAGAAGAATTTTATATATAAGAAGATAATCGTGTCTCGGACAGCATATTAAACCGTTGGTATCGGCTGTCATTTGAAAGTAAGAAATGTGTTTTTACCTACCTCTATGGGGAAAAAGGAGGGAATAATAATAATAAATAATAAACATTCCACATGCAACTTTTCACACAACGCCATCTAGTGCCAAGTTAAGCTAAGAGCTTGTGTTGTGGGTACTAAATAGCTAATGTTTATCAGCTGTTATATATTTCTAAATACATATATTTTATAGATAAACTACACCCAGACACAGAACAAATGATCGTGCGCATCACACAAACATTTGTCCTAGGTGGGAATTGAACCCACGACCTCTGGCATAGCAGTCAGGGCCACTAACTACTAGCCAGCCACCAACAGGCCAGAATGTATTAAGATATTTTGTGGACATTCAAATTTTTCCATGCATAACATAATGCTCGTAATTCCCGAAGGGTTAGCAGAGGTGCTGCACCTGAAGGACACCCACATTTCGCCAGTCATACCTACTACATCCCATGTAATAGAGAGCGGCTGATTTTACAGACATTAATTATAAAACCTTAATAAGTTTAAGGGTTTTTAAGACATTATATGTCTACAATACAAGCTTAACTGATATCCTATACTATCAATGCCAATAATATAGAGAGGTACAATTTGTTTGTAATTTTTAGGCAGAAGGTAAACTCTGTTTAAAAAAACTCTTCCACTCAAAGAAACATAATCGAAAAGTGTTATGGGATACATTGAATGGTGTAGTAAGGTCTACTACCAGGAGAACGAAGTCGCAAGCAGAAGCTAGTATGACATAATATTATGGTCTAACCGAGAAAACATAAAATGCCAGCCAAAGTAATACTCGCATACATAAGATCGGTAGCATATAATATAACACATCTATATAATGTCCGTTCCGGCTGAAAACCGGACAATAAATCATGTTATTGTCACTGTAAGGACAGCCTTCAATTAACGGTAACATTGTGGCAATAACTGTGCGCTATAGTAACGCAGAATGATTTATTATTTACCGAGTGATGTTGTTATTTAAGTGATATTAAACCTTATATTAGTACATAGTGTTTATTGGGACTTTGATAACGTTGTAAAATAATTTATATTATAAACCAGCTCGCTTTTTCCTCACTATGTTGGGGTCAGCTTCCAATCTTACTAGTAAAGCTAAATACCAGTAACTTCATAGAGTAGGTAAAGTATCGTAGTGTCTTTCAAAAAGTTATGAAACACTAAGTGGAAAATAATATGTATCAACATATTATTCACTGGCAGATGTCCCGCGGTTTTAGCCGCGTAGGTCCCTTTCTTGTGGGAATGCAGGGATAAAAAGTAGCCTATTTTTTAATCCGGGGTGTTATCTAACCGCATACCAAATTTTATTAAAATCCAATCAGTAGTTTTTATGTGATAGAATAACAAACATCCATTCATCCATCCATCTATCCATACTCACAAACTTTCGCGTTTATAATATTAGTGGAATTTACTTATTACTTGTATTGATTTTGTTTTCTTAACTATGTCAGTTTATAAGTTTTTTTTTTTATATTAGGTAAGTAGGTACATCCACTTTACATAATATAATCTGATGAATGTAGACAATTATTGTAAAACGTAATATAAAAAATATAATAACATAAGAGTTCCTTACACATTCTTCTCCATACGAAACTATCATTTGGAAGGGGCAAAGGGGGAGTTATACAATAATTTTCTGATTTTATTAAACTTGGAATTCTATCGTTATAATGTGTCTTTGAGTGATCTAAAAGAAATAAATGATTTGACTTTGATTTGACCAATAGGTTCTTATGTTTGTATACAGCTTATTGCCTGTTTGAATCTATTTATCAAATATACTTCAAATTCGCAAAATGTCGTTTAGTTTAGGCAAAATGTTTGTTGCTCAAACAAAACACTAGACGCCTTGTGAATATTTAAGATAGTAAAATTAGGTATGTAAGTAAATAATCGGATGCAACATCAGACGTTACAGTCAATATTCAGACATCTGTTTTTGTTGTAACAATATGATAATACAACGAAACACTTTGTCAGTTTATAGCCCCACATTCGCAGTAATTAATACAGTCTCAAAGATTGTTGACAATACAATACAATACAACACAGAGACAGATGAAACGTTTCAACGCCCGCATTAATATCGTATCGCACTTTATTAGAGTTGGTAGGTGTGTATTTATGGATATTTAAGTATTTGTGTGTTGTTTTGTTATGTTTTTTTGACTAGAAAACGTTTACTGTCAAGTTAAAGCACAGCTTTAACACATAGTCGACGCGTCAACGCGTGCACTGACTAGCGGAGGTTAGTCACAGGTACAATCCATTTTTGTGTGCTACTTTCTTTCAAGACCATCTCAGTTCTTAAATTATCGTTGCCTGGAAATTGAACTCACAGCCTCATTGTTAGCAGAGCGCTAGCAACCTTCTAGTCTAAATGTTCCTTACATAATCTAACGATTAAGGATCTCATATCTTTGTGGATCCTTACACTACTGTTACTTGGGGTCAAACTAGCATGTCTTGTACTTGCACACATCTGTCAACTCCTTTTTAGTAATATCATCTTTTTCACTATCCAGCCATTGTTTCTTTGGGCTTCAAATACTTCTGTCTACCTCCACATACATCCTCAAAACTTAACCACATGAACATCTTTAATCTATTAATTTTTACCTCAGGCATTTTCTACCAGTCTACCTTAAAATGATGCAGAGATAGGTAGGATATGACAGTGATTAAACTAAACTTTATGTAACATCTTGTATTCTCCCCATCTTAACCTACGGTGCCCAGACTTGGTCTTTGACTAACATCCTAAAGTCCAAACTGAAAGTTTGCCAACGTGCTATGGAGTGCAGTATTCTAGGTGTCAAACTCACAGTTCGTGTTCGAAACACCACAATGCGCTCCAAAACACAAATAGTCGACTGTGCACGAAAGGCTGCTCAACTTAAATGGGACTGGGCAGGACATGTCTGCCGCATGCCGAACGAGCTATGGGCTCGTAAAACCCAGAATTGGGGCCCTACAGTGACACGGGGCCGCAGCACACCACGAAAGAGATGGCGGGACGACCTGGATGTCTACCTTGAGAATTGGAGAGAGGTGGCGCAGAATCGCGACTGATGGAAGGAATGGAGGGAGACCTTTGCCCAGCAGTGGGACAATTCGGGCTAAATAATAATAATAATAAACCTTGTATCTAGGTGAACAAGATAAAGAGTAACATTAAAGGACACATAAGTGACACATAAAAACACACACATCAATACTACATTACACACATTTCTTCTCCGCTTTCAAAGTTGAAATAAGGAAATTCATACCCTATTTCTTTTACCCCTAAAAACAAAATGTGAAGACACGGAATATAGCCCCAGTGTTACGTTCATACATTAAATTTCATTGCGTTTCATATTTCGAAATTACTACTAACAGTGTATTAACACCGTAAATGTCCGTGGCAGTTTAGACTCATGTATTCGGGCCTTATAACCCAAAACGTGCTCATTTCAGTAAAGTAAATATCAAGTTTAATATCCCTGAAGCGTATAAATAAGGGAACTGGATGGTTATGTACAAACAAAGTATAAAAAAATATGTTCTAAGAATGTGAAGTGAATTTTTGGATGGAAATAGGACCACGACTTGGGAACAGCGATAAGGTAAATCCGTCTTAATAGCTTCGGTCTAATGTGTTTAGTAGTTTGATTTGTAATTTTACATATCTCTTGCTCTGTAAGTACACCCTTACACCCCTGAATGCCGGGGTGTATGACTATCATTACAGCATAGGTTTTGGAATTTGAAAAAAGAACTGTCATACTCATACTGCACGAAGAATATTTTTAAAAAGTTAATTTTAAATATACATATTAATATATAAACTATAAATATACCTAAAAAGAACGTGACCATATCTCTTACAAATTGTAATAATTTTACTATTAATTTTAATTAAATACACATTTTTTTCTTCTTAATAAATGTTCATTGAAACCTGCTGTCTTGTTGTTTACTTACCTCACAATCGATATGTAAAGCAGAGTATTTATCTCGGGCGTAAGCATCAATTGCATACTCGGGTTAATTAGCGCCTTCGCTTCGCTCAGGCGCCAAAAACCTCGTATGCAATTGATGTCATACAGCCCTTGGTTAATAATCTACTATTAGGACAGGTATTTCTAAGGAACAGAAAATGGGTGGGCGTTTTAAGAGGCTGTCTAGGGGACTATCTTATGTACAGAAGCCAGCACACAAAGCTATATATACCTGTCAGATCCTAACACATCAAACGCATGCAGTCGAACACCCACACATACACACACACCCACCCACACACACACACATACATATACACACATATACAGAAATCACCATTCATTATATGCCACTCAACTTTTACCATTAAACTCTCATATACATTCATAACATATTAGGAGAATAATTATTAGGATTATATTATTAAGAAAATAAATTATGGAATAGCGAAGCCTCTTACTACATGACAACCTCTATGAATGTTTAAAACAAAGCAAAAGAAGTAGGTATGTAAGAATCGTAGCATATGGCGTTCTGTAATTTCTGCCTACCCTCATGGGACAAAGGCGTGAGTTCATGTATGTATGTTGTTGTACAATTAAAAATACAGAAAACACAATAAAACTAATTTAAATATGTACACTTAAACTAACTACAAATAAAATAGTAAAAAATCGGAACACTTAGGCGTCAAAGTACTCCTCCCCATCACTGTCATCCGGAAACGTGCCCAGAAGACTGGCAGCATACAATTACTGGCAGTTGTACAATTAGTATTTTTTATAGGAATTTAATTCATTCGACCATTTAAACCACTGGCGTTTCTAGGAGTCACGAAAAAAAAACTTTAAGCCAATTGAATTCCACATACAAAAAAAGAACCCTGCAAAAAAGAACTAAACTAAAAAAAAGCTAAAATCAAAATTCGAACAAAAGTCAGGCCGAATAGAACGCTGAGTTCAAACAGAACTGTGTCCCATTGAAATTGAAACGCGATATCAACTTAAAAAAAAAATCGTACGCGAACTAAATGGACGAATTGAAAACTCTTCGGTCAACCGTTCAAATGGATGGACGGAAACAAATTATTCTATTGAACTCAATACTAAATTCTTTGCATCCGCTCTATAATGTGTTGAGAATATTGGCACGGATTGTATCATCTTGAAACAATGGAACTAGTAGGTACTATTGCGAGTCTGTATCTTCGTAGCGACATTATTGTGTCGGGTTCCAGCGAATTTATATGGTAAGCTAATATCTATGTATCTTTGACATATAAATTAACTTTTCTCGATTAATCCTTTTATATAATGCGTAAACGTTATCATTTGTTTACCAAACTGGATAATATAAATGAATAAACTATAATGTTGTTCTAGGTATTTGAAAGCTTTTGATTAAGACATCGATAACATTTATTATAATCTTGTAGAAACCTAACATAACATAACGTCACGCCAGTAATCACCACCTGTAATGGAAGAGATGTACCTGGTAGTACACCCACATTTCGCCAGTTATGATTAAGTCCCATGTAATAGGGGGCGAGCCTATTGCCATCAATCGGGCACAAATCCAGACTCCGAGCTGCTACTGAGAAAGAAACCTATTGTAGAAACCTATTTTTAAGATTTAATAATTATAAAGTTTTTTCCCAATCTTACACATTTACTCCACAAAAACCTACATTTTTGGACATGGGTAACTAGAATCATTTTAATTTAATGGTGATAAATATATAATTTATTTCTCAAATAACGTGTTCCAGTGTCACAAGAAATATATATACAAATTGATTTGTACATCGCAAGATAATAAATTACGTAATATATTTTATTTAACTTGTAAGTCTAACGTTCTAAAGCGCCTTCTAATATTTAATTCAAATAAATTTAATAATAATAATAAATAATAATTTTGTGATAAACAAATAAATAAATTATACAACTTTTTTATTAATACTTAATTTAAATTGCAAGCATGTTATTGTATTATAACGCTCTCAATGTATGAAGCTAGGAAGAAAACATTTACAAAGCTTTATTGTATTATCTTATTAACTGTTGCCCGCGTTTATACTTTGTTATGCAAGCGAATTGATATACCATTTAACCGTTGTTATATGAAAGAATTACAAACATCTCCACTAATCTATTTTTACAGATTAGTCAGTGTGTGATAACTATCATCAAGGGACCTATCACCTATTAAATATAAATTACTTGTCATGGAAAATTGACCGTAATGGCGTTGGGTATTGGTCAGTTAAAAAGGAAATTGCCTTACCCACTTACACGACAGAGAGCGTCTAGTGGGTTTCCGTCTCCAGTTAACTGTAGTTGAGGGGTTAGGCCAATTTCTTAACAGTAATCGAGGTTTCTAACGATCTGGTGAGAACGTTGAAGTAGACGGATGAAGACGCAGGGGACTGATCGCTGAAAAACTTTGTGAGAGTTGTCTTTTGATTGAAATTACGGAGCACTAATAGTATTTTTTTTTTTTTTTCGGCTACTGCGCCACGTGTCTTTATGTTACATACAATTTACTTAGTTTTCCCGGTCTACTTTAAAGTCCAGATGGTATATTACATATTTGCAAATAATTATTGAAGTTTGTGTATTTCGTCATTATTAATTATGTAATTTGATGTCAAAAATATAAGACTTTTTTATGTAAGTAGGTAAACCTCGTTCGAAGCTTAAGGTAAACCTCGTTCGAAGCTTAGTATTAATAAATTTCAGAACTTACGCAAAAATTGACAACCAAAAGTATGTTGATCCGTTGCCATAGTGACACTACTCGTATTTTTTAAATCGTATTAAGCGAAAATCCCATTATTGTACATATTATACTTTGTACATATATGATGTCTATTCGAAATCTTTATTTGAATACGTTCTTTGATTTGAGAAGGGCATACGCATACCGTACCGACGACGGGACGAACATAAATTTTTGACTGATAGCAACAGTTTGCATGGGTACTTTTGTCTGTTTGTTTGTCGGCCTTTCACGACTAAACGGCTGAACGGATCGTTATGAAATTTGACATGGAGATAGATTATAATATCTTGGAGACGGACATGGATATCTTTTGTCTCAAAAAAGAATAAGGAGAAAATTACTTGTTTTAAATATTTTACTAAAGCAGCACCATAGACCAATATAATAATATTATTAACCAATTATTTTAGAACTTTTAAATTATTATCGGAAAACCAATTTGGATTTATTCCTGGTAAATTTATAGAAGATGCTCTAAGAACTTTGACTGAATCTATTGTTAAATCACTTGATAGTAAATCTAAATGTATTGGAGTATTCTTGGACCTTGCGCAGGCATTTGATACTGTCTCTATTCCCAAACTACTTTTTAAGATGGAAAACATGGGAATACGGGGTATAGCATTCGATACAAGTTACCTAAATGGAAGAACCCAACGTATAAAAATTGGCTCGTATGTAAGTGAAGAAGCCTAAATAACATATGGGGTCCCACAGGGTAGTGTGCTTGGCCCTACTATGTTTTTGATGTACATAAATAGATAATTGATTAATAGCGCCATCTTCGGTGATATGACAGAAGGTAACAACTGTCTTCCCAGTCCACATCATACATATGTGGACTGAGACATTGATTTGAAAAGTCTTAAGCTAAAGCTAAGAAGATAACATATATAGATAACATAGATAGATACATAGATTGAGATTTAGGTGGAACAAAGTTTTCCGCGGCAGCTAGTTTCTACATTTTTTTTTTCACTACTTAAACCTTCCTAAGACTTCCACAATTAGTACCTTAAATATTAGCCACAAACAAACTTCACGATTATACTAAAAGCATTAGACGCATTAATGGGAAATCATTACCGCATTAGGTAGAAATTCAAACATTTCTCGAGCCCTAAACCAAAAATACGAAATTAAATACAGTGTGTGTGTCTTAATAAAAGTCTTACCATAAACTCGTGAAAATCAACTGAACCTTAACTAAGATAATCCCCAAAACTCCATCTAAGGTGAGAAAGTAACTTTACGTGGGACGCGGAGTCCCAAATACGTGGGCCTAATAAAAAGATCACATTGACGGACGGGTGTAACCAAATTATACGGGTCTGCCTGCCTACTAGTGATGGGAAAGTGAGTTTATTCGAGGAAAATAATATTACTTTTTTTATCGTGTGTGGCGGAAAATTGTCAGACTTAAGGTAAATGTTGTTCTAATAGCTAGCGAATAAGCGACTTATACTATTTATAAGTCACTTAGGTCTAGCCTTTCAGGGTGATCCAGGCATGATGTTAAGTGAATGTTGTTAGTATTTTTCAAAGGAATAGGTATAAAAAGTAGTAATATCCGTTGGTGCATATATTTGAAATGGTGCTTTTTTATAATAATTCCAGTCTATTTAACTTTCCATTTTACAACAAGCATACAAGACTACGTTTGCTAGCGTGTTGGCTATTCAAGTCTCATATTATTTGGGCAAAGTCTAAAGCAATTATGTGGCAATTAGGTATATCTCATTATTATTTAGCAAATCCTAGTTTTTACATAATATTTTCTTTGGACACTTATCCGGATTAGAACCTACGATCGCAAGTGTGAGAGTTAAGGTCTAAAACACAGGATCATAGCATTTTGAAGTTATGACATTTACACATTACACATTAAGACATTTGTTTTTCGGCCATTTTAAGTGCTTGATAGACCCCCAATTACATGGGACCTGAACATAACTAGCGAAATAGGTACACCTCTGCTTAATCCTTCGGGAATACCAGGATTGAAATTTTGTGATAAAATAGATTTGTATTTAAATTTACTTTTTAAAAATTTACTTACCTCGTTTTTCGTCTTACAGCGGCAAATCAAATAACACTTAGATCTAATATTAGCCTCAAAGGGTAGAATGATAGGTACCTATAGAGCACAGCAAAACTGCATGGGCTATTCAGAAATAAAATGCTGTGAAACGATAAATGACGCCTTTTAGCTAACTTCAAGTTTTCGAGACTCAAACGTTCAAACTTAATATGAAATTAAAAAAACTCAATTCAATCGGCTAATCCAAGGGACTGCATTTACACAAATTAAATAGGCGGGAAATATGAAGAGAAATGACTCAATTCCGGACCGAAGCAACGCTTCTTAAACTTTCAGCTTGTAGTACCTACCGAACTTCAAATTACAATATCAGAATGCCTACATCTATTTTCAAAACTAGTATAATTACTTACTAATGCTTACTAACCAAAACGTATACAACTAATGTATGTTTTATGACTAAAATGATGCCTAAGGTTGTGAAGTCACGCATCTAAGTCGTGGCCAATCAGAAGGATAAATTAGTGGTTATTTTAATAATGTAACGGTTACGTACAGACGCCAGTACATCAAGTTTCCCCAATGTGTCAAATTTCTTTGATCGTTTTTCAATTTTATATAAAACAGAATAAGATTCATATTCAATCAGGAATATGTATGTATGTCTGTACATCACGAATCATTTCTCAAGTAGATAAATGTACTACTACCAGATGTAGTACATTCACATTTCGACAGCAGACACGAAATTTTATGAGACTTTAGACAACTTTTAGTACCTATTCCAAAATTAAAGAGTATACGAATTTCAAGCTTATTTTTCTCACTGTGAAGTGCATAAATTATTGTAGAAAAAATATTGCCTAGTAAATACCACAAGAGAAACAGTACATCAAATTCCTAATTAATAGAACTTGTGAAGAGTTTTTCGAAGTTTAATAAGAGCCACTTTAAAAAAAAATCGTAAATTATAATTAAAAACCATCTGCATTATGTAATCTTTAAATCATAAAAAAACCAGATCAAAATCGGTCCGTGAGATTGGTTACTACACATATAAATACACAGGTTCACGTCTTACTTACACACACAGATCCCTGTTGATACACCCCTGTCGTTGTTTAAAACACCTTAGCAAAAACACCTTATAATGAAAGTGCAAACATCAAGGAAACGAAAAGACACGCTATTACAATTAGCACTAATCCCGAGATCAACAGAAATAACAAAAGGAAGTTTATAACCGAATTATAAAGGTCTAACTACATTACGATCCGATTGTGAAGAGGATCCGACAGTTTGTGTCAATCCAATTGATTGAAAGTGTCATTGAAATAGAGGATCAATCAATTATCGCTTACGTTAGTGGATTAGTGTTTAATTGGATTACGTTTTTGTGAAACAATGTTTCTTGAATAAGTTAATAGGTTTAACGGAACATTCATTTACGCACGTAATTTTAGCGCATTTTAGCATGTAATCTTACCACTAAAAGATTGAGCGCTATTTAAATGTAATTATTGATTTAAGCATGCTAAAATAAATAGTTTGAATTTTTTTTTTTTTGTTATGTGTTACTTAGAATCCTACTAATATTATCTTACTTATGTTATAAATTAATACTAATATTATAAACGAGAAAGTTTGTGAGTATGGATAGATGGATGGATGGATGTTTGTTACTCTTTCACGTAAAAACTACTGAATGGATTTTATTGAAATTTTGTATGGAGTTAGCTGACACCCTGGATTAACACATAGGTTAAAATTAGATACAAGTTAAAATAAGTGTACTTGCAAAAGCCCACCGTTTTTGTGCGTACAGCTTAAGAGTGGAATTCGTTGCCGGTATCTGAGTTTCCTTATAGCTGCAACTAAGAGGGTCTTTAAGTCAAGATTGAATATTAAGTTACCTACTTCTAGGCAAGCGTGCTTTATCAATAGTTATGAAACGCAAGCCTGAGCTGAGTACTGATAAGTAATAAAAAACAACCCTAACCTAAAAGTTATCTTGCGCCCTTGCAGGATCATGAATTTACTAGTTTAAGCCGAGCATGTAACTGATTGAGTCAACTAGTCTATACTTTTTATTGTACACCATACAAGCTTAATACACACCCTTAACCGATTCATGGCCAATGACGCCCCAGGGGCGTCATAAACAAATATCACGGGAGGCCCTTGACGCCCCTGGCGCGTCATATCGAACTTACTTATAAGTAAACATATTTAAAAAAAATGAGATCGACGCAAGAACACGCCCAAGGTACGTCATCTTGTATGTACGCCCATGCCGCCCCTGGCGCGTCATCGTCCAATGTTCGGGGCCTGGCAAAAGTATGCATGAAAATGATGGTGGCAATGAGTCGGTTAAGAGAGCCCGAAAGTCTGATTACCTGTCACTTGTGGAGGTCAGATTAGCAGTCGCTCCATGTATAACACTTGTATCCAGCAGCATATCTGGTTGAACTGGAAGCCGACTTAACGTATGTAGTTGGGAAATGGATCGGCAGATAATGACAACCTGACAAACTATTATAACCGCCTCGTAGGCCTAATGATCGTTCGTCTTTCTGCTAAACATGAGATCCTAGCTTCGATTCTCGAGTCCAGCAAAGTGTAATTTGGTTTTTTATCAGAATTTTTTGTAGTAGTTTCCCGGGGTCTGATTCCAAAAAAAAAAATATTGAGTAGAAAATAATATTTTTGCAAAGCTTGATCATTCTCTTCCCATCCCTAGCATCCAAATTTAACCTTTTCTAATGCAATAAATATGAAAATTCCGCGTCCTTTGTTTATTGCTTAATCAAATTTTCAGGTGAAATAAATATAATGGGACAAAAGAAGGATTAACGGAAGAATAGGGGATGAAATTTTACATATAGATAGAATACTGTGAGATTCACAATGAAGATATATTTGCAATTTGCTGCCTAAGTAGGGAGTCGGATAAAATCGTGCGTACATTTTTAAACAGATTATTTAGGTTACATTTTGTCGGGCCGACCCGAGATACGATACTGAGTCGGTTCATTTTAGAATGTACATTTATTTATTCGCGGAGATAAATGGTAGCGATACATTGTGACTTGTTAATTAGGTAGATATACTTTGACAATTAACAGCAACCGTTCATCATCTACCAAATACCAGTGTTTTTACATAGATAGACTGCCTATCTGAGCATTAAATTACAATGGTTTAATAATACGATACCCTTTGGTTAACCGGTCAAGCCCGGCTTGCCCGTCTTACCGATGAGTTGCGGCCATTGTTTTTTAATAGCCTTGCCTTGAGCTTTGAACTGGCTCTCTGGCTTAAAAGATTTTGTCTGTCTCGTAAAGACTACCAATGATCAACAAATGACATCTACAAATAACATCTACAAGTTAAAATGGTGAAGGAAAACTTTGAGAGAAAAGCAGCATGCCTTAAAGATATTTCTCGACGGCATGTAAGAGCAAGTCATAAACCCATAAGTGGCATAAATTCTGACGTTAGATTAGTTACTAACCACGCGCTAAAAATGAAAACGGAAGAAACGTATTGGCAATCTTAATCTCAAATTCAAAATCAATTCAAAGATTTATTTGCAGATAAATATGGTTACATAAGTTCTTAAAATAATAGTACAAGTAGCTTAACATAATTAATTGATAGAATTACAGAATTTATAGTCAAGGAATTCTTTTATGTCATGGAACGGATTCTCAATCAACCATTCGTGCAAAGCCCTTCTGAACCAGACCATGGGGAGTTATTTTATCTGGTTAGGAATCTTGTTATAAATCTGAATACACATAGGATAGCAACTCCGTCCGCATAGTTCAGTTTTCTTTCCATAAATAGGTAATTAATCTATAAGGATATCTAGTTTTGAACTAACAGTTATCTCCTAGTTTTTTAAACATCTCAGGGTGAGATTTGGTAAATTTACATACTTCCTCAATATAAATACCTGTTAATGTAAGTATTCTGAGTTTCTTAAATAGTGGTTTACATGAAGTAAGTGGGTCTACATTACAAATTGCACGTATACACCTCTTTTGTGCGACGAAAGCTCTCTCTTAGCTTAACCGTCTATTGATCGGTACGGCTGTTATTACATATTTGGTAATAGAGTTGGTTTAAGAGGCTTGTAAACCACTCATTAAAATGTTTATATAATTCTAATAAATTGATATCTGAAGCATAAAGTAAATTAAAAGTTTTAAGCAATGTTCTTTGAAGCTGTCGAGATGTGTTTGGATGTCAATAAACTCCCAAGTTTGTTTGTTCGTCTGTTTGTTTGTTTGAAAGTTCAATACCTTTCCTAACGTTATTTCTCAGTCATTATTAGTAATTGAACACTCAAATGACAAAACCGTGTTAATTGTCTCAGGAAGTTTTCCAAGCGTGAGCCTTAGGAAACTTTACAACACTGTTATATGAGACTTCGTGACGTTACGACATTACAGTGAAATTTTGATGTAAGTTTACTCGTGTTTTGATAAAACATCATTTCTAAATGAGTTTTAAAGGGTTAAATAATTGTAAATTCTTACCGGAACATGGATAAAACTGGTTTAAAATGGTAATTAGATAGTTAGGCTTCCAGTCCGTTTCCATTCCATAAAATTAAACAAAAACTAACACCATTCGCAGGCGTACCTACTGTAGCCATGTTGTAGCGGTAATAGCAACTCTGATTTAATGATCCCACATAAATTCAACCCGAACGTGGAGCGTTTAAACGAGCGAGTTCGTTAGCACCAGCCACTCGACCAAGTTATGTTACAAGTATGCCCATTTGAATAACTAGAATGTTTAGGATACGGCGGCAGTTCAAAGTGACGCGTCCCAAGGGTTGAATGGGATCTGGTTAATCGTTTTAGAGTACCATTATGGTTAGTAGATATTTTATTAGGATAGTGTGTATTTAATTGTTTTATTGCCGCCTCATTGGTGTTAATGATAGTGAAGTTTCCTGTTAAATGTTAAAGTTTCAGAAATTATGAAGATGTAAATGAACTCCCTCTATTCTAATTATATTGGATTTATTTGTGACGCTAAGAGCTTTTGTTTATTTTACTATGTATACACAAAAAGCTTTTGCCTTCCTCTAATCAATTTGATACCTTTGAGCTCCGAAATTGCTCATTTTTCTCAGAAGAATTTTGATCCTGATTGAGTGGGCAGTGACACTAGAGTTATTATTTGATTTTCTTATTCAGAAGATAATTTCGTAGGGTATTATTTTGTATCAAAGCTTTTTTTTTGATAACTTTGTGAGTAACAATAAAATAGTTTTTATGTAAATTGGCAACCCTGTAAAATATACTCTCTATTGGCTGTGTGTCATGGCGGGTACCTAGTAAGATTGCTGTGTTGTTAGCGTCTTCCTAAAACGATTAATAAACTAATTCAAACCATAAGAAACGGTCTTTTCACTGCAAAGTCCTAACAGGTTATGGGCCCAGTGCTTATTAATCTGTTTTAGGTGAAGATCGCGATATTATTGTTGGATGAAAACAATGCCGGCGTTTCGTTGAGAACGAACGTGGCGTGGTCAGCGAAACAATATTTCGAGTTGGAGTTATTGTTGGTAGCGGCGTCTGAAGGAGGTCGTGTGGAGGATAATTATACGACATCAGGCTGCAGGCTTACGCGGGGGACTTTAAAACAATGGATCAACACACTATGGCTATGGCGTCTAATTCAGCAATTAGGCTGGAGGGCCAAAAGAATTGGAATGTTTGGAAATTCCAAATTGCAGTCACGCTGAAGGGAGCTGAATTGTATTCGGTTGTGAGCGGGACGGAGGCAAAACCTAAGCAAACTACGGAGGTCAAGGAAGTCGCAACCTGGGTGTCAAAGGATGCAAAGGCGCAGACTATGATAGTAAGCAGAGTGAGTGAGGCAGCGATGGTTCACATCCTCACATGTGAAAGTGCAGCTGAGATGTGGCAAAAACTGCACACTGTGTACGAAGCTTAGAGTGCTACGAATACCATGATGTTACAACAAAGGTTTCTTCAGTACAAGTTCGAAGGGGGAGACTTGGCAGTTCACTTATCCAAACTTGAACAGATGATCTGTCAACTGAAGCAGGCCGGAGAAGAGATTTCTGACCAAATGGTTATGACCAAAGTATTATTATCTCTGCCGGAGGCATACAGTCATTTCATCTCAGCTTGGGAGTCAGTAGAGGCCAGTAAACAGAACTACAACGACTTAGTATCCAGGTTACTTGTAGAGGAAGAAAGAATTAAACATAAAAGTGAAGAGAAGGAGAGTATTGCACTTTATGCCAAAAACAAGAGTGTTAAGAAATGTTATAAGGGTGAGAAACTGGGACACATTACAAAGGAGTGTAAAAACAAGGAAAAACGAAAATGTTTCTCATGTGGAGAAGTGGGACACTTGAAGACAAATTGTCCAAAACGTGAGGGACAAAGACTACAAGAATTAAGTGACAAGTCCAAAGATAAGTCTAATGCATTTATTACAGTAACTGAGATGGCAATGACAACTAAGAGTGACATCACAGGGAGTGACAGGAGGTGGTTGATAGATAGTGGTGCAAGTGAACATATGACATGTCTTCGATATATGTTTACAAACTATCAGTCACTGTCAACGTCAAATCGTTATGTTATTGTTGGAGATGGTCGTCAGTTACCTGTTGCAGGAGTTGGTGATGTAGAACTGAGTGTGTTCAACGGGGACTGTTATGTGAAATCTACCTTGAGCAATGTGTTACATGTTCCACAAATAAAGATCAATTTGTTCTCTTTAACTAGTGCTACAAAGAGAGGTTATCAGGTTACATTAACTGATCAGCAGTGTTTGTTCTATAAGAATAATGAATTATGTGCAATAGGCAACTGTGAAGGGAACTATTATGTGCTAGAGGTGTCAAGTGTCTATATGAAAGAGAGTGTTGCAGCTGTGGCAGCGCTATCGGAGTGGCATGGGCGACTTTGTCACCAGAGTGTTGAGTATGTGAAGCAGGTGCTCAATAAAAACAATATTGAGTACACCGGAGAAAATTTCAAGTGTGTTTCGTGTCTAGAAGGTAAAATGCACAAACTACAATTTAGAAGAAGTGAGCAGCACACAACAGGATGCCTGGAGCTGGTGCATGCGGATCTCTGTGGTCCAATGGAGGTACCCTCTCTAGGTAACTCAAGATATTTTTTACTTATCAAAGATGATTACAGCAATTACAGAGTAATCTACTTTTTAAGGAATAAAAGTGAAACCGCTGTGAAGCTGAAACAGTTTGTTAAGTGGGCAGAAACACAAACAGAAAAAAAGGTGAAAGTTATTCGTACTGACAATGGCGGAGAGTTCGTCAATAAAGAATTAGAAGAATTTGTAAGGGAAAAGGGAATACAACATCAGACAACAGTACCATTTACACCCCAACAGAACGGGAAAGCGGAGAGAGACATGCGCATTATAGTGGAAGCAGCAAGATCCATGCTGAAGAATAAAAATCTCCCAAAAGAGTTATGGGCAGAAGCAGTGAACACTGCAGTGTATGTACTGAACCGAACATCTAGGAGCAGAGTGGAAGGCCAGACACCTTATGAAACCTTCCATAAACGCAAGTTCGATGTGCTGAGTCTACGTGGAATATTTGGTGAATATGTGTATGTCCATATCCCGAAAGAGAAAAGGTTAAAATGGGACGCCAAGGGTGAAAAGGCAGTGTTTGTTGGATACGAAGATACTAAAGGATTCAGGTTATATTATGAGGACAGGAGAGAAGTTCATACCAAAAGAGACATTGTATTTTTAGATCCGGAAAAGCAGAAAGAGCCAGAAAGTAAGGAAATACAGGAAAGGGAAAATGCTATAGTACTGGATGTACCTGCGGAGAAAGAAATAGAGGAGGAGCAGGAACACAATGAGAGTGATGATGAATATTATGACATGGATTCAGTACAAGATCAAGGACATGGAGAAGAACAAGATGTTTCATCAGAGATTATACCAGAAGTGATACCGGAAGTATCGCAAGAAACTAGTCAAGAACAGGCAGAAACAGAAGGAAATGAGGTCCAAGAGAGAAGCAGAAGAAGAAGAGTAAAACCAAGATATCTTGAAAATTACTACCTATATGTTGCTGAACCGAGAAGTTACAAGGAAGCTATGACCTCGGCAGAGGCTGAAAGCTGGAAGGAGGCTATAAAAAGAGAGCTTAATCAACTGAAGGAAAATAACACATGGACAGAGATAGATTCCATACCCAAAGGAAAAGAAGTGATTAGCTCAAAATGGGTCTTGAAGAAGAAAGATGATAGTTATAAGGCTAGATTAGTAGCAAGAGGTTTTGAACAAAATTGTGATGATTATTTGTATGCCCCTGTGGCAAAGCTTAATACATTTAGAATTTTTGTATGTATAGCTACTAAGTTAGGGTTACAGATAAATCAAATGGATGTATGTGGAGCCTTTTTAAATGCAGAGCTTAATGAAGAGTTGTATTTAATCCTACCAGAGGGAACTGATTCAAAGTATGTAAAACTTAACAAATCTATTTATGGTTTAAAGGGGTCTCCAAAGTGTTGGAATAATACTTTTAATGATGTTATGTTGTCTTTGGGTTATAAACAATCTGATAAGGATTATTGTTTATACTCTAAATGTGAAGGAGAATGGAAAACATTTCTGTTATTGTATGTTGATGATATATTGTATTTTGGGAACAACAAAGAAGATATGTGTAAACTTAGAGATGTATTGTGTAAAACATTTAAGTTAAAAGAAATGGGAATGATTGGTAAATTTCTGGGGATTGATGTTAAACAAGATCTAAGTAAGGGAATGACTGTTATATCACAAAAAGATTACTTGAGAAAATTGTTGCTACAGTACAATATGTTGAAGTGTAAAACATTGAAGTTACCTATTGATAAAAATTTTAATTTTCATATCTTAAAAAGAGATGGTTCAGAGAGTGCTGAAATAGAAAGTAAATGTAGAAAGCTAGTAGGAAGCTTGATGTATGCATCTATGGGTACTAGGCCGGATATTTGTGCAGTGGTTAATATCTTGAGTCGTTATCAGAGTTGTGCATCTGAACTTTTGTATAAACTTTTGTTAAATGTTCTGCGATATGTAAATGGAACTATTGATTTGTGTTTAGTATACTATAAAGAGTGTAAGGAGAATGTTTTATGTTATGTTGATAGTGACTAGGGTGGCTCTGATGACCGAAAATCGACATCAGGGTGTATTTTTAAAGTGTTTGATTGTTCAGTAATTTGGTATTCAAGGAAACAATCAACAGTTGCATTGTCTTCAACTGAGGCTGAATATGTTGCTTTGTGCTTGGCCACTAGTGAGGCTTGTTGGTTAAAAGACATTATGTTAACATTTGGGTTTCAAGTAAACATCATTGTGTATGAACACAACCAGTCAACTATCAAATTGGCGCAAATGGCCACTGGTAACTCTAGAGTCAAACATTTAGAGATTAAACAGGCATTTATTAAAGAAAAGTTGGAAAAACAAGTTATAGTCTTGAAATATGTGAATACCAGTGACCAAGTTGCAGACATACTTACCAAAGCATTGGGTGGTGTAATGTTTCAGAGATTAAGGGATAAATTGTTTAATAATTAATTAAGGGGAAGTCATTGTGTTAAGGGTTAGTTTGTTGGGTTGCCTTTAAAAGAAAAACAACTGTGAGACTTGTTTAAATATTTTATTGAGGGGAGGTGTGAGTAACAATAAAATAGTTTTTATGTAAATTGGCAACCCTGTAAAATATACTCTCTATTGGCTGTGTGTCATGGCGGGTACCTAGTAAGATTGCTGTGTTGTTAGCGTCTTCCTAAAACGATTAATAAACTAATTCAAACCATAAGAAACGGTCTTTTCACTGCAAAGTCCTAACAAACTTTGAATTCCGGTAGGTACGCAAAATAATTTTATCAATAATGCTACCTTTTTGTTTTATGAAATTTACAAAATTCTTTTCAGTCGTCTTTAAAGGGTAGGTATAACCACTTTAGCTATTTAATTTTGGAATTCGCATTCTAGCTGTTACTCGCTCGTCTCGAGTCAAGCGCGGCACAATTTTACTGGAGCAGCGATCCTAAATTCACGCACTGTTCTATTTAAACGGTGCTCGACACAGAATGACGCCCGACGCGAATTTATGTAATTGTCGCGACGAAAGCGCGGTATTAATGAGTTAGAGCGAACGACCATGTTCTGCCGCTCGCCGCCGCCGCTGCGCCGCTGTGCGGGTGATTGTACACTTGATGGATCGCGCTTTTGAAGTCTGTGAATTTGTAACATTTGTAATCATTATTTTACTTTAAATGGTGATGATTTATCAAAATGACATTCTTAGATGGGTATGAGGAGTCACACTCAAAGTCAAGATGCGCAATTTGCTTTGGTACAATGGGTTTGATATGTCAGTGTCCAGCAAGGAACAATAAAACTCTAAAAAATAAATAAAAAAGAAGATGCGCAATTAGTACGTCACGTCGGGGTACCGCTAAAATAAGTAAGTCCCTACGAGTACTAGGAACATGCCTTAAACATTTTATGGCTCAACGATTAGGTAAGTGTTATTTTGAACTTTTTAAATGTTTTGGATTTTGCGGTGGGGGTTTTTATAAATGGAGCATAACTATGTATATATTTTTTTAGGATATATTATAACCAGTTAATGCTGTATAAGAGTTAATCGATGTAACATTTTGACGATACATCATTATTGATCAACTGCCAGACCTATTCGCCGCAAACCTATATTAGCTCGTGGAGCTCAAGAGCACACTCACCGAAATACAGTCCGTAAAAGACCGACAGACATGCAACTTTGCGGCGGTGGGCCAGGGTATGAAGCTTGGTACCCACCAGCATTTCGTCACCAATGAGCCTCTTGGCTCTGCGCTCTACTGAGTCGAGTGTGGCTAGTTTGTATTTGGCTGAGCCATCCCAAAGGTGACAGCAATACTCCATGCTGGACCGGATTTGAGCTTTATAAAGAACTAAAAGCTGGTCAGCTTTGAAGTACCGCTTAACCTTATTTAGGATACCCAGCTTTTATTAAATTGCGGCAGCAAGGAAGTATACATCACAAAAAAACAACTTTTACTTTGGGGCAAGAGAACAAGGACCCCGGAAGGCAGTTATTTTTTAGCCACAAGCTTTTAGGGTCGGTAGCTAAGTAATATCTGGCGTTTGAGTCAAAAAAAGGTTAAGCTACGCTTGACGAGGTCGATCCGTAGATGGGTGACCATTTATTACTACTTTTCACCCCGGTAATCACGTTATGCCGCTGGTCCCCGCTGGGCTTTCATTTGTAGATCTTTTACAGTCGTTACTCGACGGAAGCCTGAAATTCTGACAACCAGTTTAACCAAGGAATATCGTGTTTCCTAAGAACTGGGTTGTGGAAGTCAGACAAGCATTCGCACCATGTAAAACACTAGTCTGGTACATCCAGTTAAACTGGAAGCCGACCTAACGTAATTGGAAAAAGGCTAGACAGATGATGACCATTATAATAATAATAATAATAAAATAGTGGTGCCTCACTTCATTAAAAACGACAAAGGGCCTCTGCGAGTTGGCTTAAGTTGGGTTCCGAGAAATGTAAGCGTATCAAAATAATAATAACTTAACCCCACAGGGCAGCTCGTGGCGAGCTGTTG
Source organism: Euplexia lucipara (assembly GCA_921972225.1). Taxonomy (NCBI): domain Eukaryota; kingdom Metazoa; phylum Arthropoda; class Insecta; order Lepidoptera; family Noctuidae; genus Euplexia; species Euplexia lucipara. Next base: position 2,034,193 of record OV179143.1, read on the forward strand.
GGCAGTAGCGACCCGAGGATCTCCCGGGAGAAGTCTTGTTCCTCATCTCTGGCTTGCCTTTATTGGCCGGCCAGAGTGAGCACTGACGAGGAACGGAGCTCCCACCTCTTTTTTGCCTTAGTTGGCCGGCTAGAGTGGAGATTCGCAAGAGCAAACGTGCTCGGAGGAAGGAAGCATTCCAGTAAGGTGCTGGTAGGGATCTTGACCGTACTTCCGAGATTGTCCTGATAGCCGTGGAATGCCTCTCCACTCCTCAAGCACCTCAGGTTATGTTGCCCTCTTGTCGCTACGTCTCTGTGTGCTGGCGGCCGTTTCAGAGGGCCCATTATTGAGTGTGCAAGTCACCCCCTGTCATTTAATCTGTGTATATTATGTAACATTGATAAGGCAGGGGCCATAGTCTTTCATAGTTCTAGGTATTTAGTCCATTTTAGCTACCCTAACCTATAGTCTAGTACTTTTGTTACCATATTCTGCAATAGTCTTACTCCAGTCGTAGGTTTTCCTTGGGTGCACTTATCTAGTGCATACAGGGAAAATTTGTGATTGGTGTCTCAATTCTTTAAAAATGACAAAGGGCCTCTGAGAGTTGGCTTCGGCTCCTCGTACGCTCCAAAGGTCCGGAACCCAAGGGTTCCGAGAAATAAAAGATAATAATAATACCAGCCTTTTACTGTCTCACTGCAGGGAAAAGGCCTCTTCTCATACAGAGAAGGCTCGAGCATTGATCACCACGCTTGCTCAATGCGGATTGGCGATTTCAAACTTATATTAACTATAAGTCCAGGTTTCCTTACGATGTTTTCCTTCACCGATGTCAATGATTGAATTAGAAAGTACATATGAATTGAAAAAGTCACATTGGTATTTGCCCGGATTTGAACCACAACCTTGTGCATGAGAGGTAGGCTAACCTCTGGGCCATCACGACATTTTTATACCATTAAATACTTGTAAATATAATAGAATATTTCTTTAAATTAAGACTTTCGTAACAGTTATGTTATATATATACCTACTTATGTGCAGCCGCGGGAAAACACCCATTACAATTTTCGCAGTATAAACTAAGTCGTCCTGTGAAACATTACACTCAGCCCTTTACAAATGTTTCCCTAATACCATCTTAAGCCAAATAACCAGAAAAACAAACCACTTCAAAAATTGAGCCGAAAGAAAATTCGTCGACAAACATTCATTTATGCAAATAAAAACATTTTTTTCTTCTCACCCAGACGCCGCGGAAAAGGGATGGCGAATCAATTTTCAGGTTATTGCAAAATCCAATTTAAAACACCGATAGGTATCTATGGAAATCAGAATTTCTGGTTTTGTAAAAACATTGTGAGCGGGTTGACGACGCTGTGTTTTATATGATTAGCGGACATTTTAATTAATTTTAGTAATAGAGTTGTGAAAACAGCGAGTTTAGAACTAAAATAGATTTAGTAGAATCACGTAGGTCGCAATCACTACTGCTAAACTTGAGGGTACTGGGTACGATTCCCAGGTCGAGAACAGTGTTTTTAGGTAGTCCTTTTTTGTTTTTTTTTTCTATTTGAGTTCTAGTCTAGGTTAGTAGATTTGTAGCCGCGCCCTTGTGCCGCACTGTGGCCCGCGCGTCATCCCCTGTTCCCCGCGTTCTGTCCGCGCTCAATAGCCTCAATAGCCTCGTGGAAGACAACCCGAACTGTGACATCTTTGCCGATGATTTTAAAATTTTAATGTGTGCATGCTTAAGCTGCAAGACGTCGTGAAGACCTAGTAAATCTTATTGTTTCTATTTTGTTTGTATACGTTTATATTTGTTGTTAGTTTCTTGTGTGTGTATGTTATAAATTGTATACATGTTCTTATATGTTAATGTTAATGTAATTGATTTCCCAAAACCGTTTTAACGTAAATCAATAATTAAAATAAGTATCCGGTTAATAGCTAGAAAATTATCAAATGCAACCTACTAAAATACTTACATACTCCTTCTTCTTTTACTTCCTTCTTCTCCTTTTTTATTTATAAATCGGGTCATAGACGCGCGCCGGTTGCAATTACTACAAACCAGCAGTATGATTCTATTGGTCTGACTTCAGAAAACTTTCTGTGAAACTGATTTCTTCTTTTGTCTTGAAATGGAATTGAGCTGTCATACTAACTCTGGGCATTGACAGTTCGCTTCACTTAAGTTTCCACGGGGTTACTTTTAATGAATCTACCGGCAGACCTTTCTGAAGAAAATCTCTATTAAGGCTATTTCCACTAACATCTGTAGGTACTATATAATTAAAATGTTGAAGATCAGAAATAATATTTCATCGAAAGTTTTCATAAACATTTAGTTAGTGTCCAACGTACACTATTGTTGTGTTTCGGTCATGCCTTAATTCATACTCCGTGTACATAATTATATACATAATATATGAATACACCACAGCATGCAGATCTGTGTTGTTTCGGTATGAAACTCGGTAACATGAAGCGATCCAATTGCAAACCACTATTATAACCTACCTGATGAGTTGCTTCTGGGGCTATCTACCAAGGATTGTATGGTATTAAATGGAAGTACGAGTTTTCGCAAACAAGCATATAGGCGAAAATCTTGGTTTATTTATAGGTACACGAACCTATCCTTGTTCTGCAATATTTTGAAAGAGAAATGCCTCTTTGCTGAGGAAACTTTGACCAATTAATGCTCATGGATGCAACAGAAGTAAAAGTACTGTGTTTTAGCAGATGGTACCTATCCGCCATTTGCTTATCAATAGAAATGATAATGATACGTTACTTGTTATACTTACAAAATTATTCAAATACTAGCTTCTGCCCGCGACTTCGTACGCGGATCCTTTTGCTTATGCCAGCGACAACGGGGTCGTCAAAATCGAAGATCTGAAACATCTGATGTCGAATTCTATAAGCCCGGGGACGGGAAAACAATGGGATGCGCGAGACGATTCAAGATGTTCCAAATTTTTTATTTTTGTTGGTCAACAGGAAATGCCATCAGACTTTACAACTTTTGCTAAGACGCCATTTCTATTATGTATATGTTATATTGTCTCTGGGCTTTGGAGTTCCCCTAAAGGTGCTCCAGATCTTCAAATTTAGTCTCACAGCAGAAAACACTCTTCACGTGGAATAGTTTTTGCAGTGGCACCATTTTTATATCTCTTTTACTTTAGGTGTTCCATTTTCCAAAATAAATTATAGCCTATAATATGTTGCGTGACGTTCACGATCAGCGGTCAGTCGCGCATCACCTTCCCCCACTTATCTCTAGAGTCGATGCGTATATACGCTGAAAACTCAAGCGTCATGCTTTTTCCGTGAACGTCTCCAACTCGCGAGACAGTGCATGATGTTCACGATCAGCGGTCAGTCGCGCACATATTCTTCACTGGTCTCTAGAGACCTGGATGTAGATGCGTAAATACGCTGAGAATGCAGGCGTGCTTCGCGATCCCAAGAAGTTTCCACGGAGCGAGTTGCAGCCTCATGTTCTCGAACAGCATCAAGTCTCTCCTAACGCTCTTCGGTAGATTGTTGGGATCTTATGGTCTTTAATCATTTAGCACCTTTGGAACATTGGGAAAAATTTGACCTCTTTCTAGGCATGGTTATAGTTTTATTGTGATGATACCTGATCAATTAAAATCTAAGTGGCTGCTCCCCTGCGTTACCGGGTAAGCTACCGTGTAACGAAGATAAATGGAAAAGGAAATTAAACACTCAAATAACATAAGCCCGAAGGCATACGATAAAAAAATGGGAGTTTTAGCCAGTAGAGTCTAATTTTCAACGATATACCATCGTCATCGAAAATCAGTCCTGAACTGTTCCCGCCTTCACCGCGTAGTACCTCTTACTTATGTTATTTTATAATTATGCAATGAAATTAGTGATAGTTTTAATTTCTATATCAAATGTTTCTGATCTTCGATTTTTATAAGTCAACAGGAAATGCCTATCAGACCGAACAACTTTTGCTAAAACGTCATTCCTATTTGAGTTATGGTGTAACTGGGCTCTTGGAGTTCCACAACAGGTGTTCCAGATCTTCGATTTTTATACGTCAACAGCGAGTGCTCATAAGGCTGAACAACTCTTGCTAAGACGTCATTCCAATATATGTTATAGTGTAGCTGGGCTCTTGAAGTTCCACATCAGGTGTTCCGGATCTTCAAATTTATTCTCTCAGCAGAAAATGCTCATAACGTGGAACAATTTTTGCTATGGTACCATTTTTGTATCTCCTATAGTTTAGATGGTCTGTTGCGGTTCTGCATCAGGTGTTCCGGATCTTCAAGTTTATTCTCTCAGCAGAAAATGCTCATAACGTGGAACAATTTTTGCTATGGTACCATTTTTGTATCTCCTATAGTTTAGATGGTCTGTTGCGGTTCTGCATCAGGTGTTCCGGATCTTCAAATTTATTCTCTCAGCAGAAAATGCTCATCACGTGGAACAATTTTTGCTATTGGACCATTTTTGTATCTCCTATAGTTTAGCTGGTCTGTTGCGGTTCTGCATCAGGTGTTCCGGATCTTCAAATTTATTCTCTCAGCAGAAAATGCTCATCATGTGGAACAATTTTTGCTATGGGGCCATTTTTGTATCGCCTATAGTTTAGCTGGTCTGTTGCGGTTCTGCATCAGGTGTTCCGGATCTTCAAATTTATTCTCTCAACAGAAAATGCTCATCACGTGGAACAATTTTTGCTATGGGACCATTTTTGTATCGCCTATAGTTTAGCTGGTCTGTTGCGGTTCTGCATCAGGTGTTCCAGTTTCCAAGATAAATTATAGCCTATGTGTTGACCAGACTTAATATCTATACAACAAAAAAAAAATCATTCAAATCCGTCCAGGAGTTCCGAAGATTAGCGTGTGCAAACAAAGAGACAAACAGACAAACAGACAAACAGACAAACAGACAGACTTTTTTTTTTGGATTCGTGCTCTATTACTGTTTCTAAACCCCCCTCAATTATTATTTTTTAAATATATTCAATGTACAGACACAGTTTTTTTACAGTCTTATTATATGTATAGATTTTAAATCTTATATTGACAGTATTCGTTCAAGAAGTATTTATGAGAACAGATCTGGAAAGGTACAGAGCTAATGTGTCAAATTTCTTTGATAGTTTTTCAACTTTATAACAGACAAAATAAGGTTCATATTCAATTGGGAAAATTTGACCCTTTGGGGTAGCTTTATGTGCTGGCGTCTTTACATATAAAAACGACGAAAGGCTCTGAACTTCTTCCAGCAAGTAATTTAACCAGCATGTTGCTTTCTCACTGCAGTTAAAGGTATCTTCTCATACAATGAGAACATGAGCATTATTCACCAAAAAAAGTGAGTTGACGATTTAAGACTTAATAATAGGTTCAGGTTTTTTCACAAAATTTCCGTGACCTAGAGTTTCAAAGATCTTAGGAAGTATGTAGTTAGGTAGGCAAGTAGGCAGTACATATGAATTGAAAATACATACTTGTGTTCGTCCAGATTTAAAAAAAAATGATGAAAAAGTGTCGTACAGTGGGCCATCCCGATCTTTTAATGACCTGATAATTATTTTGTTAAAAAGTGGTCTTTAACACAATGAGTACAAAAAAACACTTTTTAACAAAATGTATAGATATCTGATAAAAATAACTTCTAGGTAGCCTCCAGTAAAAATACGGCTAAATCGCCCAAACAAACGTGGTTGTAATCTTACATTTATTGAAACATTAGCATCGAACAACAGACCGTTCCAATTGGAACATTAAAAGGTTAACAAATGGCAACCAAAATCGTTACGCTTTACAAACTGAAGCATCAATCAATAAAACCAATTTAGTAGAAACTAACAACCCGCCCAGTAATGGTGACATTTTGTCTCGCCACTTTTATTGCAAGAAATGGGAATCGTTTCAAGATGGCCCCGGGGATCCGCGGTATTCTTTGACAGATGTTCGCAATGCGATAGGTACGATAGTTTTTTTTTCTATTAATTGAAACTTGCTACTGGAGTTGTAGCGGCCAGTCTTTAATCGAATTCTGTTGCAAGTATGTATGTAATACGAGTTATTGGAGCGAGGAAATAGACGAAATAAGTAGTTTTTTTAATTTCTACTATTTCATAATTATTTATACCTACTTTCTCGCTGACTAGTCGACACTTCGCGTGACCAGAAGGCTGGCTTATTTATTGGTAAAAGAATTAGAATTATCATAGTGTTACTATCTTAGTTTCAGCTAAATATTAAATAAAATGTCACCCGTCATCTAATCCAAGTTGGCGTTGCTTTTTAAGAAAACTAATTTTCCTTCTTGTTATTTTTAGAGATAAAAGATAGCTTATGTCCGTCTCCAGGGTATCATCTATCTCTTTGCCAAATTTCATAACGATCCGTTCTGCCTTTTAGTTGTGAAAAGCCGACCAACAGACAAACATGCAAAGTCTGAATAGTCATCCATTTAGGAACTGATCTCGGTAAGCGATGCCTTTATTTACTAACAAGCTCATTAACAGTAAAATCAAGTATCCAATTTATGATACTGTATTTCTGTATATAGTAGTTGCTTGACTGACAACACAATCAATATTTTTTTTTTTTTTAATTTTTTTTTTTTTTTGGACAATTGTTTTTTATATTATTTGTTATTTACGTAATTGACATATTATAAATAGGATTGATTATTGTTAAGAATTAAATAATTGTTTGGTAATTTAGAGTTAAAGACATATACCTACCTACACAAAAATTTGCATGCTGACTATGAGGCGGAATATGAAGAACTATATATTGTTTTCTAAGACCTGTACCACCATATTTCTAGCAAATAAATGATTATTATTATTCCTAGTTATTTCTCGGAACCCTTGGGTTCCGGACCTTTGAAAGGCGTACGAGGAGCCGAAGCCAACTCGCAGAGGCCCTTAGTCGTTTTTAAAGAATTGAGGCACCAATCGTAGATTTTCCCCGTATGCACTAGACAAGTGCACCCAAGGAAAACCTACGACTGGAGTAAGACTATTGCAGAATATGGTAACAAAAGTACTAGACTATTGGTTAGGGTAGCTAAAATGGACTGAATACCTAGAACTATGAAAGACTATGGCCCCTGCCTTATCAATGTTACATATACACAGATTAAATGACAGGGGGTGACTTGCACACTCAATAATGGGCCCTCTAAAAAGGCCGTTAGCACATAGTGACGTAGCGACAAGAGGGCAACATGTCCTGAGGTGCTAAAGGAGTGGAGCGGCATTCCACGGCTATCAGGACAATCCCAGAAGTACGGTCAAGATCCCTACCAGCACCTTACTGGAATGCTTCCTTCCTCCGAGCACGTTTGCTCTTGCGAATCTCCACTCTAGCCGGCCAACTAAGGCAAGAAAGAGGTGGGAGCTCCGTTTCTCGTCAGAGTTCACTCTGGCCGGCCAATCAAGGCAAGCCGGAGATGAGGAACAAGACATCTCCCGGGAGATCAGGTCCGTGGGGTCGCTACTGCCCAACAGCTCGCCACAAGCTGCCCTGCGGGGTTATTATTATTATTATTTCGTATATTCATTTTAAATTCTTATAAATTACATTTTTAAATATTAATATAAAAATAAAAACATTTAAAAATATAAAAAATAGTAGCCCACCGGTATCGGGAACAGGGTCCAAGCTACCGGCGGTCAGGGCTCCAGGGAGAGGAATCGCCTAACAATGCGAGCCGTGTCCAGTAGTACTGCTTTCTGAATCAAACCCTTGATCCAGCTGCCCAACGAGAGCCTCTTTAGGTATTGGTCGAGGCTCTTTGCTATTAAGCCATTGGCAGACACGACTATCGGCACAATGATTGCTGAGTCCACATCCCACATGTCGACAACCTCGCGAGCCAAGTCAAGATACTTGATTTTCTTATCTTGTTCGGCTTTCACGAGGTTCCCGTCATGTGGGACCGTTATGTCAACAAGCATTGCGCGCCTCTCGGTTCGATCCATCACCACTATATCTGGCTTATTAGCCATGATAGTCCTATCAGTGATGATGGATCGATCCCAATACAATGTGATATGACCATTTTCGAGAACTGGGTCGGGCACATACCTGTAGTACGGCACTTCCGATTCCACGAGGTTGTATTTTAGAGCAAGTTGCTGATGGATAATCCTGGCCACAAGGTTGTGTCTATGCAAGTACTCTTCGTTAGCTAAGCGAGAACACCCAGAAATTATGTGTCGGATTGATTCTCCTGGACGGTGGCATGCCCGACAGATGTCAACCGTGCCATCCTTCACAATAAATCTCCGGTAGTTTCTCGTCATAATAACTTCATCCATAATTGCACAGACAAAACCTTCGGTTTCCCCAAAGAGGTCACCGAAACGTAGCCAGGACACGGACGCTAACTGGTCTACATCAGGCCCATGAAGGGCCCTGAAAAAGCGTCCGTGAAGCTCCTTGCTCTGCCATACTTCCTTGCGATCGTTAGTGTGAAGCACTACAGGTTTGCGCCAGTTCTCTTTCGCCAAGGAGAGCGGTGTGAGGCCTTTGTCTACCGCGACCACATCGCGATGCATCCCCACGTTGGCTTTTAGGAAATATTCCCTGAGACTATATATCTCGCGATTGTGGAGAGTCTTGGCATTTAAAAAGCCTCGACCTCCACATTTTCGCGGGATATACAGTCTCATAACCGACGATCGTGGGTGATGCATTCGATATGCAGTCAGCAGTGTGCGGACCCTCCTATCCAGGGTGTCTAGCTCTGTTTGAGTCCATTTGAGTATGCCGAAGGAGTACATCAAGACTGGCATGACCCAACCGTTGAAGGCGCGCACCCTGTTCCCGCCTGACAAAAGACTATTAAATACTTTTTTCAGGCGGCCAAAGAAACGCTCCCTCAACGATTGCTTCACATCAGCAGTGTTAATGCCCAACGCCTCCGACATACCCAAATACTTATAGGTTTCGATTGGAGAGAGGGCTCTAAGGTTTATGGAATCCGAGAGTTGGGCTCCCACGGACTCCACAATCTCCCCTTTCTTTACATGCATAACTGCACATATGTCCACACCAAAATCCATCCTGATGGCGCTACTGAAGGTTTCAGTTACCTTTAGTAGCTCCATCAGTTGTAAATTGTTGGGGGCAAAGAGCTTTAGATCATCCATGTAAAGAAGGTGAGATATAACCTGACCTCCTCTCTTCAATCGATAGCCTAGACCTGAATTCTCCAGCAGTGTGCTTAGAGGATTCAAGGCTAAGCAGAACCAAAGTGGACTCAAACTGTCACCCTGGAATATGCCTCGCTCAATCCTAATCGGCTCGCTGTTCCTCTGAATCTGTCGACATCCTGGATAGCGAAGAACCGTCCTCCACTGCCCCATACACGTCCTCAGGAAGGTGCGTAGAGTTGTATCAACTTTATACAATTCCAGCACCCTCGTAAGCCATGTATGCGGCACGGAGTCATAGGCCTTCTTATAGTCTATCCAACATGTCGACAGATCCCTTCGGGAACGGCGAACCTGTTGGCTAATGGTCATATCAATGAGGAGCAGCTCCTTAGTACCGCGGGACCCATTCCTACATCCATTCTGAGAGGCAGACATTACAGAATTGCTGTCTATATGTTGATTGATTTTAGCTCTCAGAATGGATGTAAGAACCTTATAGACCGTCGGTAAACAGGTTATCGGTCTATAGTTTTTGGGTTCCGCAGTACTACCAGATTTGTGGAGCAGGTGGGTTATTCCTGTCGTTAAAAACTGGGGCAACGACCCTGTCTCTAATGCTGACTGGAATCGAGATGCCAAACAAGCGTGGGACCTTTGCAGCCATTTTATCCAAAAATTGTGCAGTCCATCCGGCCCTGGAGATTTCCAATTAGGCAACGGACGAACTGCACGGGCCACATCTTGGGGGCTGATGATAATGGTCCCCATTTCTGGTATTGTATCACACGCTTGTTCGACCTCCCGAGTCCAATCACCCTCAGTGTGACTGACAGGCACCGACCAGATGTTGCGCCAGAATGAACACATGGCGTCGTCATCCGGTAGGCGCGTATCAGCCACACTTTGATCTCGTTGCTCCCAAGCCCTATAAACCCACCTTTCATTGCTCTGGAATGTGCGATTCTGAGTATATCGCTCCACTCGCCGTTTATACCTACGAATACGGCTTGCCCATGCATACACCTTCTGCTTCAGGAAGTCGATGCGCTCTGTGACACGGGACATGTAGTCTTGTGGACTGATATTAGTCCCGGAAAAAGCCCGTCTCACAAAGCGCATCACTCTTGGGCGAGTGTTACCTTCTCTGAAGCAGATTAGTTTGCCGATTACCGCTCTGGCCTCACCGATACGACGCTCAATCCTGCACTGCCAAGCCGCTACAGCTGACTTTGGTCGCGTAGTTCTGTCATTACAAAATTTGACGTGAGCTACGCGACATGCCGCTACGGCTGCGCAGTACAAGATTGAATGAGCATCAGCGAGGTCTTCACAGTCGTCAAAATAGTTTGACAACTGCGAATCCAGAGCAGCCACCAGCGCCCTATTTTTATTATGCATGGGCAAACGAGGTAAGCGTGGTCTAAGGTCGGGCGGCATGAAACGATACTCCCGAAGCGCACCCTCCAAAGCGCTCCTCAATTCCTCATTGCATTGGGTACTTACATTTGTAACCCTGTCATCACATCCTTCGTCATCACAATTAGATGTTAAAATGGATTGTGGTACCACCACAGTCTGTGACGGAGGAGTAATGACACGGTTACCTTGCATTTCCGTACGGAGGCGATCAAGTGCAACGTCATCCAACATACGATTACGTTGTATGACCCGCACCTGATCCGACAGTCGTTGTGCCGATACGTTGACAGCTGGTTCAAGCACCTGAAACAGAGCGAGCATCCGGACACGGTACGCGGTCAGGTTAATTCCTCCCTCTGTAGCCCCATAGTATGAGCGCATGACATTTTCGTTAATGGATTGCGTCCATCTCATGCGCTGCACACTTCCGCCGGGAGCTGGGACCCTGTCAGAGGCCGGTGGGCCTCGAGGTCCTAAACCGTCCGGCGGCCGGTGTCCTCTCCGTCGACGTGAAGGTGTAGGCGACGTCGGCGGGGAAAAATACTCGTCGCTGGAGCTCGACGCTGCTGCAACCGTCGGTGGCACAGATGATCCGGTGTCCGGCGGCAGCGAGGCGGAGCTTAGCGACGAGTCCGGGGTTGGTAGGCGTGCACGTCGTGAAGCAGCTCTGGTTATCATTGTGAATTACTCATTTCTTCTGAAAATGTTCTGTATTATGTGACATGTGTCACTTTTCCTTTTGGTTTTTCTGTTGTCTTTCATCTTGAATACGTATTTTGTTGAGTTTAAAATATGTTTTCTCTGAATAATATTTGGTTTCGTAAATAGGAGTTTTGGTTTATTTTAATGTAATTTTGGTTGTAAAACAGTAATATTAAATATTGTTGAAGAAAATTTCCGTATGAGTCTTATGACAGCCAGAGTTGCCATTATTATTATTATTATTATTATTATTTTTATAATCTTAACAGAAAAATGAATATGTTCATAACATATTCATGCGTTGCTCTCGAGTAGATCTTCGCGACTCATTGTCATTCTGAGCACTCATTAGACCTCGCACAACATATTTCCTTTCAGTCCACTACGAAAGCAGTCTTGGAATCATAAGTAGGAAGAAAAACAGCTTTGTTTTTCCTTATATTAATCTTCATTTTAGATACAAACACATTATATGGGAGAGGACGTCCTAGAAGGATATATACATATATACCGACCTTATTGGTGTATTGTGTTAACATAATCGAAGCTAATGAAGTATAGTAAGAATCGTAGGTCATGGCGCTCTGTACTTTCTGCTTAATTTTATTTAAAAAGGCGTGTTTTTTTTTTAATAAAGCTTACTAGCTATGTGGGCACATTACTAATCGTTGTTAACCCCTCTAACTAAGATAAATACATTTGTGTCCGGAGTGGGTGGCGGCGATTTATGTATATATGTTAATAACCGAAGGTACAACTGTTGTGACGAAGCAAAAGAAGTATGTAAGAATCGTAGCATATAGCGCTCTGTAGTTTCTGCCTACCCGCATGGGGAAAAGGCGTGAGTTTATGTATGTATGTATGTATGTATGTATGTACAACTGTTCTCAATTGAATCAAATAATACAAGGTGGAAGCCACATTGAAACTAATTGATACATTGAATCTAGTCCGTGATTCTCAACACCTCAGCGTTGAAAATGTCTTTAATATAGGTATCCTAACTTTTATGTTTTTTTTCTGATGCATGCTAAACTTTAAAATCTGCTCAAATATTGTAGAGATCATGTTCTTTGCAAAAATAATACATTCTTTTGTAGGTATTATCTATCTTTTAATAAGAAATCCAATTAGATACCAACCCATCTCATACAACAGTGGTAAAATTATTTTGTTTATTTTTCCATACTTTAGCTTTCTCGTCTCTTATTATTTGGTATAAAAAATATTGCTCAGACTACCCTATAGTCAATATCGGTGAAGCTAATATAAAAAGATTGTACGAAGTATTGCTCCCAATCTTTCTTCGCAGATCAAAGCTATAAGCAGCTTTGAGGAAAATATTGCAAAGTAAATATTTTAATACCGTTACCTTGTTTTTTTGCAAAGAAAAAGCTCTTGCGGACGCTCAGCTGGTTTCTTAGATGGATATTAAACACCAAATAGGATTAAAAATAAATTGTGGCTAGAAATTCTAATTATACGGTTAGGAATGAACTGACTGGTTGCCTAGCACTACTACTGAGATTTTTCTATCTGGAATAATTGGTATGATGCTAAGATATTTGTAATAATTTATAGATATACTTGGAGCAGCTTGCTTGGCTTAATAATAACAGCTCCGCATGGGTCGATCCAAGGTTAACCTACGCTTGGCGAGGCTGGTCTGTAGATGGGTGACTATTAATTGCATTATATTATGAAGACACCTCTAGGCTGTGCCTCGCAAAAAAACGTTAAGCTATTGGTCTGGGCTGTCATTTGTAGATCTTTGATAGTTACGGCCAGTCATAAGCCCAAAAGTTTGACAGCCAATTTAACCAAAGGGTATCGTGTTATCGAGGTACTGGGTTATTAGAGGTCTGACAAGTAGTCACTAGATGTATAACACTGGTATTTAGTTGCAATCGTTTAAATAGGAAGCCGACCCCAACATAGTTGGGAAAAGGCTAAGCAGATGATGATGAAAATATTATAGATAAATAAGACACAGAACAGAATGACCGTGCTCATCACACAAACATTTATCTTGGGTAGAAATCAAACCGACGACCTCCAGCATATCAGTCAGGGCCACTTTTTTTTTTCGAGGGGTGGAAAATCATCATGGATGTCCCCCGCCCCGGGGGAGGGCGGAGGGGTCTGTCAGACTCTTACTGACTAAAACCTATCCCGTGTTCCTTCTAACATCTGCACCGGGGGTCACGGGAATAGAAGATACTTCCGCGACCCCCGACTGGTACTGGCCCCAAGGGTCTCGCCAAGTCAGCGAGGGGAGTGAGGTGTTAAACTCCCCAAGCGACGTCTAAGAGGGGCGCGCGTGAATATGACGCGCCGTTGCCTTGGGTCCATGTACGTGGGAGGTGGCGGACGTCTCCGAGTCCGTAGCCCCTGAACCCATTCAGGGGGGCTGGAAGAGGACCTTGTCCGCCTTCTCCTGAGCCCGGTGCGTCTGCTGCGGGCCGGGTGAGTGGAAGTAATCTCCCTCTCCTTTTCCGCAGCCTCATTCTGCGAGATAAACGTTTCGAAGGACACCACCGCGGTCAGGGCCACTAACCCAACAGCCCAGCCAACTAAGAGTTAAACGTAGGTCTGTAACTGACGAAATCTAGGTATACAATAACTCTGTATAGAATTAGTTACAAATACAATTTGATAGTTAACAAGGAAGCAGAAAGGCTGTATTTTAGTTTAAAACATTTAAGACAAATATTAATCTACCATTGCCAACCCTTTTCAACGTCAAACTCCAAACCGCTGAATCGCTTCTTGTAATTTGACACGTAGGTATTTGGTTCCTCTTCCTTTAGCGGTGAATATCTCGAAAGAATCCTTTTGTAAAAAGCCTTTAAGAATTTTTCCAAATGATGGTGTTCTTATGGTGCGTAGAAATAAGGTGCTAAATCGTTTACCATGAACCACCTCATTAGTATTCTACACATATTGAAGTCCCTAGTTTGTGCCCGGTCCGCAAAAAATTCGCCCATCGTTTCTGGGACTTTATGTCCAGATACACTGATCGACGGCGTTCAACAGTTTGTCCACAGATAAAAAGAGCAAAGTACAGAAGAACATTGGCACCCTTTTGCATCGACACCGCCGGACTGACACAAATTGCGATCGGTCGTCGATGGCCTTCATAATCGGTGGATGCACAAGTGTGCTCCATTTCAGTTGATAAAACGCGAAAGGCCATGGATCAATTTGTCTTGACCCTCAAACATTATTGGCGAAATGTTGGTACCAAATAATAGGTAGTCAAAGCACGCTGTCTTCATACTTATTTAATTACAAGTTTTACTCATCTTTTTCCTAGCCTTGTTCCATGCTATTTAGGGTCGGCGCAACACGTTTTTTTCTATAATTCTCCTTTGTCATTCGTCATACTATTTACTTTTTTCTCCTTCATATTATTTCTCACACCATCCATCCATCTTTTCTTTGGTCGCCTTCTCCCTCTCCAGCCATCAACACGCAAAATCCCTTCTCATCACATGTCCATACCAAGACAGCTACTCCCTTCACCTTTTTCTCTAACAGGCGCCACTTTCAAACTTCCTCTTATGTATATATGCTCATTTGTAACTTTGTCCATTCATAATAACTAACAATATTAACGACTTACTATGAGATTTTTAACCTAGGTACATAAAAATCTGAAGATTCTTATATTTTTATAAGAATTAACGAGAGAAAGCAAATGCTATACAATAATAAAATACTCCTTTTTAACGCTGTTTATAATCATTAGTACTCTCAGCTCTTTAAGGCTTACCCTTTGTAATATACAGGGGCAAAACGCATGTTTATATTACAAATTAAAATGTAAAAATTAAGGGCTACGGGGTCAGCAAATATTTAATTACCCGGGTTACGTAAAACACCAACATCCAAAATATCAACGCAATCGGGTTACGGGTAATGGATGAAAGTCAATCATGAAATTTGGTGAAGTGCGACGAGCGTGATAATAAAGGGTTTCCTGGAAAACCCTTGAACTGTATTCAGAGTACATACCATGAGTTAATCGCATGATTCCGGACCCGAGTGTTAAAATTTTACGTCGGCATGTCCCTTTTTTTAAGCGTCCGTACCTACTTTAAATCTGATACGTCAAGTTGTGTCGACAAAAAAGGTTTTAGGTTTTTTATGGAAGTAGCAGTCCGGACAGACGTTGTTCTGCCAGAACGCAGGTTTGGTAACCGATCACAACGCCTCCTACCGGGTCAAATTGTGAATCAAGACTCCGAGAAGGTACTTAGAACAGAAATCAACAATAAGAAAAAAACTAACGACATTTATTCAAATTGAAGAATATGCCCTTTGTTCAAAGGCAGTAAGAATCCCTATACCCTCCACGAATTGAATACAAGATTTCATGACATGCTTAACAGTCTATAGAGCTTCTGACCAGTTGACACCAACGAATAAGTTTAAAACGCCAAAAATGTAAAATAATGACTTAAGTAATATGTGGCTAAAGTTAACCAAAGCATTGTTCCTCGGAATGTTTTACAAAATAGTTTGAAGCCAGAACTTAGTGGCAAGGGGTCGAGGTATATCACGGTACAATCGTCACAATAAACATAGGTGCAGAAGGTCAAGTATAAACAATGACGAGGAACAGGCACACGCATAGATTAATAGGTGCTATTATCTCAAAGAAATGCTGACTGTAATTTAAAAACTATGTTAATTATACCAGACACGTGGAAAAACACAACAATATTTTTGTTTTTTCGTCATATTTGTTCAAATATGTACCTTTTGGTTAACCCTAAGTCAAAAGTCCGGATAAATAATTGTCCGGATGAATGAAGTAGCTAAAAAAAGTACTGGCGGGGTGCAAAAACACAGGCATACCTATTCGCATGATTCTACTCACCGGTGCACTTACACTCACCAACGTAATCGTCTCCGTGTGCGGGTGTATTTGCGTTTTAATTGGTTTGTAAAATCATTTTTATACGTTATTTTATAACTAGTAGGTGATGTCGGTGTTACACTATCCGGCCACTCAGAGAAAAAATGACGTGTGGCACTCGGAGACCCCCTCCCCTCCCCACTATCACCACTATGCCTGCAATATAAATATATAATATATATATAAATATATATGCAATAGCTTCGGCCTTCAAGCCACACCTCCTTGCCCGTCGGAGTGGGGAGCGTGAGGTTTTTTCGTTACGGAATTTCTGGATTCGGTCCCCGCGCTCGAGGCCCGCGATAAAAGCTATGCAATAGCTTAAAAACATCGAAAGTCTCTTTTAAAGTCCAGACATTATCTTGGTCACGTGAGGATTATTCAAAATAGTGTCCGAGGTGGTCTTTTGAGTAGTGGTGGTTAATAAAGCATAAAGCAAAATAAAGCACCGTGCTTAATACACATAACATAAAGCAAATGCTATCGTGCCTTTCACAAGTTGCTATTTGCTTAATGCTTTTACTTCGCACTGTCCGTCGCGTGAAACGCAATAAGCAGAATAAGCAGGGGACCGGGCGGGGCGGACAGTTGTCGCATGCTAGATACGCACCGCGTGCGAATTTGCGATCTCGGGAGGCTCACGTAAGTACGATACTTAGATGCTTAAATGCTACTTTGTTTTGTACTTTTTTAGTGTAAATAAATTCAGTGATAGGACACGCAATATTGATTAATTATAAACCTATAATTGTGTAAGTAAGGACGATTGATTGAGTGAGGTAATGTGTTGTTGTTGTGTGATTTTGGTGTTTTGTAATTTTTTGACGAAAATGTCTGTGGATTTTATTTCTTAATAATATTTATTCAATTATAGACAGTCCTAAGCCTGGCAAGTATGAAGGAAAGTTTATTGTATTTTTAACGGTTCTGTTTTATCGTAATTCATAAACGCGATGTAATATTATTTTAAAGCATGCTTTCAGTCACCGCGCTTGCTTTAAGTCAAGTACCTACGCGTATAAAAAAGCATGCTTTAATAAAGCATATTAAAAAGCTTGCTTAACATATATAGCATTAAGCATTAAGCAAGTGATTGCCATATAGCAACTTTGAACACCACTACTTTTGAGGAATAATTTCACATCGATATAAGTGGACCTCTCCAGCCAGTAACAGAACATGAAAAACTCCACGTTCTGCACGAACAATACTAAAGATAAAACATTTGGGTTGATCACATAAAGTGCTCAAATTATATCTGTATGTAGCTAATCTTCTGGCCATGTGTCTATTGCGTGGTACAGTTTATTTACTTTCTAAGAATTCCGTTCTACTATTTCCACCCCGAAGCGACTACAGACGGTTAGTTGAACAACTTCAGCTAAAATAATTTTGGAAACTGGTTAGTAACTAATTATTTTTGTGTTGGCAGCGTTTTGTAAAGTTCAAAGCGAGAGACAGAAGCTGTCAAGATGATTAATGAGACATTTAAAAAGATTCTAATTTGGAATAATTTCTTGTGATCTCTGTTGTTTTGATCTGAGTGTTGTCTGACAAATAAAAGGAATTCAAATTAAGAAATGGATACGGGCAAAACTATGTTTTATTTACAATATCATTTTGTGTGTTCTGTTCATGCTATACTGTGTAAGAACCAAATACATTTAATACTTACTATAGATCACATCACGCAAAGCAAAGTTTTCATTTTGTATCAAACATAAAAAAGGTTCAGTTAAATGAAGTTCTACCTAATATATTAATACGCTAAAGTAAAACGGTAAATTTCGGCCACTGGACGATCACAAGTAGGTACAATTAAATTCACAATATTATCTCTTATCCAAGATGCAAATAAAAATAGTAAATCTAGCAAACTCTTCAACAACGCCCAAAACATCTGTGTCACAATATCGATCAAAACTTCGCGTGTACAAATACGACATCATTTCTCACCATCCCAAAGATAACCTTGAAGCTCGTAAAAGCCGTAAAATATACCTCATTGGCTGCCTAAAGTGGTCCATTCAGCTCCACTGAGCACTACCTAGAATATTTCACACAACGGTGCTTCAATTGATTATATTGGAAACAAGTACACCTAGTCTGATATAGGTAGGTATCTACGTGAGTTTTTGGCTAATGTTTTTGTTGTGAATATTCATTACTAAAGGTGCAGTTAAACGGCGCGCTAGCACAAGCCCACTCGAGACGCACCATCCGTCATTCAGATGCATAGCGTGCGCGTGCACAAACTACACCGGGCGCGTTGATTATCATAAAATCGACATGCGATAGCTCGTACAAACTTTGGCAAATCGCATCAATCTGTTCCAAATAGCCCGGTTGAAATAAGATTTGAAACGTACAGGATTAAAACTCAAACTTATTATGATAATGCAACAGAGTGGCAATCCCGAAAACCGTAATTATGAGTACCTGTACCTTTTATCGATTTCCAAAAGAAACTATTATAATTTATATTTTGCGTGGCAATCCCTGTTTTGATCTACTTTGACTGACATTATAGCCAGGCGGTTCTTGCGTAAGGATATCTGGTGCGAACACCACGCACTACGCAATAATGCGCGCCGTTTAATCGTACCTTTAGTTTAGGTGTGCTTATTTATAGCTTGTGTTTTTGGAGTTTATTCGTGGGAGGTGTAATTTAATGAACATGTGTTTTTGTTGGTATTATAGTAATAAATGTAGATAGGGAAAGTGGTTAAAAGTGCAATAATAGCTTATCAAACAATGTTCGTTATTAGTGCTAGATTGACATGTTTATGTGATGTAGGTTGATAGGCAAAATATTCAAATTCAAATTCAAATTCACAAATCTTTATTGCATACCATAATGTGTTAAAAGTTGGTGAGAAACATTTATAATAGATACAATTATGGACCCTGTCGGGCACAGCATAGATCAAGTAGGAGAGAGGAGGAAGAGCACTGGTGTGGATTTTATATAAATAAATTGGTTTTAAGTTGCTATAATTTATCATTAAAGTATTCGTTTAAACTATAGTAGCATTTGTTAATTAGAAAAAGCTTCAATTTATTGATAAAGATGTTATTTTTATTTATTTTTTTTATTATTTCGGGTAATTTATTGTAGATTTTTATGGACATGACATAGGTACTATTGGAGTGCATTTTTAGTCGCGATAATGGTAAGTTTAGTCTGTTTTTATGTCTTAATAGAATTTTTGTTTGTATATCTTCTCTTTTTGTGAAGAATTCCGGGTACTTACGAACGAACTTACACACTTCAAATATATAAAGACAGGGTAGGGATAAAATCTTTAGTTCCTGAAAGTGGGGCTTACAGCTATCCGTGGCTTCAATATTCACTAAGATTCTAATTAGTTTTTTTTGCAAGGTAAAGAGCGTGGGCGCATCAGTGCTGTTGCCCCATAAAATGACTCCATATTTCAGCCACGCAAAAGCATAAGCGTAATAAGTCACTAGTGCAGTTTTAAGGTCTGTTGTTTTTTTAATCTCACGGAGGGCGTATGTAAATTTTGATAGTTTTGCGCTGACCTTCTGGATGTGTGACTTCCAATTTAAATATGTGTCAATGTTAATACCTAGTAATGTGAATTTATCGACAACTTCCAATTTTTGATTGTTATAGGTAAAGTTTATGTTTATTGGTATTTTTTGGCGAGGATGGAATGAAATTATTTTTGTTTTATTGAAGTTAATTTCCAGATTGTGTTCAGTAATCCAATTTAATGTAGAATTTAGAATATAATTTAGATTATCATTTAAATTAGTGTTAGTTTTGCATGAGGTTAGTATAGATATGTCGTCGTCGAAGTTGGTATGCAAATAGCAATGGCAATCAATAAAAATAATGAGCTATTTGAAAAAAAAAATAGTTTTTAGTCCCTCATCTAGAATACAAGAAAATAATCGACACGTATTTTTTTCTTTTTCAATTTTATGGAAAACTGCTTAGCTTAAGCGCATTAACGTTAAGGAGAGATCATTGTCTAGTATAAACTGTACTGGCTGACGTCATGCGGATGCGACATTTTGACTCGATGTATCGCCGTAATTTTTTGATTACGTGAAAAAAGAAAAAATAAGTGTCGAATATTTTCTTGTAATCTAGATGAAGGACTAAAAACACAACAACAGCAACCCGGACAACCCGGCGTACGGCGAGTGTCCACCCTTACATCGTTGGCACTCCAACGATTCGGACAAAGCGATTCGCTTCGTCGTTTATACCGCGTACATCGAAGGACGGAAACAACTTGCCTGCTGCGGTCTTTCCGTCCGACTATAATTTCGGTGCCTTCAAGGCTAGAGTGAATAGGCTCTTAATAAACTAGTGCGCTTTACCATCACTGATTGCATATCACTGCTTACCATCAGGTGGGATTGCAGTCAAGCACTGGTTTATAGTATTAAAAAAAAAACAAAACTGTTGTCAAATAACCCAATTACACGTTTAAAGGTTTTCATTATGTAGCAACTCTAAGGAGTATACTTGAAGTTCAAATATTTAATATTAAAATTTAAAATATTCTGTGAATCATATTCTTGTTCTTATCGTGTGGTTAGTCACCAACTTGGTGTTCAGAGTTTGAATGCCGCCCATGGGCCTCTAACTTGGCACCACAAGAAATATCTCACTGATATGCCGGTTTCCTCACGATGTTTTTTATCATATTTAACTATAGTTTCATCATAATTTTGATAAAATTCGCTCAAACATTAGATAAGAGAGTTGATCATATTTAACTTTTCAAACGAGTCAATGAGACCCAATAGAAAGACAATGACAGCGGGAAGGCTGGCGTCTACTAGGGGTTTAATGAATTAAACAATTTTGTGAATACGCGACAAATTAAGTTATCGAGTCCTGTACATCATAGCTATTGATGTTTTACTGGTATCGAATTTCACTCAATCATACGTTACATCTCTTCACAGATCATAATCATAATCATTCATTTATTGCATTTCATGTTCGAACTGATGAACTGATGACTGTTGTTGATCAAACTGAACTAGACTAGACTGGCCTGTTGGTCTAGTAGTTAGTGACCCTGACTGCTATGCCGGAGGTCGTGGGTTCGATTCCCACCCAGGACAAATGTTTGTGTGATGAGCAAGATCATTTGATCAGTGTCTGGGTATAATTTATCTACAATATGTATGTATTTCGAAATATATAAGTATGTTTATCAGCTATTTAGTACCCATAACACAAGCTCTCAAGATTAACTTGGGACTAAATGGCGTTGTGTGAAAAGTTGTGAAATATTTTTATTTATTTAGATCCTAACAAGCTAATAACTTTGTATTGGAATTTCCTGTTTTAAAAAGGTAATATTTTGACACTACTAATAAGTCGGATTCAGTCATAGGAATACGAAATGAATTGGAAGCGCGTCAACTGGCGATGTTCCGGCACAACTGAGTAAGTACAGATTCGTTTTTAGTCAGACAATATCTTATAGAACTGCTGAACGAGATCAGTATAATTTGTATATAAGTAATGCATAAAACGTCAATCTTTTATAGATTCAAAGTTGACTTGTTTATAACATTCGAATCCAAATATTTCAGATATTTCCCCCTCGGATTTGGGAATAAAATTTTTGCTTAAAAAATAGTTCAAAATCTCTCAATTGCCAATCAACACTTTGATCGCTCAAGGCTTCGGGCGCTATCAAAATCAAATCAAACTTTCGAACAAGCCCAAAATACTTTCCAACTCAATATTCAAAAAGTATTCGAGTAAGATCTCCGCTCTAATATTTGATAACCGTCCTCTGTATAAAATATCTTCTTAGTAATTTTACTGGTGTTGTAACAGGCGGCCTATAAACTGAGATAGAAACTCTGCAGTAAATATACGATAAAAAACAGATCCTAAAACTGTAAAAAATATGGCCAAGTTCCGAGCATATTTTCGATCGTAAAATAATGTAAGGTCAAGTTCAATGTTATTAAATAAGAGTCATCATAATTCAATTTTTTATTCGGGTTCAATATCTTTAGAGAAAGTTGGAATATGAAATAGTTAAGTTGAGATGGTCCATTGGTTAGATAGCGTCTTGTCACTCATGCTCATGTTTTGCGTTCGAATTCGAGAGAGTATCAATATAATTCTTTCAACCAATACGTAGTTTTTCTAAATGTAGGGCATTTATTTATTAAAATTGGTATTGCAAACATTTTTACACCTCACTTTATTAACCAGTAAGGTGAGGTTGGCGTTTTTCTATCTGACGACTCTGAGAAGAAACAGATCAGAGGTTAAGTTTATCTGAAGCATTACTATTTGTAACTAATAGGAAAAAATTGTAAGAAAACTTAGACTTACGATAAACTATCTTATGCCTGCGACTTCATTCGCGTGAAAGAAATGTAACTTATCCATAACATGGCAATAGTGGGGCTAACTATCAGTATTTTTTTTTTAAACTTGTTAGTAGTTCCGGATATCTCTCATACGTATCAAACTTAAAAACAACATAAAAACAAACAGTGTGATTGCTACATCGAACTACATACGGATACCGTGTATTCTCTACATCATCCTGGATCCTTCAGCGTTAAAATACGGACAATTACAGGCTAATATGGTTAATTCTATTTGAGTACTGCCTGCACGAAAACACATCTTATGTGTCAGCAGATATCCATCTTACATACGTCTTGGGTTATTTTTAACTTTTCAATTAATCATAAGAGAAAAATGCCCAAAAGACTGGGGCTATGTTGAATAGCAATGTTCATTCTCTGGCCTAAATAAAGGCCAGCTTTCTGACTGCGTAAAGAAATTTCGTTCGCCAATTACTAGGTAATCATTAATATTGTAAGTTTTTATGGTAAACAATAAAACTTCAGCTGCTTAAATCTACGAAACTTAAATTGAACTATGATCAACATAACTTTTCTTGAAATATATTGTTTCAATCTTACCTTGTTATACCAGTACTTAGAGTCCATCAAACTATGTAATACGTTTACTGTAGGCAAGTTACAGCTTTAGTTCACGGCGCGCGGCGCTAACTTTGTGAGGACGACACTAACTAACGGGTCATTGTCACAGCAATTACAGTGACATTTATTACAACGTGGGGTAATAAATATGATTAAACAACAAATATATGTCTTTATTTTATTAAACAACAAGCCATATAGGTACAGAATTAGATCAAGTGTTGTATTTTATTTATAAGAAAAGATCTGATACCTGCTGACCAAATTCTTTGCACATTCCCATCGTATGTAAATTTAAATAGAATCACAATTTTTAATTCTTTGAGCTCCTGCAATCATACCGGTATGATGCCGCCAATGTTGACATCCGGGCCTCAAGTAAGTAATAAAAACTTACACCAACAGACAATAAACAAATCTGGTTTTGTGTGTAGTTTCCTAATGCGATAGTGTGGTTACCAAAAAGAAAACAATCAAAGAAAAACAATCCAAACTCGAAAAGGAATAATTTATTTTTTAATTTATTTACAATTAACATACAAAATGTTAACAAATCACTTTAAGCAGTGTTCGAAACCTTTGACATGGTTCATGCAATTTGCAAAGCTAAACAGTAGAAAACAATAAAAGTTACAAGTAAAACAAGCCACAAAAAGAAATCAAGAAAATAACAAACATTTGGTTTCGCTAACTTGGCGGTTACACTAAAAAAAAAACAAAAATTCCTCGCTTTCTGTGGCACACGATGAAAGCCAAGATATGGACTCAATTTACTTCGCCATATTGCCTGTACCACGAAGATTACTTTTATTGTATCACTGACCTAACCTTGATACTAGTTACAAATATAATATCATGTAGCAATTTATAGTCTAGACAATTTCAATAAAGTTAATAGATGCTTTTGTAAACGCGATATCGGAATCAAAGGAAAATCAGAGTTTATTTTGCTTAGAATTTATTAGCTGTGGAGTTATGGCACTTTGTGGCAAGATAGGTTTATTTTATTATTGTTATTTATTGTGATTATTATTCTGGGAAATATCTGTGGAACTTGTGTTTTGTTTAACACAGTCATTTAAGTAGGAAGAAAAAGTAAACCTGTATGAATATGACAGATGTATGAATATTTTCGTACTTTTAATAAGACAACAAATAGGAGATCCAAAACAATAATAACTACTACTACTTTTAATTTAGCGATTCTCTAATGTGCTCTTAAATTAAACATTTTGTGTTTGACAGAATTAGAATGATATATATAACCTAACCTAACTTGTCATACCTATCCTATAGCTAACCTAACTACCTAACCTAACTACCTTACTGAAATGCATTGATTTAAAAAAAAATACAAAACTCATAATTTTAATCTGAAGTACTGCGCTGCGTGCCGTTTAGTTTTTCTGGTCAACTTTAAAGTCCAGACAGTATAATAAATATATTGTATATCTATTTGCAAATAATTATTTGCAAATAGATATATTAGAATATCTATTTATTTGAAGTTCGTTTTTGTCGTTGTTATTAATAACTTAAATTGATTACTGAAATATATAACTTTTTAATGCAGCTTAAAACCTATTTATAGATTTAGTAACAAAATTAATTTCAGAACGTACGCATAAATTTAACCACCAAAAATAATTATGTTGATTCGTTCTCATGGGGGAAAATTTTCTTATTTTAAAATCTAAATGCGTAATAATCCCAATAATGTATAATATGTTGTTGATTTGAAATCCTTGTTAAAATACGTTCTTCAATTTGAGAGGAGTATAACGTACCGACAAACATCAAATGTTTGGCCGATAGCAACAGATTGTACGGGTACTTAAATTGTTATTTTTAACACTTTCCTCACAATTTCTCTCTATTTTTTGCGCAGTTTGATATTTATTTCTGTAAATAAACCTAACTTAGACTTCCATAAATATGTCAAGACCTAAATTAGCCAAATCGGTCCAGCAATTTTCGAATTTCAGTGAGACTAACCAACGTCACTTCATTTTGCATGTAAAGATAAAATTTGCGACAAACTTTATATCAAACATTTTTGAAGGTGAAGAGCGCGTAGTGAAAGGATTTACGAAAATTCTTCTTGTAAAGAGGTTGAATAGGGTATGGAAATCAGTCTTTTTCGCCCATGGGAAATCCCATTGGGCACAAGGCTTGTGTATGTAACTCACAACTCCACAATAAAATTAAACTTATGTGCTCTAACTATGAATTGTTTAACACCCCTGACTACTGTGTCAGGGGTTGCAAACAATGTACAACATTCAGCAGCATTGTTACATTTGTTGACTTTGAACATGTTGAAAACTAAACCAAGGGAGGTACTTTGTTAATGGAAGCTGAATAGACTTGTAATGTTGGCAATCTTACATGGGTTCTGAGAATAGCTGTTATTTTGATACTTTTACACCGCCTCCTAAGATACAGAAAAACCTAGTTTAGGAGACAGGGTTCCATGATGGGTTTCATGATCTGTGTAGATTTATGTAGATATTATTTCTTTTGTACATCATGACGTGTAAAAGTGTTTGTGAAAACTTATTTACAGAAATAAGTATCATTTATACAACACATTTACATTTACATTTTTTTTTTGTTTTTTTTTTATTTATTTTTTTTTTCATCTGCTCTTGTGTATCATGAAATTTTGTGTGTTTCGTAATAAATTATTATTATTATTTAAGAGACTTTACATCAACATTAGTTACCATTTTTAACATCAATACCACTCATCAATACCAATTTTAACAGTTGCCTATTTATCCCCCTTGGTTAGACTGGACTATTAGGCTTTTGTGTTAGTTTCATATAACATCACGCCGGCATTACCCAATGGGTTAGGCAGTTGTGTACGTACAGTACTCCTACAATTTTACAGTTTTGCGCTCGTTGTTGCTGGCGTTGGTCATAAATAATAAAACTTAGCTAGAACTAGTTAAATTCCTAGATAGTTTTTCGCCTTATATTTTGAATCATGTACAGGCGCCAGCACGTCAAGTTACCCCAATGTGTCAAATTTCTTTGATCGTTTTTCAACTTTATGTCAAACTGGATAAGGTTCATATTCAATTGGGAAAATTTGACACATTGGGGTAACTTGATGTGCTGGCGTCTGTACATGTACATACTTTGTTTTGACATTAATCTCTACTTGTAACTTAGTAAACATATAAATTTAAAAAGTTTGACTGTGACCTGACATAGACAAAGTGACTTTCTTTTAACTTTCTTTAATTCTTTAAAAGCTAAAATATGTTTATAAAATAGTTTCTACATGAAAAATTACTGTCACATCTAATGTCACATTATTCTAATGGGATTTCACGATTCCTTGAATTTCTATTCAATAAGTTCATAAAAAAAATATCTTCAAAAAATTATTTTATGAGACAGTAGTTTCTTGGAAACACTTTTACTTTAAGTTACAAATATGTAGTTGATTCTTGAATAGTATTGAAGAATTTCATCGAAATTGCCATTAAACAAATTCATATTCACCGAATTTGTCTAGAAATTTATTTAAGTACCTACTAATATTATTAGGTCGTGATAGCCCAGTGGTTAAGTCTTCGACTCTCATGCACGAGGTTTATAAACATCAAAGAGATTTAAAATACTATAGAGCGGGCATGTCAAGGAAATGTCATAGAAAAACTGATCCCATGTCTCAGTAACGCCATCTAGAATAATATATGAATATTGGAGCGGCAGCGGAGCGTACTACAAAAAACTCATAGACTTGTATCCAGCAGGACACACTTTTTCGGACGAAAATTTTGTTCGTGATGTCCGGTCTATAGGTATTGAATGTCTTTGATAGACATTGACTACGTATGACGACATTTGTCGACATGTTGAAGGATAATATCGTGAGGCCTGTCTAGCCATCAGTAAAAATGGCTATCACCCAATGATAATGCAGGTAAAGTGAAGGCAAAGTGAGCTGTCATTCCATACTAATGCTTGGAATTTACAGTTCACTTTACTCGTGTTTTACGCGGTGATTTTAACAGAATCAAGCAGGTGAACTCATCTAATACTCTTTTGCTAATCATTATTATTAATTGGTTAAGTTACATGTTACATTACAATACAATGTATGTTTTATATTAATAGGTAGTGTATTTACCGCAAAAAGTAGGTATCCACATTTGGTTAGTTATGTACAGACGCTAGCACATCAAGTTACCCCAATGTGTCAAATTTTCCCAACTGAATATGAACCTTATTCTGTTTAACATAAAGTTGAAAAACAATCAAAGAAATTTTACACATTGGGGTAACTTGATGTGCTGGCGTCTGTACCTACGTGACATATAATATAGAGTAAACTTGTTACCGTCAGTCGTAAATCGAGCTCAAATCTAGACTCTGGGCTGTAACTTAGAAATTCATGACGAGAAAACCTAATAATATTTTTCTTGACTCAAGATACGAACCCAGGACCTCCAGTTCAGTAGTTGACTTGAGTAACAAGTAACTACTAACTTACGAGATTCAACATACACAGAATTAATGGGATGCCCAAAAATAATTTACTCATACGGCAAAAGTTCCGAGAAAAGTTAGTAGTGGCGATATTAATTATATCTCTGCCCACTAGATAACTTATAGAGATACCCCAATGTACCTTTCAATAAATTATTCTACTTCTAATTAACTAAAAGCTCTCATTCATTCAATGATATTCACTCAGAATTTATTTAGTATTGCCAGGATAAATCCTTGGCCAATGTCGTTATTATAATGGTAACATTCTCAATAGGGACGCGTAGAGGACACTTATGTATAGTTGGATGATATTGGCTTCTATGGAATAAAGAACGTCTTTCTAACCATACAATGTCAGGTTGCTTAACGTAATTTCTTTACGTTTTCTTCGTAGTAATGTTATAATGGCGCTTCAAGACATTGATTTAGCAGTGATTCCTTTTACTAGATTTTTAATTTTTGACTGGCCTGTTGGTCTAGTAGTTAGTGACCCTGACTGCTATGCCGGAGGTTGTGGGTTCGTTTCCCACCCAGGACAAATGTTTGTGTGATGAACTCGATCATTTGTTCTGTGTCTGGGTGTAAGTTATCTATAATATGTATGTATTTAGAAATATATAAGTATGTTTATCAGCTGTTTAGTACCCGTAACACAAGCTCTCAAGCTTAACTTGGGACTAAATGGCGTTGTGTGAAAAGTTGCGGAACATTTATTATTTATTTATTTATTTATACCATGAATGACAAATTTTCACTTATATTGTAAAGGTGAAGAGGACTGTCTTGTTGGTATAGTAGTGCAGGGGAGTTTGTTCCGCAACTTCTTATTCCCAGCAAAAACATTAGGAAGTGCCGAAGTGCGGACTTTTTGGCGGACTGCCTTATATAATTATGACGCCCAAAAAGTACTGATCCTGAGCCTAATTTAAATAAATGACTTGTATTTGATTTTTGAGTTGTCGCAAAGTGCTAGTGCTGATTATGAGGCCCAAGGGTTCTATCCCCGGGTCAAAGGGTTGTTGAATTGTCCATCTGGTATTTCTTAGGAGCAGCTTAAAATCTGTCCAATTGATGGTAGTAGACTCGCATGCACTACGTACGTTACTATTGACGAGATGTTTAATGACGATGTCAATAGGAAAACAAAACCTTATAATAATAATAAACCATTTATGTCAGGTAACAAAGACCCATAGATAAATACCTTAACCTAAAAATACATATTATTAACACTTTTGTTAGTAAAATCTTATAAAACTATGTTAGTATCACTTCACTAGCACGAAATTATGTGCGTTCTTGTGGAATTTGTCCGCGGTAGCGACGGAACACCACATCTTGCGACCAAAAACTTTCTTACAGTACAGCACCAAATAGAGCATACACGTTGGGACGTTGGCACGTTACGCGTTGGTCGTTGCTTATGTTAAGTCATCAGTAATTGAAGTACACATAAAAACATTCTATATAATTTTAGTTTATTGGCAACTCGCGGCTGAGTAAAGATATCATTTCACAGAGACAAAACGTGTATAAATGAACATGATTTTCAACTTAGTCTTTCGTCTCTAATGTCCCCCAAAGTTATGCTTAGTTCATCCTCTCTAAATCTAAAAGTTATTCTGTGTGTTTACCTAATAAACTGCTAATTCAGGTTGTCCTCCATTTATTTACTAAAACTGTAGCGCAAATAGTTTGCTAATGAATTCGCTTTATGTTTTGCTATGTATTTAGTGAGAGTCCTAACTTTTTGCTAGTCTTACCTAGACTCCGAGATAAAAGCCGGTAGAATGTGTGTAGGACACTTTTATGACTGTGCCAATTGCTGCCCGAAATATATTATGAAAAGTATTTTCGTGTTTTTTTGGTAGAAACTTGCCGGAAGTTTGATAGTAGAGGTTTGTCTCAAAGGTTAAGTTACGCCTGCCGAGTTCAGTCAGTCGATGGGTAACTACTATGTGACTCCTCAGTATTTCTGAAAGCACGTTTAGCAGTTAATCCCAGCTTTTATTCGGAGATCTTTGACAGTCGTAATAGGTAGTCAGGAGCCCGTAATTCTGGCAATCAGTTTTACCTATAGTAACAAGGTTGTGAAGATCAGATACGAAGTAATGAAATATAAAATACTGTTTCAGTTTAAAGTAAAAAGAACATCAGACAAAAATGATGGAAAATTTTCATTGTCCGGAATCATGGCACTGTATTTAGGGCACAAGGTTACGTCTATCTTTTAAAATAAATATTAGTAGAGTAGAATATTATGTATTTATGTGACTCTAGCGAATAATATTAAATCTCATTAAGTCAAAAACCTCAGGTGCGCAGTACTCGTACTCGCAAATGGCGTGTGTGTATGACTAAATGTATGAATGCACAAAAAGTCTATATAAGAATCGTAGCAGATGGCGTTCTGTGGGTAAAAATAAGTCCTCGTTTCCCTAGTAAGATTATAAATCTATTACCGAATACTAAAATTGTTATTTTATTGTACCGTAAAACATGCCCGTGTGGCGCATCAAGTAAAGAAATTACAAGTCCCATGGACTCTAGACAGCCACCATTATTTCCCGAATGAAGAAAAGTGAGTGACTGATATCAGGATTATTTTAAAAGCCCGCTCACATTAAAAGTGATCGTGCGTTTCTAACTTAATGTAACAAAAGAGGTACGGAAGTTCTTAATAGAAGAGAAACACGCCAGTCTTAGATCAGCGTTGAGGGAATATTAAACACTATACGTAGTATATCGTGGGGTGAAGGATATTAAAGGCAATGTGAGTTTCAAATGTTCAAAAACTGACGGCGTTAATTCAAAATCAAAATCAAAAGTCTTTATTCAAACTAGGCTGAGAATCAACACTTTTTGAACGTCAAAAAAATACATAAAGACAGTCCCCCAAAAACGGCCCACCCTTCGCCACTTCCTAGTGTTTTTGCTGGGAAGAAGAAGTGTTAGAAGCGGTAGAAGTGTTGATTAGTACAATATATTTTGTAAAAAGTTCTTAATTGATGCATTAGGTAGATAAAAGACATAAATAAATTCCCGTGTGTTAAACAAACCCGCACGGTTGGATAGGTGACCATTAATTACGTATCAAGACTCCTCCGTGCTGCGGAAAGCACGTTAATCCATTGGTTCCGGCTGCCATTTTTAGACCTTTGACAGTTATTGCTGGAAGTTAGAGCCGCAAAAATTGACAGCCAGTTTAAAGCAAGAGCACAGCTACTGGAGTCGCGCCGCAACGTCAATTTCAAGGCGTTTGTGGTGCGCATCCCAACGTGTATGCTCCATTTGGTGCTGGAAGCAAGTTTTTGGCCGCAGGATGTGGTGTTCCGTCGCTTCCGCGGACAAATTCCTCAAGAACGCACATAATTTCGTGCTAGTGAAGTGTTAGTAACATAGTTTTTAAGATTTTACTAACAAGAGTGTTATTAGTATGTATTTTTAGGTTAAGGTATTTATCTATGGGTCTTTGTTACCTGAAATAAATGGATTATTATTATAATTATTATTTCGTTTATTCAATCTAGTTTCTTATTAAATACATTTTTAAATATTTAAATATAAAAAAAAACATTTAAAAATATAAAAAATAGTAGCCCACCGGTATCGGGAACAGGGTCCAAGCTACCGGCGGTCAGGGCTCCAGGGAGAGGAATCGCCTAACAATGCGAGCCGTGTCCAGAAGCACTGCTTTCTGAATCAAACGCTTGATCCAGCCGCCAAACGAGAGCCTCTTCAGGTATTGGTCGAGGCTCTTTGCTATTAAGCCATTGGCAGACACGACTATGTTGCAGACTATGTTGTATATTCCCACATGTCGACATTATTATTATTATTTAACCAAGGAGTACCATATTACCCAGTGGGTTGAGGAGGTCAGACAGGCAATCACTCCATGTAAAACGATGGTACTCAGCTACCTTCGGTTAAACTGGAAGCCGACCCCAGCATAGTTGTGAGAACTTGGCAAATTATGCTGATAATGAAAAGGACTGCAAATAAAAACATCGATTTTTTTTTGATAGTTGTGAAGTTTTTTTGTGGGAAACGTGACGCGAGATTTTCATGAATACAGTTTTACATTATTTGAACAATACGCACCCAAATATGTTTAAAATTCATACATTTTTGAAAAATACATAAATGAATGGACGTTCCATTCGAATTATGTATTTATTCATTAACGAGTGATTGTTGACATGAAAGCTGAGACTAACGGCTTAACGTACTTTCCGAGGCATGGTTTTGCAGTTAAGGCATTTCCCGGGTCTCGATATTAATCGAATGACCTCGACATAGACCTGATTGACCTCTTTATTTATAATTTCACCCGCGTTGTTCCCGTTCCTGTGGGAATATAGGGATAAAAAGTAGCCTATGCCACCCGGGGATAGTGCAGCTTCTCAACAGTGAAAGAATTTTCCAAATCGGTCCAGTAGTTTTGGAGCCTATTCAATGCAAATAAACAATCAAACATTTCCTCTTTATATATAGAAAAAAAAAAAACCACTACACACAACTTTCACACAACGCCATCTAACCCAAAACTAAGCAGAGCTTGTGTTATGGGTACTAAACAGCTCATACTTATAAATTTCGAAATGCACGCGTATAACAGATAAATTACACCCAGACACAGAATAAATGATCGTGCTGATCACACCAATATTTGTACGGGGTGGGAATC
Organism: Euplexia lucipara; assembly: GCA_921972225.1. Taxonomy (NCBI): domain Eukaryota; kingdom Metazoa; phylum Arthropoda; class Insecta; order Lepidoptera; family Noctuidae; genus Euplexia; species Euplexia lucipara. The sequence continues at coordinate 2,066,575 of OV179143.1, forward strand.
GGAACTATTAGTCCAACTATTAGGCCAGTAATTTTTTTTTATTACTGATAGACACGCGTTTGACCACTATCTCACCTGATGGTAAGCGATGATGTGGTCGATGATGATGAAGCACGCTTGCCTAGAAGCAACCTGTTCACTCTTGACTTGAAGACCCCTAGGTTGCCCATTTAGCCACAAGCTGCTCCATTCTATCACCAGAATCTGTGGTAAAAACAAAAACATTTACCCACATAACACAACATCCATTGCTATCCAAATTGAAGCTTCTCGTCGACATGTGAATGGCCCAGTGCTATCAGCTATAAAGGACGAGAATGCAACGAAGGGAACACGATATCATCTGTCGCTCATCTCAGACGTGCCAATGGCTGTGTGTCTCATGTCTTATAAGTTGTGTCACAAGGAAATTGTTCGAGCTTGTTGTATGTACGTAGTGGGATAGTTTGTACGTGTATTGTTGTGTTTGGGAAGGTAACGGGAGCGTTTTCCTGGTATATATATGAGAATGGACTCAAGGAAAATTAGACCTTTATACGAGATACGTAATTATGTTTTATACGTAATGGAATTAAGAGTTAATTTGCTTAAATTGTAATTATCTCTTCTCTGATTCCTAAAAATATGCATAATATTTAATACACTACTAATCAATGTCACCATCATGTTAGCATATATCTTTTTCCAATTACAAGATTTGTTGGAAGTTAAAAAGATTTCATCAAAAAAATATAACTGACATAAAATACCGTCTCCTTCAATAAGTCACTCAAAACAATGAAACGTAAGAAATAAGATACTAAAAAACTCAACGTGAATTCGTTGAGTTTGAAGCGAACAGATAAAAAAACCAAACCAAAAGCATCTTGTTACTAATGTACAATTCGAAATCAATTATGGCCGAAGTACGGTCTACAAAAATATCTGAACAGAACAGTAAATCAGGCTGGAGAATTGCTCCAGGGATGAATCGGGATAAATGAGGATGTAATTATATTTAAAACAGCACAGACGATGCTCTCGCAAAATTAAACGATTTCATCTCTTTGTGTGGCCAGGAAAACCGGGATTACTAAAATCCCGGGATTTTTATGCAATCCCTGTATGAGTCCTAATGGTTTTTTTTGGTCATTAGGATTGTATATGTGATGCCATAATTTAATATTATTTTTGTTGTGTAACCGTTGCTTCGCCTAAATTTGGCTGTTTTATATGACTGATCCCAATTCTTTAGAAACTTTAACTTAGGCTCCTTTCTCCGTGCGAAAAAGGCATTCAATGCTTACTGTGTGGTACCACTGCAAGGTTTTAGGCTTTCCGCATTCCTTTCCTCACCACTCTTAACGTAATTATGTATTCAGATAGCATTTTATTCATGTACTAGTCGATAAGTAGCATATTCGTAGTAAAAAAAGAAAGAAAATCCGTTTATTGGCAATATAGCAAAATAAACAGATACTAGTTAGTGAAATACGACTGGCCTGTTGGTCTAGTAGTTAGTGACCCTGACTGCTATGCCGGAGGTCGTGGGTTTGAATCCCACCCAGGACAAAAAAAAAATGTTTGTGTGATGTGCACGATCATTTGTTCTGTGTCTGGGTGTTATTTATCTCATTTAATATGTATGTATTTAGAAATATATAAGTATGTTTATCGGCTGTTTAGTACCCTTTTCACAAGCTTTGCTTAGCTTGGGACTAGAATATGGAGTTGTGTGAAAGTTTTGGAATACTTATTTATTTATATTAAATACCTACCCCGATCTTCTTGTTAAATAAATAGATAATACATAGTGAAATACCTACCTCATTCCATCTTCTAGTCTAAAAATTACTAGTAAAAGTGTTTGTATGAACCTATTTACAGGAATAAGTCCTACAAATATTATAAACGCGAAAGTTTGTGAGGATGGATGGATGGATGAATGGATGTTTGTTACTCTTTCACGTAAAAACTACTGAATGCATTTTAATAAAATTTGGTATAGAGTTAACTGACACCCTGGATTAACACATGGGCCACTTTTTATCCCTGTATTCCCACGAAAACGTGACCTACGCGGGTGAAACCGCTGAACGTCTGCTAGTATCATTTTTAAAATACAAAGATTAAATCATTAGATATAATCTTTGTATTTTAAAAAGGATACTAACCGAAAGGGCCGACAGGGCCTCAGCTCAGCATGATGTCAGATGAGAACACAGGGTGTGACCTGACGCTGACTTTCTGACGAGTGCCATACATACCTATATAGTAGAAATTTTCATTCCTGGAGCCACTGCCTTTGCAAGAAAAACGTAAGTAGAAACTCACTCAGCTCGCCGTCTCAAAGGCCACTACATTCCCTTGAATTAATTACATATTCTTTGTAATATTTCTCGTTCAATGAGAGCTACAAGATGTAATTACTCGCCAATTAATATCACTGGGGCTTGCTCCACGCTTTTGTTTTTTTTTATTTCTTTTCTTTTGTGTGATTTGATTTTGCAATCTTCTCTTTGGTGTTGATTTTTGTTTGAATTTTGGATATAATTCAGATAAAAGCTTAAGACAGACACTGCTACTTTTATTTTCTCTCCGTCACTATGCATATAAGAAAAAAATCTCTAAAATATGACTAGTATGAAGGCCTGAAATCAAGATTATGATATTTTCGTAAAATTTAAATTAACGGCTCGCCAGCGCACTGATAAACTTTAAGAGGTCTACGTTGTATGGCTAAAACCAAATGTGTATAAGACTTGTTTCATAATAAAAATAAAAAAAAATAGAAATCATCAGTTATGCGTCAATTTCCACCCCGTAAAAATTTGACTGGTTATCCAGAAAATTACTCACCTAACTTCATTAGGTTGTTTATAGATTTATACTGAATTTAAGCCCAAATACATTACCGTTGTCTCATAAAATATTCCTCGGTTCAGCTGTTCCTCCCATACATAAGTAAGTAAGCTTATTTTATCCTCACAGGCAGGTGTCTAAAACATTCGCACAGGGAAGACGTCAAAGCAATATTACAGTATGAAATATTACCGTATACGTACATTTGTCACTGAAACTTGGAGATCTAACGTTGTCTCGGAGAGGGGCAAATGTTACTGATATGGGGTATATGTATATACATACCATACTATTATGGTCAAATAAACTCATTGGTATAAACTTATTTATTTATTAAACTTACACATACTACCTTTACAGAATGGCCCCAATACGAAACTGGTTTGCAAACACATCAATAAATTAGAAAATCAACTAAGGGTGCTTCTACATGGTAGTTGTACAAGTAGCTTGCGCATTTTGTGGCACTTGCGCAGGTTGTGTGCATCGTAAACTTTACCGTTTAAAACTATGAGCGGGTCTAGCGACTCGAGCATGTACCAAAGCGAACTAACGTGCGCGCGGGTTTCTTGCGCATGTAGCTCTTGACCACGAGCAAATAACTTGTGCGTACTGCTTGCGCAAGTAGCCCAGGTCTTTAGTTGCTCCAGTTATTTGCATTATGTAAAAATACAAACGAGGAACTTGAACAAGTAGCTTGCGCATATAACTCACGCGTGTAACCCGCATCTTCACTTGCTCCAGCTACATGCACCCTTAGCTTTTAATAATACCTAAAAATCTACAAAACAAAACAACACTCAACTCTGTTATAATCTTAATAAATCTGAAGTCAGTCAACAAAAAAGTATGAACTCATTAACACACTAAACTAATACACTACTGTTACAGGCCGTAACCTAATGCGATAGCCAAGTCGCCAGCACATCAAGTTACCCCAATGTGTCAAATTTCTTTGATCCCTTTTCAACTTTATGACAAACAGAATAAGGTTTATATTCAATTGGGAAAATTTGACACATTGGGGTAACTTGATGTGCTGGCGTCTGTACATCTACGACTATGTGATTTTGTTTTTTCTTGAACGCGTTTTTGTTCGCAAGAAATAAAACTTACATTTTCCATGTCTAGCATTCGGCAATAGTGTAACTTTCGTAAAGTGAAACAGTTTTACAAAATTGGGTTAGTAGTTACAGGATTCCGTTAAACACAAACAAACAAATTTTACCCCTTTATAAAATAAGTATAGAAGTGTCGATTACAACTCTGGTTTCTGCAAATTCCGTACCTTCTTTAACAAGCATTTATGCTAATTTAATTAATTACATTGAAACTTTTATAAACGTGACCTTAATCCATGGGAAAAAGAAATGAGTTTATTATTTATGTAAGTTTATTCACTTTACCGAGTTTTTATGACATAATTATTGTATGATGTCATACGACATCCATTTTATTTTGATAACTCCCAAATAAATCCCCTAGTTACAACTATAATATATTATTCGGTTTTAAAAAAAAACACTCTGTTTCCTACAGTTATTTGATACGTCATGTACAACATGTGATTTAATTATCAGTAGCCCGGAGTGCTTTTATTATCGGATTTACATACGTTTCTTTGACAATAAATGTCAAAGGGTTTATTGCTGGAAATAATTGACTGTAGTGTAACCTATGGAACATGGAACATAGTTTGGACTTCATTTCTCCTTTGTATAATCTTCATTATTGTATCTGTGTATTAAGTAATAAAACACAACTCACAAGTGTCAGTTTAGGTAGGCGCACAACACAGCTGCACGTCCGCACTACACGAGCGATAGAAACAGAGTGAAGCGGAAGCGCCGTCTTGAGACGCACGCCATTTTTAATATTCAGGGTGTCTCATTCAAATCGGTCAGTATGGTAAAGTCTGAAACTATAAGACATACGAAGATCTGTTCTGAGGAACCATGTCATCGATTTTAATAACAAGAAAAACTGCATTCATACATTTTAAAAAACATCTTGTTGTACAGATGTTTTTTAAAATGTATGAATGCAGTTTCGTATGTCTTATAGTTTCAGACTTTCCCATACTGACCGATTTGAATGAGACACCCTATATAATTATGCAATACGCAACAATATTATCATCTGATTAGCCTTTTTCAAACTATGTTAGAGGCTACTAGCCTAATCGAATACCAGTATTTTGCTTGGAGCAACTATCTGTCTGACGTCCACATTCTAAAACCCAGTACCTAGGTCACACATCGAGTTACACCTTTTATCGAGTTATTACAAATAGAAGAAGGTTAATTGAACATGAACCTTCTTCTATTTGTAATAAAGTCGAAAAACTATCAAAGAAATAACACATTAGGGTAGCTTGATGTGCTGGCCTTTATACAGACGCCAGCACATAAACCAACCCCAAATTGTCAAATTTCTTTGATAGGTTTTCAACTTTATTCTAAACATTATAAGGTTCATGTTCAATTGGAAAAAATTGACAGTTTGGAGTAGGTTAATGTGCTTGCCTCTGTAGGTACCTACTCGATGTCACTAGACGAGATTTAAATTTCTTTCGGATCGTGGGTGCGTTTTCAGACGTTTAAACTCACATACACAAACATCCAACACTTGAACAACTATCTGTAGGCCGGGCCGTTTAAATTAAAATATGCTCGGTACTGAAATCAAACCCGCGACACGCAGTATAGCAGCCAATCGCTCGGCCAGCGCGTCAACCGTGCCATTAAACTAAGTAAGACTAACTGGCAGACATTCTTAATTTCAATTACTTGCAACGAACAGTACCAGTACCTACCTACTACTGATACTGTGATTTGATGCCATATCCCTTTGTTTAAATAAACTAGATCGAAAAAACAAAACCAGATACTGATTGTAGCACACTTGAACGAAACAAAACAAGCAAAGGTACAGACTTCTGAAACTGGAGTTATTTTTTACCTGTTAGTGCTTTTTAAGAAGTCGGTTGTTTTTATTTACTCGCAATGAACAGTTCAATTACTGCTAATACTGTGATTTGATGCCGTGTCCCTTTGTTTAAATAAACTAGATCGAAAAAACAAAACCAGATACTGATTGTAGCATACGTTTAGTATTTGTTTTAAAATCAATATATTATCTTTGCTTTATGCTATTTAACTGGACATTGAATTTTCCTAGTCTGTATATTTTAAAAACAAAATTCTATAAAACCTCAAAGCTTTTGCTGTGTAATCAAACCAATGAATCGTAAAACAACACAACACATATACGTCGATTTTTAATACAAAAACAGGAGCTGTAAGGGAAATGGAAAACGCCGATCAATCTCACATTTTATTTTATGAACGATTAGCTCACGTCACGTAAAAAGTAATTACTTATGTAATGCTTCATGCTGCATGGTAGGGATATTAACACACAACCTGAGAGGCTATTCTCGTATCTTGAAAAAATACGTCTAATTTCCCTACTTTTTTGACCATAGTTTTTTGCTGAAATGACACTGCGACTGATTTTAACATTTTAAATCAATTATGGGAAGGCTTTTTTATACAGTACATCGGAGTTGAGTACGTGATTCCAGACCCCCGGCATCATCACTAGCCTAGCGTTAACCTAATTACTTCAGGGTTGGTTTTCAGTCTAATTATATGCAGATGTATTCTGTAATATTCATGGAAAAGATTTTTTTTTTGCATTTTGAAAGAAAACCACTCTTTTATACTTTAATGGATGTTCTCTTGACTTCAATCTTGTCTTATCCTGGGGACAGAGACGATGTCGAAAATGGAGCGAGCTTGCCCAAAAGTAGCCTATTCAACTAAACAGATTGGGGTCATATGAACTTGGAAACATCGATGCAGGCGACCAATCTGTCTCTTTGGCTGTTGGCATAAAAAAGGAGAACCACATTGGGTTTGGAAATATCAAGAATTTAAGAAAACAAAAAAGCGCTTTTATTGTAAATAAAAACCAATAGCTTTTTTTCTATCTACTTATAATAAATATGCATTACAATGTACCTATCACGCAACAAATAATGTTCCTACAGACAAACAAATCTTTCAATCTATCTCTCTTTCGTTAGTCAAATAACTACGAGTATGTATCAATCAATACGTAACATGTCGTGCAATGTAAGCGGTATCAAAGATTTGCATTGTGTGAAATACAACGACATATCTGACAACGCTAAACCGCAACTGTGACTGACATATTGGTTAGGCTCGACGTACGCTTACGACTGTGGTTAGTGATTCGGTAACCACTCACTAAGTTTTGTGAGTGATTTATACGTGTTATCTGGCACGTGTTAGTGTATTCATATTCACATTCATATCTTTATTTGCATTCCTTAATGTGTTGAGATCTTACAATGGGATTGTGTTGATTGTGTTGTCATAAGGAAACAGTTGGATTCCATAAATTTGTGTGCAGCTATGTTTAATATTGAATATTAATCATAATATAATACCAGCTTGTTACTGTCACACTGCAGGGCAAAGACCTCTTCTCATACCGAGAAGGCTCGAGCATTGATCACCACGCTTGCTCAAGGCGGATTGGAGATTTCAAAGTTATATTAACGATGAGTCCAGGTTTCCTCACGATGTTTTCCTTTACAGAATTCATTGATGTCTAAAAATAACTTAGAAAGTACATATGAATTGAAAAAGCGGAAAGGAAAGCGTAGAATGAAAAGTAGGCGCCTAAACCCATGGGCCATCATGACATTCAATTAATTAATTTAAAATTAGACGAAAAAATAAAAAGTAATTTACTAATACACTAATAATAATAATAGAAATTACTATACCTGATACGCTCTCTTGAAATGTTTTATTTGTGTTTGTTCTTTTTAATGAATATGTATGAATACCCATTATTTTAATACTGACATCTGACATCCAATTATTAAATAATGTAACTTTGACATCATTATTATCATATTATTTGACTAATGTTTTATGTAAATTCAAATTATTTTATTTTATAGTTGTCATTAATAAGACATTCGTATCATAAATTCCATGTTACTTAAATTAGAATTGTAATATTTGCACGCCATGAAATGTGGCAAACATGTCTGGACTCTTTTCTTTTTTTGTTATCTTGCATGCACGTTTATTGTTATTCTTGTATGTGAACACATGTTTTAGCAAATAAATATGTTATCTTATCTTATCTTAAATACTTACAGCAGTAACAGCCAGTAAAGAAAAACATCTTGAAGAAACCTGGACTAGTAATAAACAGAAGTCCAAAATCACCTTCTCTGTATAAGAAGAACAATAAAATAACAGCTTGTTATCTCCAAAAAGTTAGGCAGAGGTACTACAACCTGTAGTACTTTGTATTATATTATTTAGATCCCATGTTTTAGTAAGCGAGAGCATTGCCTTCAATCGTGCTACTATCTCTAACAGTCAAACGTTTTTAACCCCCGACGAAAAAACGACGGGGTGTTATTAGTGTGGTGTGTCTGAGAGTGTGTGTTTATTGTCTGTGGTATTGTAGCTACCGAAACGATGAGCCAATTTTGGTTTTGTTTGTTTTTCGTTTGAATGGTGAATTAGTCGGGACTCTTCTTAACTAAACTCAATGAAAATCGGTCCAAGATGGCCGCCGCCATAACATGGCGTGTTACATGTTTCACAACTCCTCCAAAATGGGTTTATTTATTTATTTAGGTTAACCAACAATTGCTTACACTATGTACATTTCTGACTTAATGACTAGAGTAATATTTACAAGTGCAACAATTAATTACAGGTTAAATTGAATTGGTTTCAAATGAAAAGGGATTGATTAGTAAAATACTATTACGTCATAATGATAAATTTCAAATAAAAAATGGCCGCCACCACAACATGGCTAGTTAAATATATTTTTATAAGATCTTCATGTGTTGGAGTTTATTATAATATAAGTTTTAGTTACAGAAACAACGGTGTATATCTTTCTTTTTCTGCCAACTCAGATTAATATTAAGTCGGCCATTTGTAACAAGCCTACAACGATATTTCGCGCCAGTCATTTGCAGTGACAAATCGTCAGTGGCGATGAAACTCAGTAAATCTAAATCCAGCTTGCGGTGGCACATCATTTATTATATTATGTTTATTTTGAACATAACCACGCCCGAATCCTGGATTTACAACTAACAAAGACATTACATAAAAATACAACAGGCCTAGCCATATTACAAATTCTATTTCTATTCTATTTCTAAAATAGAAAGAAAATGGCGAATATGGAATCAGCTGTTTGTCAACTGTCAAGTGTATTTCATTTGCAGCCGTATTACAAATTCTACTCGTTAACACTTGACAGTTGACAAACAGCTGATTCCGTCTACGCCATTTTCTTTCTTTTGTTACCTTTAGATTGCAATAATAGAAATAGAATTTGCAATATCGCTAGGCCTGCAGATTACATAAACTTATTCTAAAACTCGATACCAATAAATTGTCCATCCGCCCGCCGGTCAGATTACTATGCTATGATTGCTTCTCAGTGTGGTGTTAGGGTGATGAAGAGGAACAAAGAATCTACTCAAAAAACCCACCGGTATCATTATTAAAACAAACGACACGTTTTTCATTTCGTTTCTATAAAATTAACATTATATACCAATGTTTGCCTTAAATATTTGAACACGTAATAGCCATGGACAAATATGTTTTCAGTTACCGAGTTACTGTTTGCTATAGCACTTGATTGACTGCGTTAATAAATGTATTATGATAAATAATAATATTTGTTTGGTTACAAATTGGCGATTTGTTGAATTTTAAACATACATCCACATACATACATATCGTCACGCCTGTAATCCCTGAAGGGCTAGGCAGAGGTGTACCTGGTAGTACACCCACATTTCGCCATTATGTTTAAGTCCCATGTAATAGGGGGGCCTATTGCCATCCATCGGGCACACATCCAGACTCCGGGCTGTTACTGAGAAATCCCAGATTGAAAAACTCAATGACACTTTGCCCGACCCGGGGATCGAACCCGGGACCTCATGAACAGCAGTAGCGCTTGCGACCACTAGACCAACGAGGCAGTCAAATTTTAAATTAAATATAAAATTGTATCTGTTGGCTAATGAAACTCTATATTGTAATTTGTGGTGAAATAATTAAATCTATTATATTCTATTCTATTTTAATAATGCTACAACTGTTTTATGTTTGCATTTGGATATATGCACGTATAGTTTTGTTTTGTTTAAGTATTTTAATAGAAATTTTGATACAATGCAGGAACTACGAGAAAGGATTGCAATAGATTTAATTCTTGAGTTCTCAGAATAGAATTTAATATTCTTTATTCTATAAATTCAAGTTTTTCTAACTTACTAAACGTGTTGCTGGGGAGTTTGTTCCGCCACTTCTTCTTCCCAGCAAAAACACTAAGAAGTGGCAAAGGGTGGGCACTATCTTATGTAATGTAGACAATCCAGAAATGCTGATTCTTAACCTAATTTGAACAATTGATTTTCATTTTGATTTTTACACCGTAAGAACTTATAATTAATTATAACTTTAAGACCTACATAGGGTGTTACATTGGGAGGCCTTATCGCTAAAAGCGATCTCTTGCATACAACCTTTGGATGGACTCGATAGTGAAGGAGAATAGGTAAGGAGGTAGTTTTGGGTTTACTATTTACATATAGACCATAAATAACCATTTTATTTATACTAATACTATAAAGAGGTAAAATTTGTTTGTTCGTTTGTAAGATTGTAGGTTTGTAAGTTTGTATGTAGAAGGTAATCTTCAGAACGAATGATCCTATTTTAAAAATTATTGCACTGGTGGAAAGCTACACTATTCCCGGATGACATAGGCTACTTTTTATCCCTGTAATCCCACGGAAACAGGAACTACGCGGGTGGAATCGCGTGACGTCTGCTGCTTTAAAATAAATTAAGCAATGATAGTAGTGTGAATAGCGGATTGCCAAGTCATAGGTCTCGTATAATTATAACTTGCTTCAAAAACAGTGAAGCAAAACATCCTGAGGAAACCGGCATGCCTGAGAGAAGGCATATGATGCCAATTCAGAGGCCTATGGGCGGCATTAAAACCCTGACACCATTTTAGTCACTTACCACACGATAAGAAAATAGTACAAAATTACATTAACTACAATACATTGCAACACGTTTGGCTAAAACGAGCAAGATATTTCCAATACATGGCTGCTGTAACTTGTTTCAAGTAAGAAATTCGGCAGACGTCATATATTACCATTTCTTCATAAGACACCTTTTGGTAGTTACAGTTACATAATTTCTAAACCTGGTTTCTATTGAAACACTCCCGGTGTTCAATAAAAAATCTTCTCTAGGAGGTACATAAAATTTCAATACGTCAGCTAGAAGGCGAGGCGAAATTGCTTCGAATACATAATACTGGCAGTCAATTCCTCGGCCCGACGTGTAATGAAAGTCGCGATTTGTTGTCTTCATAAACAAAATCCCCCTTTATTGGGGGATATTGCAGTGATTTCGTTTGCTGTATCTTCGTACAAATCCCTTTTACTGGTGGTAGGTTCACACGCTATTTTAAGTAAATTATTATCGTTGTGAAAAGTGAGGAACAGAGGTGTGTTCTTAAAAAATTAAAACAATTACATTAATTTATTTCGGGTAACTGGGGCCATAGAAGTCAAATTACACATCATATAACAATACACTAATAATATAATACAATAGAATAAAATAACAGTAATAAAATTAATAGTAAATGTCAAAAATTTATAAATAAAATAAGATCACATTAAAATTATAAAATTAAAATTACAGTACTTTAAAATACATACAAAAACATACCATAAAGATTCCAAAAATTCAAAATAAAATAACATTCAAATTAAAAGTTTTAACTACTTACCCTTTATACTTTGGTGAGCATACATACATACATACATAAACTCACGCCTTTTTCCCATGGGGGTAGGCAGAAATTACATAGCGCTATATGCTACGATTCTTACATACCTACTTCTTTTGCAATGTTTACATTTATGCATGTCGTCCGGCGTGTGTGTATACAAACGCCGGTTACGCACCTGACCTTTCTGAAGAACCTCACCAATATAGTCTATGTATGTCCTTCTAGGGCGTCCCCTCCCGGCGTTCCCATTTACATCTGCCTTGGAAATACCTTTGGTTAGTCACCTTTCATCCATCCTTTCAACGTGACCAAACCATCTAAGCATACTCTTTTTAATTTTTGTTACTGCATCTTCTTTTAAACCACAACGTTGCTTTATCACATCATTCCTCAATCTGTCATTTATTGTTACACCACACATACTTCGGATGGAGCGCAAATGCGTTCCATGCGAAGTTTCTACGTTGGTGAGCTGGTTATTATATTGTGTTGTAGCATTACAAAAGGGTGAGATATTTTGTAGCGTACATAATGGAGATCTAACACTTTGCTTGCGTCTTTATTCGCATGCATTTCGTACTTTAAAATCCCCCGCACCCCTTCATAGTCTTAAAATAAAATATAGTCTATGACACTTTATCACAATGATGTGGCTTTCTGTTGGTACAAGAAATTCGCAAATCGGTTCAGTAGATTAAGAGATTACTCCCAACACCGTCACAAACTCACATAGGTACTAAACTAATAACTACTCTTTATAATAAACAGAACACAATACAAACTTCGTGCCTACAGAACATGCGTTAATCTGTTTGTGCCGGCAGTGATTTGTAGATTTCTGACAAGCGTTACTTATAGTCAAAAGCCTGAAAGTCTAACAGCCAGTCTTACCAAGGGGTGTCGTTTCTACCCAGGACTTGATTGTGGAGGTGAAATAGACCGTCACTACTTGAAGCTGTTGTATTTAGCTGAATTAAGTTGGACTGAAAACAAGCACACACAATAATAAAGTTGGGAAAGTCTTGGCAGCTGATAATCTTATACACAAAAATAAAATAAGATATGGGCGTACGTAAACGGATATATTTATGTATTAACATGTCGATTTCGGGGTCAAATTTTCACTGTTCATAGTTTATTGCAACAAAAATTCAAATCGTACAGACGCCAGCACATCAAGTTACCCCAATGTGTCAAATTTATTTGATCGTTTTTCAACTTTATGTCAAACAGAATAAGGTTCATATTCAATTGGGAAAATTTGACACATTGGGGTAACTTGATGTGCTGGCGTCTGTACATTACGCTCTCATGGCATAACGCCTCTTCTCTACCGAATATTTGTTTTCTTGCTGCTTAAACTCCATGTTTTGTTTTATTGTTTTATCATCATAGATCACGACTGTAACACCACAAAATTATAAAATCAAATCCCCAAAATAGGGCACCTTATCTACAGGTACATTGGTAGACCCATTAAATGTTTACAACCAATAAACCGACAGCAATCAAGTCAGCGCTTTCAACAAGTGATTAACTCGTTTACTCATCCTTGTCAGTAAAACACTGAATATTTGGCAATTACTTGAACGGCAACAATAAATGGAACGGTCCAATAAAAACGTATACAATAAATATTGCATTAACTATCTTTTATTACCTTTCTTTGGGGCAAGGAGGGGTATAAAGTAGTCATTTGTTTTCGTGATTCCGGGGCGACGGATCGCTTAATGGGGGTCGCGTGATATTGTAAGTGGTTGTCGTATGAACTCAGAAGAAAAAAAAAAGAAGAAGAAGAAATATTTTTAATTGGGTCACGCACAGGAATTTTACAGTACAAAACTAAAAGTAACATATTTTAGTGACCATTTGTCATGGGTTCGATTCCCACCCATGACAAATGTTTGTGTGATGAGCACGATCATTTGTTCTGTGTCTGGGTGTAATTTATCTATAATATGTATGTATTTAGGAATATATTAGTATGTTTATCAGCTGTTTAGTACCCATAACACAAGCTATCTTGGGGCTAAATGGCGTTGTGTGAAAAGTTGTGGAATATTTATTTATTTATTTAAATAAAAATAAAAAAAGACCTGTGCGAGGCCAAAAAAGCTCCTATATCAGCACGATGCCAAGATATTTAAAGAAAAAACAATAAATACCGCAGCGCTGTTATTCGGATAGGGCCCACTGTAATGCCATGAATACACTAATTTACAATTATAGCCCACAAAGAGATATTATTTTTATTATTTTAGTAAAACTCCGACCTCACGTTCTATTAAAATAAAAAGCGTGTTTATGTGTTTGTAAGAATGTACAGAAATTAATATCACTTACCATATTCATTAATTTCTCAAAAACATTAAGTTCTATGTATCATTTGAACTTATGTTTTCATCATCCTCGTCATCATCATTTCAGCCGAAAAACGTCCATTGCTAGACATAGCCCTCCTCGAAGTGTCGCAATAACAACCAGTCCTGTGCGTCTCCCATCCATTGGTTCCTGCGACCCTCACTACGTCATCGTTCCACCTTGAGGTCTTTCAACGCTGCGCCTTAAGCTTTATTGCATTGAAACTGAGACAAAATTGTCAGTAGCTAGTCGGGGTCCCTCATCAGTGTTGATTTTTAGAGTTTTGTAACAAAATGGTGGCATTGGAACTAAAGTATGTACTAAGCTTCCGCTGTCTGTCCGTCTGTCAGCGGGCTGTATCTTATGACCAGTAGTTGCTACACAGTTGAATTTTTTACAGAGTCTACATTACATACAAAGCAATACAAACCGTCATAAACGAAACATAAATTATGTAATCTGCGTTGTTTGCTCAATCTTAAGTGACGTAAGTCTAATGTTGCACTATGTGGTACAGAGTCCTTCGCGTGGATGTCCGACTAAGCAGTATTTTGATTAAAAAAAATTAAAAAAAATACTTTACTTTGTGCGTTTCTTACTACAATATTTACATCCAGATTTTATCTGACGTATTATTTTAACATATTTAAATCGTATTTAATTTATAGAATTCCACGCTCTCAATTTCAATCAACTAGAATGTAAAATGAAGAAACGTTCACCGGATGGTATGCATAGGTCAGCTCAAGCACGGCTGGTCGTGGTCACAGTTTTAATGGTCAGAGTGGCAATATTTAGTAACTGCTAGCCATTTTGATATATCGTTTGCCGACCGCTTCCGCAGCACCGCTCGCTTCGCTTGCTCGGCTCGCGCGTGTTTTGTTTTGATCTGCCATGACCAACTATTCGGTTGCGGTGTTGATGACTGCCAGCTGTACGTACATCCGCCGTTATACTAAACAGTTTAGTTTATATCACGGCTAGTAAACATAGCAATTTAGTTTTGACATATACCATAAAAAAATAAGATAATTATTTCACGAATCATGACAATCCAACCGTTTTAAATTTTCTCAAATTAAACATTTCGTATGATCAACGATTCAATTATTATGCTGTTATTGGTTGTAATCCGCGAACATCTCTTTATGCATATCTTTGCCACAAGTAAATATTAATTTTAAATGAATATCCTATTGGGCATGCATTGAAGCGTTAATAAATTGAATGTTTGCAATGTTTATTTATTCATGTTATTGCTTCCATTTTAGTAACAGAATATTTTACTTCTTCTGACTTTTTTCGAGAGGAAAATCGAATCTTGCATTGTGTGATGTGTTTATCGACGCATTGTGTATCATTTTAGGTATTTTTCATTAACAAGTAAAGCCTTATGTAATTTTATCGGGCAGAAAAATGTTGATAAAGTAGTTATTTACTATTTACGAATTAAAACGATACATCTAGACGCCTTGTTAAAGTCCTATAAAATGTCTCCCTTTTAAACTTAAGCCGTCATCAACTGAACTATGCTTGTATGTGTGTAAACAGGTTTGACCAGCCAAATAGATAGATACTGATGACCGCCTGAATTTGATTCTACCAGAAACTGTCATAGACTCTTAGAAACAATCAATATGTTTAAATTTTGCGAAAAAGAAATCCTAGAATTTTCTACCATACTAATCTTGCACTGGCAATTATAAACACAAAAAAGAAATATCTGCCTTTCCGATGTTAAAATCAAAATTACATTCCATACATTGTCAAAGAGACCTCTAATTTTGTTACGGTGTGACTCCTCAGAGAAGAATTTCAGAGGAGCTAAAGATGCACCGACCTCACTAGTTGTTAAATTATTTCACATTTTTGAAGAGTAAACCAATTTACAGATATGAAACTACTAGGCCAAACTATGTAATTTTTTTATGAGACAAAAAAAAACTAGTCCGCATCAAACTAAAAAAGAATCACGTAAATCGGTACATAAATCTAATTGTAATCGGTGAACAAGCATACAAAAAAATGTTCAAAAGTAAATTAAATTTTCATAAAATTGTTCATAAAATGAAAACTACCAAGTCAAACTGTGTTAAATTTTTATGGGACCAAATGGCAGCTATTCCGCATTGAACTCTAAAAGAATCACGTAAATCGGATAATTAATCTTGGAGTAATCGGTGTGGATACAAAAAAAAAATACCGATCGAATTGAGAACCATCTCCTGCCCACTAGCCAAGTTACAAATTCCTTTGTTTTGACCACGTGACTTATCACCTTTCGCTAAGTCACGTGGTTAAAACAAAGGAATTTGAGGCGTTCTCGATTGTAGAAAGAGAATAGATACGAATCGTTTGTAACTTGGCTAGGGGGGCTGAAGTCGGTAAAAAATATCAGCTATCAGATTTTGTGCATTTTTTTTCCAAAACAAACTGTCAAAGACTGCCCACAATGCAGTCTAAAAAAACAACCCCTTACTCCCCTCTTACTACCCTACATTCCCTTTATCTGTATATACCCTGTTCCTTGATAAAAACCCTCACGGTTTGTCGGTTATCCTCGTAATCTTAGTAAAGGGATGCCCTTGTCCCCGGCCCTTGAAGGCGCGTTTGTCAAAAGGATTTAAGTGTATTGACTTAAGGGAAACTTTTGGAAAAGTCAAATGAATCATGCCCAAAATGGAAATACGAGGATGTTACTTTTTTGTTCGTTTGTTTGTATATTTGTTTGTGATTTTTTGTCTGTTTGTGTCGTTTGACATGAAATTAATGAAGTTACAATTTCAGTCTGGCGAAATTTAAGGGTTACTTCGTGTAGGAATGTTATGCAGTTTTGTCACAGTATAAAAGTAAGTGCGAATTGGATTCGTACACGAGGAGTTTCATACATGTACCTATATTATTATTTTGAATTGTTACGAAAATGCTGATTTTAGTTGTTACTTTATTAAAATTATAAGTAAACGTGCGGTTCGTGTGTTAATAAATAATAATGATGGTATATGTGTAATAATAAACGCCCTAAAAATTGAAATATTTTCATCCTTTATTTTTTATTTTTGTTCAAATCAAATCAGATCAAAATATCGTTTATTGCTAAATCCATAATGTACACAGGTAGTAAATAAAAACAATAGAAACAATTATGGACCCTGTCAGGCACAGCCAATTTTGTAAATATGCAGAGAGGAAGAATTTTGTAAACAAATTATGTTATTTGTTTTTATATCTACAGTAGTAAAACAGTAAACTCTGAAATCTGCCTACTCATTACAGTTTATGAGAAACAGGCCGCTAACAAACAGATAATCATGCAGCAAAGTCTCAATAATGGGTTGCGTAGGTACTTTTTGAAGTTGGAAAGCTAAAAATATCTAAAATGTAATAGAGGAGGTCGAGGTCTAAGCAGTTGTATATTTTTTATAAAATAATTATGTTAATTAAGGGATAAAATGTGGGTGTGCTGTACACACGCTCATGCTAGACCCTTCGTAGAAAACGGCGTGATATTAAATTAATAAAATGAGTTATTTTAAGTTTGAAAAGAAAATAGGTTATCGTTAGGGTGAAAGGTGAATCCATAAAAGACAAAAAAAACCTTTATGGAGATAATTTATTTTTAGTTCGATTTAGCAGTACGGCCTTCTTCCTCCAGTTTTTCCAGGTATCTAATTCCTGAGTTACCTCAAATCAGCTTTTGCAGTTTAGGTAGGTTATGTGAATACTTCGTCATAAGCTGTATTTGTAAATAAACCGATGATGAACATTTCTGTTTTTTAGTCTGACATCCAAACCCTTTTTGAGAGAATTCTATTAGAAAGTAAGCATTTTACGTAACTAAACAAGCACATAACAGCACTGACAAAATGTTTAACAACGTGAACGATAAGTTTGCAAGTGCTACGCAACCGTGACGTAGCTTCATGTGCTACACTGCTACGGTGCTACGTCAACGCTCTACGACCTCAGGCAATGCTACGAAAACGGTTGCGTTTGCGTTACAGTAATTAACCACACTGACTGAGAGTATGTATGTATACTAGTTTTACCGCAAGTCCATAGTTAAAGGGTCACTTTTATCAAGTAGCAATTTATACGAAAGAACCTCTTTATTACTACTTTGAAATGAACCTTTTCGTAGATAAGCCGAGCTCGTACGATGTCGAATCACAGCATAAAAAACTACTTCCCAAAGTTTTAATACTCGGCTCCTTTCAAGGGATAAAACCCACAATATGGCACTACACTATAACCGGCTGCATAATATTCAAACTATTTCGTGCCTGTGCCCAAAAATATCATGGATAGGCTAGCTGCAAAAAGGTACAAAATAAAAGCTTTCTATGAGAGAATAGTTTCACGTGGTCGTTACCATCGGTTTCAAATTCCTGAAATTTTTCAAAAAGGGCATTGTTGCTAGCGACCTGTAATATTCATATACATGAGATATTTCTAGTATAACTATTAATTATTGATACAATAGTTCAACTATGTGGTGGAGGAGATTGTGGCTTAATAACGATACTCCCACGGGTCAATCAAAGTTAAGCTACGCTTGACGAGGCCGATCTGTGGATGGGTGACCATTCATAACTTGCTAAAACTCCCACGTGCCTCAAAAAGCACGTTAAGCCGTTTGTCAAGGCTGTCATCACTATGTGGTGAAATCTAAAAGCTTTATAAATTCGTCGTAGTGTTGGATTTAAATAAAATACAATAAAGTAAATGCAATCAATTGTAATGTAAATGCTTTACTTTTTTACTCGTGTCTCGTAATATAACAGCATGCCTGTATTCCTAGTTTTGATTGAATACAATTAAATAGAGATCACTTCGGAGTATTTTTTTTTTTCGCAAAAAAGGGATCAGAGACAGGCACAGAGTAAAGTTATATCTTGAACGTTCTATAGTTGATACGTACTATGTTAATATATATTAGTTGATACCTAATAACCTACTTTTATTGTCTATATCGGACTTCAGCGTTAAAACGTTGATATACGAAAGTATGTAAAAATATATTATATACATTAAATAAATAAATAATAAATTATCCACAACTTTTACATAACGCCAGCTAGTCCCAAACTAAAAAGAGCTTGTGCAATGAGTACTAAACAACTGATTAACACACTAGTGTATACTTGCGTACAATAGATAAATTACACCCAGACATAGAAAAAAATATCGTCCTCATTACACAAACATTTGCCTTGGGTGGGAATCGAACCCACGACCTACGGTATAGCAGTCAGAGCCACTAGTCACTAGACCAATAGGCCAGAATAAACATTAATCATAAATTTATATAATGTAAAAACTACGTCCCTAAAATAAAAAAAACGGCTACACCAAAATTAGGACAAAGCAAGCTATGGCATAAGACGACCAAATATTCAAAGACATCTCAACCAAAGATTTTATTCTTATGAAATTCAAGAGCTTCAGCTTTTTAAAACAACTATGAATATATTAAACATGCTACCAGTTCAGCCACTACACAAATCGTATGCAGCCCAACGTCAGGCTTATAAAAGATTGGTTCCCTTCCTTAGAACCTACTAGCTTATGCATGCGTGCGATCGTGCCCCGGTTAGGAGTCCCATTTTACTTGCAGCATTTGATTTCCTGTTTATATATATATAACTATTTATATACACACAACTTGGAAGCAAGGAAATTGAATTCTTGTGAACTGAACTGGTGAAATGTTTCGTTAGATAAGAATTTGAGAGTTGTGTCTTGTTAGAGAAGCGTCTGCTTTTTTGCTGATGAGGATTTAGGTTTCTTTTAGGGTTCCTTCATCAACTTGTTGTTCAAAAGTGCTAATGAATTGTTCGTTTAAGGGATGAAGGTAAAGTCAAATAATTTATTACTATGAGCTATTTGACAAAAATTTAATTTTTAGTTCATCAAGCTTACAAGAAAATATTCGACACAATTTTTTTCTTTTTTCACGTAATCAAAAAATGACGGCGATACATCGAGTCAAAATATCGCATGACGTCACCTATAGCCAGTACAGTTTATACTAGTTAATGACACAACAAGCCCCCGTCCTCAACTTTAATGCGCTTAATCTAAGCAGTTTTTCATCAATTTGAAAAATAAAAAAATTGTGTTGAATATTTGCTTGTAATCTAGATGATGGACTAAAAACCAGATAATTTATATAAATTCAAAAAAATGCTTTTACAGTTTTTACTTAAAAAAGCATACTACTCGATTAAGGAATATTTAGGAGACAAATTGATTGGTCCATAATAACGCAAAAAAAAAGAAATTTAAAATAAGAATGTGTAAAAAAGTAGGTACTCAATTCCTACTAATTCGTTACAGTAAGATACTTAACCAATGTTAAAATTTGTATACCTTGCAAGGTGAAACATAGTGTTGCACATAGAATTTGATATTGTCACCAAGTCATATACTTTTTAACCGACTTCAAAAAAAGGAGGAGGTTTTCAATTCGACGGTATGTTTTTTTTTTTTTTTTTTTTTTGTGTGTTTTTTACGCGATTTCTCCCCCATTTGTGGACCGATCCTCAAAATTCTTTTTTTATGTGAAAGAGTATACTCCCGAGGTGGTCCCATTTTAATTTGGTGAAGATCTGGTGCTGATCTTCGGAGATATACAATGGAACTCTTCAAAAATAGACGGCAAATCTGTCGTGATTGCTGGAATCGCTTGGATATTTATTGTTTATACAACATCATGACGTATCATCACGCCTGTATGCTCTGAGGGGTACGCAGATGTGTACAATATACCTAGATTTCGACAGTTAGGTATGTTAAGTTTAATTTATTAGGGATAAGTGGATAACCCTATTACCATGACATGTATTGTTAACAAATAACAATATAAAAATAAATTCATGGCAAATATTTGTATGGGAACAACTAAAAATGGAAAAATAAAAATCTTTTTTGCAAAAAATAAAACCGACTTAAAAAAAACACCAACCGGTGTAAAATAACTCTAAATTAGGAAGTCTGTGGCTTTGGTGGTTTTGTCTTTTTCATGATGGGCCACTGACTTCCGAATTTAGAGTTATTTTACACCGGTTGGTGTTTTTTTTAAGTCGGTTTTATTTTTTGCAAAAAAGATTTTTATTTTTCCATTTTTAGTTGTTCCCATACAAATATTTGCCATGAATTTATTTTTATATTGTTATTTGTTAACAATACATGTCATGGTAATAGGGTTATCCACTTATCCCTAATAAATTAAACTTAACATACCTAACTGTCGAAATCTAGGTATATTGTACACATCTGCGTACCCCTCAGAGCATACAGGCGTGATGATACGTCATGATGTTGTATAAACACCTATGTTACCTATGTTATACAAAAAAATTACTTTGACTTTGACTTTGACTTTGAAAACTAAAATTTGTCAAATAGCCCATTAGACCGTTAGAAGATACTTGTAGACGCCAAACTTACAAGTTAAATAATATATGAAAGCTGTAGAGAGGACATGCGAAGAAATTTTATACATATAATAACTGTAATTCCATGTTTCAGTAACTCCATCTAGAATAATATAGCAATACTGGAGCGGCAGCGGAGCGTACTATACTAAATAATAAATATTCCACAACCTTTTTCACACAACGCCATTTAGTCCCAAGTTAAGCTAAACTAATCTCATAGACCTGATTGTGTCTACTGGGACACAAATTAGAAAGAGAGAGACGGAAGAGTTTCAAAGTGAGTGAGAGTCAGAGTTTTTTTGAAGTACCAATTCAATGTCTTTGTATGAAAGTTATTCTAAATGCCTCTTCCAAAAGGTAGTTTCGTATGGAAAAATTAGAAAACAAGCATTCATTTTGATTTTGTCAAATGACGTTTACATACATGACATGAAAAAAATAGGCCATTCTCATAAATATTATTATTTCTGAATAAAGATTTTCATTTCAATTTTATAACTTACTCATGACCCAATTTGTTTAACGCAATTTACAGAAAATTACAATATTTTTTACGCTGATATCAAAATAGTTGCAAAATTTTGCAAATTTCACTGCTTGTTATTTCGCGTGGGCTGTAATTGGACTCACACGCTTATTATATTTCAACCCTTAACTGGGATAAATACAAATTTATATAAAGTGCTTTTAATGGTTTACCGTACCCATACAGTATTGAAACTTTTAATGAGAATAATGGTTAGCGTTAACCGTAGTATTAAGCTGACACATTTCATTGCGCAATTTTAAAGGATTCGTTAATCGGTTTAAAATTTCAATGTAGAAATTAAAACTGCAACTTTATTTACAAGTTTTTTGAAATATAAAGATGTATTATTCGGTTGACGTAAATTTTCATGCCAAATTGACTCAGCATTGTTTTCTATTGTTACAGAAAGTATCGACAAATCTGGTGAAGATCCTGTGATAGCAGCTTTAAGACCTTACGGACAACCAGACGACGATGACGGTCGCAGAGACCCCTACAACTTCCAAAAACTCTTTGGCAACACATCCGTCGCCAAACACGAAGTCACCACAGACGATGTATCACTAGTCGAGCATTTCATTAACGTAGAACATAGTTACGATAATAACGATACGAAAACTAATATAGATGAAAATTCTGAGATAAGAGACATAAATGGTACAGCTGAGAATGTTACCATTTCAAGGCCAGTGCACGAAGATGTTGTGACAAAGTTCCTAAGATTGATAGAAACCCAACATTTGCTTGGTGAAAATTGTACAGCTGGTACCCACCTGAATTTGGGTGAGGGTGTAGTAGACAGATATGCACAAGAAAGATTTAGGATAGAAGCAGATGTGGCTGTAAATAGAGCGAATATGTTGACAAGACTGTGGAAGTATGCAGGTCCTTCAGTGATGCACAATGAGTATTTACTCCACGCGAGTGTCTTTTCCATGGTAGAATTTGATGACGATATATTTGCAGCTGGAAACTGTTATGATCAGCTGCAGTATAAAGATTATCAGTTGTTCTGCCCGTTCGCGTACCGGTTGCCTGAAGGCCCGATTCTGGCGAAGGATTTAGCTGTAGAATACAAATATTTGAGCAACACGTCCGAGTGGTTCTACATTGCGCGCAAGAATGCTGAGCGTGTGATCAGGAATCATAATCAGTTTAGAAGAGGTAAGTGTCTAGTTTAAAACTTTTGCCTTCCAGAAAAAAGTGACAACCAGTCGATTTAGATATTAGTCCTATATTATTTTTAAGGTTTAAGTAATGCATAACTGAACCTACTATATATATATTAAATTGGGGTAGGTAGGTTAAAAAATAAGTGATTAATTTTACAGGGTATTTTATTTGCTATCAAATTTTAATAAGGTATGCTACGAATAAATGGACAACTTCCACTATGGGACCTATTCGGTAATCTTCATTGAGTAATTAATACAAATGGTGATTTCCAAATCAATGTTTTTACTCCGTTTTCAAAGGAAGCCAAAATCTTTTGGAAACAATTCCATGTGTGTTCACCTATTTTCCCAATAATAGGAGAAACAAAGCGCAAATAGAGATTATGTTTGACTAAATGCGTTTTAGTGTTTGGATTCCAGGAAATTAAGTAAAGGGCGTGTGGAAAGTATTAGCTTTAAAACCGAATCTAATTAACCTTTTAATCTTGGCAATTATAAGAAAGACAATGACATCGCGGATACCGTTGTCCTCTTGGGGTTTAATGAATAACACAATCAGTTTCGGCCTAGCCTTTTCCCAGTTACGTTGAGCTGGGCCTCTAGTCTCACAAAATATACTTGTATTCCAGTATTTTCAAAGAATGGCCATGTGACCTCAGTTACTGGGTAACACGATAACCGTTCATAAAGTTACTGGCTGTCAGACGGTGATCTGGCTCCCCGTAATAACTGTAAAAAACCTACATATGGCAGTAAGTCTAAAAGCTTAACGTGCATTTTAAGGCACGAATGTAAAGGATGATCACCCAGCCACGGAACAATCGGTAGTCGTAGCTTAACCTTTGATCGACCAGTATCATATGGCTGTTACTATTTAGCCACAAGCCACAACACCAATAAATACACTGAAAAGAAAACTCACAGACATTTTAAGTCTATGTTTTACCAACATTTTAGTGAGTGCATTGCCAGTTGACATATTCAGGTTGCGCCGGTATCAAATATTTAAAGTAACTGGAGGCATAGCCTATTGAATCGGAAACTAAAGTGATGGAAACAATTTTAGTTCAGCTTTCCTTTAGTCAAGCGTAATGTTTACATTTAGTGGCGACTGAATTTATAAATAGTCGCATTTTTTATTCATTTTCTGACTGTCACGCCTGTAATTCCCGAAGGTGTCCAAAGTACCCCCACATTTCGCCATTCGTGTTGTGCTGTATGTGTGTTCTAACTGATGATCGTAAGTATCATTTTTGATATTGCTTCACATTAAGCAAAACGCAAATGAATGCTACAAATTTGTATTACTTATAACGTTTATTTGGAGTTCATAGTATAACTGTATTAGATACTTAAACATTATGAATTTAAAATATGTATTAGGCAACATTTAAACTAGATGAACTCCTGAGTTCAAAACCAGGTACGTAAAACCCATGTATTGCAAAACAGTGCTGTATCCTGAAGAAGCAGAGCATCGAAGCAGAACATAAAAAAAAAATTAACACCAACAGAAAAGTTAATATTATATTTTATTAAAACATGTGTTAATGTCGTGATGGCCTAGAAGTTAAGACGCCTACCTCTCATGCACGAGGTTGTGGTTCAAATACGGGCAAGTACCAATATGACTTTTTCTATTCATAATTATGTACTTTCTAAGTTTATCTTAGACATCATTGACATCGGTGAAGGAAAACATCGAGAGGAAACCTGCACTTATAGTTAATATGAGTTTGAAATCGCCAATCCGCCTTGAGCAAGCGTGGTGATCAATGCTTTAGCCTTCTGTGTATGAGAAGGGGCCTTTCCCTGCAGTGGGACAGTAACAGGCAGGTATTATTATTATTATTATTTTATGTGTTAGTATAAACGCTAGCACATCAAGCTACCCCAAACTGTAAAATTTTCCCGATCGAACATGAACCTTATTCTGTTTGTTATAAAGTTCAATAGCTATCAAAGAATTTTGACACGTTGGGGTAGCTTGATGTGCTGGGGTCTGTACATCCATAGATAGTACATGCAAGATGATAAAATAAACAAATAGAATAACATACACCTTAGCTAAATTAATAAGATGTTAAAGCCAACAAAACAATACTGAAGTAATAAAAAAAGTGTTGTTAAAAGCGGGTCACGATACATCAGGGCTCGATGCAGGTAACAGACGGCCGACCTAACCAATTTCTGAACCAAACATCAAAAAATCCAAGTAACATTACCGTCAAATTATTCAAAGACTTTGCAAAAGTTGCCAATCTTTTTACTCACAAACAGAATCACGACTCCCCGGGGTTGAATAGTGAATGGATCGATTTAGCCTTATTTAAAACAATACCAAATCAGCTTTCTTTGAAAAGAATTCGCAGTCTGTCAACCAAGTCCCTCACTCAACAAATTTTCTTTTGCCTTCAAGTAAAATATTTGTTCGGTTGGCTTGTAAAACGTTTTGAAGTAACAAAGGGATCGGAATTCAGTTTCTGGGTAATTTTCCTTTTTTTTTTTGTTGAAACTTCTTCTTGATTTGAATAAACGAAAACAAAGTTTCTGATTTGTTTATTTTTGTAACAGGAAGAAAATTTGTTGAGGATGTTAGGTGGGTGTTCAAAGAAGGTCTTAAATGGTTTTCTGATTTTGATTTATTTTCTCAGGAAAAACTCTATGTGTAAAATAAACATCTGTCACATTATTTCATGACCATACCAGACTTATGTTTATAAATTGGCAATCACACAAAATCATGAAAATTTTACATATTGGTGACATGCGAGCTAATTGACATCTCAATTTCGCAGCACACTTTTGAAACAATCTGAGGGGGAACAGTGCGATTAATACACGAAATCCTTTTATCACTAACCAAATTCTCACACAGTCTTAATAATTGTCACCGATGAATTTGAATTATCATTATGGGCTAGATGTTTGAATTATCATATAAGTACCTAGTCAAAGTCAAAGTATTTATTAGTGTGATTTTTGGTAAACACAAATAGGTCTTACAAGTTTGACAGAGCTCAAAAATCTATGCTTTTAGGTATACACTATTAATTATACAAATTTTTTTCGGATACTACATTATATTTGAATTTAAACATGCTAAGGACTAACTATAACTTTATGAACAAAAACATTAGTTCAATATAAAGTCATAATATTAAGTTCAATGGAGAAAAAAAAATCATTCGCAATCACCCCACAGTTCTGATTCGAACCTATTTAACCTGAAAATAAAATCAAACTTTTCACCTTCGATAAAGCATCCTCAGTGAATTCAATTCACTTCAGTTGGGCTCTCGAGAACTCATTCTCATGTTTGTATTTCAAATCCGGACAAATATCGACTATAACTGTAACCTTTTCAATCTATTGGTATACTAGCTGCTGCCCGCAACGTCGTCTGCGTGAAGGCTCTACAACACCAAAAATACCTAAGATGCCAGTGTCGCTACCTATAGCATTTTAAGTGATCAAGTTTTAAAATAGCATTAAAATAATAGTTATATGAAGAGAGTTACATGTTAAACCTGCTGAGTTCAGTCATTCGATGTGACTGAAGGAAATAGAGAAAATAATGCAGGAATACATTCCAGGATACAAAGGAAAAATACGTACAAAGGTATCATACCTTACAATACTTCCTTATTAACTACGTTGGTATTATGCTGCCAGGAGCCAAAATTTAAAGATAGTCAGGACTGGTGGCGCGGGAGCAATCGACGTACAGGTGCCCGTGTGAGAAACAACTCGTCCCTGAGGTCTACACCCGCTGCTCTGAGTATCGGCTCCTGCGACTTATTGATGGTCATCACTAAGCAAACACTCACGGGGAACTGTACGCGCTCGAACTGGAACGGGAAGCTATGAAGTATAAGGGGACGGCGTAGTATAAATACTGCCTCGCCGACGCCACAACCTGTAAGAATTTCCACCCCAATGGTGTCTGTGGAGCGAGATGACCTTAAGGCGGGTCCCGTTACACCACTTTGGAGGAGATTTGTTCCTAAAAAGCGTAATCGGGATGGCGACCTTCAGCTTGATGGTATGCGCTGGAAGTTCACTTGCTGACAGGGTGTTCAAAAATTCCCCGGGATTATGTATGGCGTCATCTTGCTCGACGACAGTGCTTATCGACGTCTAGACCACTTCATTCCCCTCAATTTCCGAGAGAATGCATTTGTTAATTGCTGCAGCCTGATCGTTTTTGGGCGGCAAAATGGCCCTCTCACACGAATTCTGCTGGTGCGGTACACGACTGATGTCCCCGTACACACAGCGAATGAGTTCTTCTAAGCTGGATACCAATCTACCGAGAGACTCTGGAAGCACCGCTTTTCCAGCTCTCTCTTCTGGTAGAGTGCCTTCGCCAAGACTTAGAGAGACATCGGAGAATTCTGGAGCGCGTGCAAAGCCACCGAGCCGCGCTCTGAACGAAGATCGTCTCAACGAAGCATTCACCTCGTCAGCTCTCGATCCCCGCGTCACCACGGGAAGCGTTTGCCTGAAATCGCCACTGAACAGAAGTGTGACACCACCCATCAAATTTCGTTCCTGCGGATGTCCTGCAGGGTTCTTTCCACGGCCTCTATAGCCTTCCTTTTGGCCATCGTACACTCATCCCATATGATACGATCTGAACTCTGCTTAAGATTTAGAGGGTTTTGTTGGAACTTGAATTTGACAAAACGAACTATACGATACAACTTTTATGAAGAAAATGCACATCACCATCTATGAATTATAAAAATAACTAACTACTAACCTCGCCAACATGATCAAATTTAAATTATTATTTTCCAAAAAGTGTGAACGTGCAACTTGATTTGATTTTTATGAAATCTCAATAGATGGCGCTGTTTCATAATTGTCTTTATACTACCAACATTCATTAAACTTCGTTTCTCTGCCCAAGTTATTTAAATAGCGTAGTTTTTATAGTGTAAAGATAATAGCATGGCTTACTCAAAAACAACTTTTAAATATGCGTCCTTATATTACACCCTGTCACAGAATGCGTAATAAGAATAAAGATTCACAGCTCCTCTCCCGTATGTGATAACGTGATAATATGTAGCCTATGTGTTGACCCAACCTCTTAGTAGTGTTCATGCAAAATTTGAAGTAAATCCATGCAGTAATTTTTTAATTTACCCCGGATATACATATAGACAAACAGACAAAAATTCTAAAAAGTCACTTTTTGTTACCAGTTACGTTTTTCTAACAAAAGCCACTTATTTTTTCTCGAAAATTCTCAATGTACAGTTTTTCTCTCGTTACCTACTGTTTTATTATATGTATAGATAATTTTTGAGATTATATTGCACATCATTCACATCGGTAAAGGAAAACATCGTAACATCGGAAATCTGTCTTTAGTTAACTAATAGACGTCATGCGGTTCCCACTTGTGAATTCTGGTACGAAAAGTAGCCTATCACATGGGGATAGTGTAACTTCCCAACAGTGAAAGAATTTTTTAAATCGGCCCAGTAGTTTTGGAGCCTTTTCAATGCAAGCAAACAAACAATTAAATCTCTCCTTTTTATACTATTAGTATCTACCCTGTGTAAGCTTGATGATCACTAATCGTACCAACTCTGAATGAGAAGTGGATTTGCGCAGCAGTGGGACATTAACAGGCTGGTATTGTTGATAATTTGAAATGAAATGAAAAGAAATGAAATGATATTTATTTCTGCAAGTAGGTTTTCACAAACACTTTAACACGTATTTTTTTAAACTAGTAGATGAGATCGCTGTTTCACTATCTGACTACTCTGAGAAGAAACACCGAAAGAAACTCAAAGGTTACAGTCTCTTTTAAAGTCCAGACATTATCTTGGTCAAATCATGTCATCAGAACCATGCAGATTAGTGTCTGAAATGGTCTTTTGAGGAAAGATCCACGCAGGTATGAGGGGACCACATCAGTCAGTGCAAGCATTTGTCAGTAATCGTGAGCTCAACTCGGAACTAGAGGAGCTCGACGTGCTAACGAACCATACCGAAGAAAGAACATTGGGTTGGTCCCGTAAAGTACTCAAACCGCCAGACAGAATGTAAAAAAAAGAAATTTAGAAAATAAACTTTTAAAAAAGAATCCAAATAGTCCTTACATTCGCAATTAAAAAAAATATTTACATCGCCTCATAGTAAAAATATGTGTCAATTATATTTGATAGTTCTTCGAGACTATCACCGTGACTATTTTACTTGAGAGATGGTATGTATGGCAACCAAAAGACTGTCAAAAAATATGTTATGTCCACACATATTTTGCCACCTCTGAAAGTAAAGTTACCAGATTTAGAAATAGCAACCTCACAAAATATACATATTACTAAGCTCAGATTTATTCTTTTGTGCTAAAGTTTACCTAAATTACGAGTAGGACAATGTTTTTCTAGGACTAAAGGGATCACAGTCCAACTGTTTATTTTTCCGTGAAACTTCTAACAGGCGATTGAAACTTAACAAAGTTCTCGGGGAATCGTGTTTTTTTGCTGTCTCTCCGACTTTTGAAAGGTACACATCTCCTTTACTTTTTTCGAGACCTTTTTTACTTTTTTCTTTTTTATAATCTATCTCTGAGATTGGATTGGAATCAAGTAACTCTTTAATCTGGTTGCTAGTGAATTATTTACAGGGATAATATTAATATACCCCATTATACTACGAGCTCAGTTTGTCGTTCTAAACCTACCAGCATTGAATTTTTACAGTTTTATATCTTTATTGACTGTTAAAAGATACACAGTCATTATCATTGAAAAAAATTGTAAAAAGACCGACGAAATTCAAACAAGTACGAAAGGAGATGTTTAATTTTTGGCCATTAGATGTATATTTATCGAAAAAGAGGGAAAAATAACACATAATGGGGGAAAATATTATCTGGTAAATTTGAGTATGATTTGTTGTGTACCAAAAATAATAGTTTTACAATTAGTGCCATATTTTATTCAACGTGGCGCGAGCGTCTCGTTTGCTTGCATACTTTATTCGTTTTGAAATCATGTCGCATCAAATCAATGGTACGTAGATTATAAAAATATAAATAAATAATAAATAATTAAAAATACATAAATAATTAAAAATGTGTATATTCTTGTAGTGTTAAAAATAAATAACTTCAAGTTCCTTCTTTTTTCTAAAATTTCAGATGTTTATTTTATGTGTTGATTTAGTATAAGTAAATAAAGACTTCTCATTGTTTAAAAACTTAAAACTAATAAAAAATATAATAAAAATATATATTTGACTTTCGTTTAAAATAATATATAAATAAAAAATAATTAAACATGGTAAATACGCAAGCGGTCTCTATGACCGACGTCAGGTGGTAGTGTAACTGAAAAACACGTCAGGTGGCTAAGGGTTAATAATATTTTTAAACCTTTTTTTGTAATTTAAAAAAATTGTTTTGTTAGTTATATTTGGTTTTATTCTGTAGCGCCATAACAATTGGCGTTTCTTTTTGCTGCATAGTTTTATACCATGCGATACCCACTTCGGTTTTTTTATCACTCGTATCGTTGTTATCTTTAGTGGAAAACAAAGGTTATAGAAGAGCTTAAAGGTGTCAATAAATATGTCAAAAGCTTTATTAGGATTATCCGTTTCATACATTTCGGAAAAAGTCAATTGTTTTAAACACTCTTTAAATTTAATCATATTTTCTGCACAGTAATCGCGTCTTTTTGTGCGCCAGTATTTTAAAATATGAGTCTTCTTTACCGGGCATTTAATGACTTGAGCTGTGTGGTCCGAAAGCGCAAATTCATATACCTCCGCTGTACATTTCGCTGTAAAGTTATGTGCAATATTGTCTATGCACGTCTGGCTATGTATCCTGGTTGGTTTTTTTAAAGCTAATGTTAGGTTGAAATTTAGTAACAGACATTCAAATTCTAATACAACCTAATTTTTTTCATAACATCAATATTAAAGTCTCCCGCCATTACAATATGCACGTCTTTCTTTTTACATAATGTTTTTAGAATTTTTTCTAATACTCCATAGAATAAGTTTATATTATTCATTTTTGGAACTCTGTATACACACAA
Organism: Euplexia lucipara; assembly: GCA_921972225.1. Taxonomy (NCBI): domain Eukaryota; kingdom Metazoa; phylum Arthropoda; class Insecta; order Lepidoptera; family Noctuidae; genus Euplexia; species Euplexia lucipara. The sequence goes on from OV179143.1 coordinate 2,097,908, forward strand.
AATAATAATATTATACTGTATGAGTTCTACACCGCAACACTCAACTATCCCCATTATTGACAAATCAGCTATTTGTGGAAGCTCTTTCCATTGATGCCCGTTTCTAATTAAAATGCAAGCACCACCACGCTTGCTATCTTTCCTACAGAAAATTGATGCTAAACAAAAATTAGGAATATTAAGGTGGCTTTCAGAACCCGACTTTATAAAATGTTCCGTAATACAGAGTGCGTCAACGTTAATGTTTTTTTGTTGTAATTCCTCTAAGCAAACAGTTAGAGCATCTGACTTGTTTAAAAGACCCGCTATGTTCTGATGCATTACATATATGTTATTGGTAACGAAAAAACTGCATTTCTGTTTCTTTTACATTTGTGGGTTTATGGGTCGTTAATGTAATTAAGTTGTTATTTGTCTGAGTGAAACATTGTATGTCATGAATTAAAGTAAATAAACTAGCAAAAATAGTCCGAAGTCCAACATTTTTTATCTGACCGGACTTTCTAAAGAATGTTTTGAAGTCATAGTCGATATTTGCATTTGAGTCTAATACATAAATGCATACTTGTGTTTTATAATATCTTCATATAAAAGCTGATTAAAATTCATGACTCGCCAATTGTACATATTTGAATTAGCATTATATTTATATGTTGGCAAACAGATAATGATATTAGTATGCGATGTGCTACTGAGGGTGTTTCTTATGTCTAATATTAGTTTAGAGTAATTATTACTATTTCTAAAGTCTTGTTCGCCAATAAGAATCACACAGTAATCACTCTTTGTGTAATCCTGAAGTTTTATATTTATTCCTCCCAGGAGATTATTTACAGTTCCTCCTGTTGTTAAGTAATGACACAACTTATATTTCTTCTCAATCATCTCTTCTGCTATAGACAGTACCTTATTCGCCTTATTAGTACTTAAAATGCAGATTCTGCTCTGTTTGTCCTGTTCGTTTGGCTTAGTGTTAGTTTCTTGTAATAATAAACACTTTTTACGTCGAGTTTCGTTGTCACTGGTTTCGTTGTCAGAGTTAGAATTTTGAACTATGGTCTTCGGCGAGGACTTTGCGTGCTGAAATCCCTCTGTACTACAGATTGATCCAGCTGTACCGAAGGAAATGTCTCCATCGCTAGGTGTCTGTGTTAGTGCGGCTGTTTCAAGGTGTTGAGTCATCTTTAAATTTGTTGGTGTAGAAAAGCAGCTCGTTCTTGGAATATTTTTCTTCCGTGCTGACTTAGGCGTACAACTCTTTCTTTCTAATAAGTTTACTTTCTTATAGGTTTCAATAACTTTTTGGTATTGGCCTATATCCATTTTGTTTTCACTGTTGAGATTCTCAATCTCGAGATGAGCACTTTCCAATTCCACAGTTAGTCTCCTGATTGTATCTGTATACCTAACAATAGTGTCGCTGTCATTCATTGATGTGTCTGGCAGACTCCTCATAGTCGTGTCCAGTAATGTGGAATTATTACTTAAGTTATAGTTTAAAATATTATCCATTGAGTTGGCCTTTGAAGGTTTTCTGAGAGTAATATTGTCTGTTTCAAAGTTGTTCATTTTTAGCAAAACAGCAAATTAAATATAAGAATACAATTCTTAAAAATGTAAAAAAGAGCAAAACTAACTCAAAAATGTACAAAAAGTGATTTAGTAGACTGCCGAGATTTGAAAGGTATTCGAACAACGACCATGCCGTGTAGCTACTTAAACCACTCGACCACCCAACACTTTACGTGTGGGGTCGAAATTTGTGATCGCTATGCGCAAGTAGACAGATAGTGCGCGGGCGACAACGGGGACAGCGGCGGTTAGCGCGGGAGGTATCGAGCGCTCTGCGGGTTGCCGTAGGTCAGGGATAAAGTTCGTTATCACACTTTTTAAATTTACAGTTTTTTTCCACAGACTTAATTTTGATCTAACTTTGGATTACTTAAGCCGATCACCCTGGTAGTTGCACAGTTCAACAAGTCACTTCACTGGCTTTAAGTCAACAGTATATTATTTTTGCAATATCCACTTTTTACCACTTTTCTGATTTAAAAACTGAGGAGCAAAATTTCAACGATCCGTCTTTACTTGCTTATAGAATGTAACTGATTGTTGTGCTGCTGCTGTTGTGCACGGTTAATTGCAAAAGATGCTTTTCATATGGACTAGCCTGTTAGTGTAGTAGTTAGTGGGCCTGACTGCTATGATGGAGGTCGTGGGTTCGATTCCCACCCAGGACAAATGTTTTTTTTTTTTTTATATAATCTTTATTGAAAAAGGCTTTGATCGCGTGGCGATTATGTCAGCCTCGTCGGTTTACAAAGTATATAATTAGTTTTAATTATATATCTTAATAGCTAACTTAGAAGTAGGTTTAGACAAAATGTAATCACAAATACCAACATCTCGTAAACTTATTCTATCTTCTAATTCTAAATCTCTCCGTTCTCCCGCAATCCGGGCACACTACACCAAAGCATGGTAGGTGTCCTCCCTCACCTTACAAATCAAACAGTTTGGAGGATCAACCACTTTCATAAGATGTTCGAACCCATTCAATGGAATGTGCCCGGACCGCAGGCGGAAGATTGTTACTAGCAATCGTCGGTTCATCTGCCCTTCAGTGAACCAGGGAATCCTTGGTGGTTCTGCCTGAATTGTCTTGTACCAAATACCCTTCTCTTCGGACCTTTTGTCAAAGTATTCTTACACAAATGTTTGTGTGCTGAGCACGATCATTTGTTCTGTGTCTGGGTGTAATTTATCTAAAATATGTATGTATTTAGAAATATACAGGGTGTAACGGAAAGGGTATATACATCCGAAGGGCACGGATTCTCTTGGTGATAAGAAACGACATGGCAACGTTTTTATACATATACATACATAATTGTAAAGTTGAGCCCGCCCGCGCCGTCGCGCCTTCGTCGGTTAGGCAGAGCCCGATAGGTCTGTACTAGGCGCGCAGAACCCGAGATAGATATACTTGAACCTTGCCGTACAGGATTATGACCCTCATAGTGCGGTGACACGTTTGTTATGATTTTTCATTTAATAAACTGTCGATATTAAATAATATCGTGAAGTTTCAAAGTTATTAGTTGGGAGCTGAAATTTTGAGGAAAGACTCGTTATGAAATACTCTATTCACCCTGTTTGAATGTATATACCCTTTCCGTTACACCCTGTATAAGTATGTTTATCAGCTGTTTAGTACCCATAACACAAGCTCTCAAGCTTAACTTGGGACTAAATGGCGTTGTGTGGAAAGTTGTGGAATATTTATTATATTTATTATTTATTTATTTATTATATCGTATCATAATGATTACGATCATTTTATAAATCGTGATCACTATTACTTGCTTATAAAACAACAAAGAGATTAGTAAAGAAAGTAATCAATCAATCAATACGGGCTGTTGGTTAAGTAGTTAGTGACCCTGACTGCTATGCCGGAGGTCGTGGGTTCGATTCCCACCCAGGACAAATGTTTGTGTGATGAGCACGATCATTTGTTCTGTGTCTGGGTGTAATTCATATATAATATGTATGTATTTAGAAATATATAAGTATGTTTATCAGCTGTTTAGTACCCATAACACATGCTCTTAGCTTAGCTTGGGACTAGATGGCGTTGTGTGAAAAGTTGTGGATTAAAAAAAAATATTTTTATATTATATCTGTTATAACAACATAACTAGCAAAATGTGATGTAATATAGAAACATCTATGTATAACCAACCGTTTGGGTACACATCGTCCTCACATATAATTTATACCTACAAAGTATTATAAAACCAAAAGAATAAGTATGGTGCTTCTTGCACGTTTTTCTCCATATGAAACTACCAAGGGGCTACGGGAATTATTTTCTTATACATACATACATACATACATAAACTCACGCCTTTTTCTCATGGGGGTAGGCAGAAACTACAGAGCGGCATATGCTATGATTCTTACATACTTCTTTTACTTCGTTTACATTCATACATGTTGTCATACACACACGCCGGTTACGAGTACTACGCACCTGACCTTTCTGAAGAACCTCACCAATAAGGTATATGTATGTTCTTCTAGGGCGTCCCCTCCCGGCGTTCCCACTTTCATCTTATCCTTTCAACGTGACCAAACCATCTAAGTATACTCTTACTACAGCAAACTCTACGCAAGCATACTCTAAGAATACTCTACGTTCTAGTATCTTCCTATATAGTAAACGCGTAAACGCGGATTATACTCAAAACTAATATAAAAATGAAAACATAAGTAGACGAGTTGAGTAAATATATCTAGTGTTAAATAAGGTAGAAAAAATGGTCTTATCATTGGTTTGTAGATACCAATTTTCGAAATGAGAACTTCAATCAGCATTAATGATGAATTCATGAGCTTCGTTCGGACCTCGATTTCATAGTAGGTAATTATCGTGCCTTTGGACATATCAATATTTTAATATTTTCCGAATGGGAACGCGGATTAAATTCCGGAAACATTGCCGGATTTAACGTTGCAGTTATAATTTGGAAGTCGACATTATTAAAAAGTTCATTAACTTTTTGAGTTTTGCTATTATATTTCTTGTTAAGTTGCTTTTATTTATAGATCTCTGACAATCGTTACAGGTAGTCAGCATTCATAAACTGAGTTGTTTTGGATTGTGAAGATCAACTGATCTTCACAATCACTCCTTTTTTTGAAGTCGGTTAAAAATGACTAGCATCGCTTGCGGGTTTATTCACGTAAATTTCGTACTTTTCCTTTTAAACTTTGTCATTTTACACTCGACCCCTTCGTGATTCTGAAAAAAAAGAATGATACCCGAATACCTGTAAAAAGAATAATACTTCGTAATTCTGAAAATAGATACCATAATAATTAAGCTTTCTGGTGTTTCTTAAGAATTTTTTAAATCGGTACAGTAGATTTTGAGTTCAATCCTGACAAACAAACTGACAAATCTTTCCTCTTTTTATATTTGTGCCTGCGTTGGTTATTTAAAAAAAATATAGACTTTCTTTTTGTAGGTAGGTATTTATTTTTGAGAGCAATTAAAATCCCGAAAGACTGACAATTAAACTAACCATAGAGTACCTATTGTGTTACTGTCACTGGGCTCTAATGGTCATTTAGAATTCAGTATTAGGGCTGTCACTTTATACTTAACACATTACAGAGAGACTCGAAACTAAATACTCTTTACATATCTCTTGCTCTGTAAGTACACCCTTACACCCCTGAATGCCGGGGTGTATGACTATCATTACAGCATAGGTTTTGGAATTTGAAAAAAGAACTGTCATACTCATACTGCACGAAGAATATTTTTAAAAAGTTATTTTTTTTTTCTCGGTATCGATTAATTACTCGAATCGGAATCTAGACAATTTATTTTATAAAGATTTTATTTTAAATATGGAACTATTTGTTTCCACATCGTATGTTAGATGGAATCGATTTAAAAATCAAACTGGCTAGCAAGATTTGACGCGCTTGCGTGCGTGAAAAAAAAAAGGCAGTCTACTAGTAGGCGCGAAAGCATCGCGAAAATAATTAATTTTCTTGTTTGAGTTCTTTTTCAAAAGTTTGAAACCTGCTGTCTTGTTGTTTACTTACCTCACAATCGATATGTAAAGCAGAGTATTTATCTCGGGCGTAAGCATCAATTGCATACTCGGGTTAAAAACCTCGTATGCAATTGATGTCATACAGCCCTTGGTTAATAATCTACTATTTCAGCCCGTTAGTATGTATATAGGGTGTAAAAAGACCATTAACGTAAATGAAAACTACATATTCTATCCATCACTGGGATAGTTTTTTTCATCTAGAACATACCTGGGAATTCACTGGTTTTGGAGATATTAAAGGTCAAAGTGCAATACTTTTTTTCGTTTTATTTTTCAAAATTGTATTCCAAGTATCATTAGTAAACTTTCTTCCGAAAAAACATTATCAAAATTATCGATTTTTCAAAACAAATTACGCATTTGAAGTTACAAAAATGCAATGGATACTAAACAAGCGGGCCGGTCGGGTATACGACCAAGCGCGAGTGGCCACACTCAGCTGATCAAAAGTTGCGTTGCGTTGTCGCGCTATGCAATGCGCGCAATAAAAAGCATCTCTTTTTTAAAGATGAAAAAAAAGTATTTCCCAGTATTTTTTTTTTGGTTAAAGTTAATTAATTATATGTACAGAAAGTGTGGTTATCAGCTATGTGATCGGTTTTTTTACACCCTGTATACCCATTCGGTTACAGGCTGTATAGAAAACAATAAATAACATCTACTTATACCTACTTACTACCAAAACTACTACTAAGCGAGTCTCTTCCGCGCGTGTATCTAAACTTTTTGTGTTAGGTAGAATTAGAATGAAGATTTATATATATAACCTAACCTAACTCATGATACCTATCCTATAGCGAACCTAACTAGCTAACCTAACTACCTTGCTGAAATCCATTAATTTTAAAAGGTACTCATTACATAACATTATAGTGTTCTACTGTGTTGTGTCTCTGTAGTGCTTATAATGCTAAAGTAGTATTTAAAATACTAGTAGTAGGAGGAGGTAATAATGTAACCCGATTTAATATCATCCATACATAAAGAGTACAATTTACTTTTATTGATTGGCTTTGTTTTAGTGTGACTGTATTGAATTGACTGCCTCGTTGGTCTAGTGGTCGCAAGCGCTACTACTGAGCATGAGGTCCCGGGTTCGATCCCCAGGTCGGGCAAAGTGTTAATGAGTTTTTCTATCTGGAATTTCTCAGTAGCAGCCCGGAGTCTGGATTTGTACCCGATTGATGGCAATAGGTTCGCTCCCAATTACATGGAAAATAAAACACAACTGGCGAAATGTGGGTACCTCTGCCTAGCCCTTCGGGAATTACAGGCGTGACGTTATGTTATGTGTATTGAATTAAATCTGAGTATTGGGATGCAGATATGGCGGGTGGATTGGGTAACGTCTGATTTAAAGAAACAATAAATAAATTTATAAACAATAATTAATTTCTCAGGTGTCACAAACTACACCTTAACGCAGATATATACGTATATATTTTTGACTCACATCCCACTCAAATCAGGGTGTGGTATTCTGTAAATAAAGATCTATCTGCCGGCAATTTTCCCCAATTATCTGAGATACCACTTCCTTAGAATTATTCCTTTTATTTCATTGATTAGTTTTATCTTTTGTATGCGTTTACGACTTCCGAAGATGGGATAAGAGATTAGCCCTTAACCTATCAGTTATAAATTGAATCCGATAAAGGAATTTTCTTTGTAATACGATTAAATAGAGAAGGAATACTTCTATTAGGAAATGTGACCACGGCTTGGAAATTTCAAAACACGGAAATAATTAAGAAAAAACCAATAATAATAATGGTATCCGGCTGAATAATATTATCATCCTGTTTGAATATTTAATGTTCTTTTAGTAAAAATTGCTCTTTTAGGTTAAAAATTATTTCGAATATTATTAGTATTATGTCATATTAGAGTGTGCTTAATCGTCAGGAAAAAGGTGGCTTCACTTGTGAAGAGGATTCGGGGGAGTAGCAATAGCATCCTGAAAGTCGTGGCTGAGGACCCGGGAGCTCCTGTGCTGAGGCATCTCATGCGGCTTCATTGTCCGCATGAAGTGTCTCGTAAGTACATGACTCATTAGTTTTAATATAATATGTTCAAATTTGTTACTAACCCTAGTGTTTTAGCTGTAGTTTCTAAGGTGTTTACTAACAAAAATGGTTCCTATGTTGTTCCCAATAAAAACAATTTATTATTATTTCGTATATTCATTTAAAATTCTTATAAATTACATTTTTAAATATTAATATAAAAATAAAAACATTTAAAAATATAAAAAATAGTAGGCCACCGACGGCGGGAGCAGGGTCCAAGCTACCGGTGGTTAGGGGAGGAGTACTGCCTTCTGTATCAGGCCTTTGACCCAACCGCGTAAACTATTAACTTATTATTATTATTATTAACCAGTGTGTTTAACCAAGGGGTAGCGTGTTATCTTGTGATTGGGTTAAGGAGGTCCAGGCAGTCGCTCCATGTAAAACACTGGTATTTAGCTGCATCCGTTAAACTGGAAGCCAACCCAAACATAGTTGGGAAAAGATTAGGCATATTATGATGACATTGGGGTTTGCTAGCTAACATGTAGCAAATTATATTTAAAATAGAAGGGGAAGGCGAAAGCTGTGAAGTGTGAGGCGGGTTTTTTGAGGGACTGTCTCATGAAACGTTAAAAAAGTACTGATTCTCAGTCTAATTTGAATAAATTAATTTTGATTTTGTTATTCGAAATACTGTCCGTTCTTAGAAAAGCGCGTCAACCGGGGGCCTGACCCCCGGTTAAAAGCATTATGATCATTAGAATTTGTTCTGTGTCTTAGTGTAATTTATCCAAAATATGTATGTATTGTGAAATATAAAAGTATGTTTATCAGCTGTTTTGTACACATAACACAAAGTTCTGCTAAGCTTGGGACTAGATGACGTTGTGTGAAAGTTGTGGAGTATTTATTTATTGATTTATTAATAATACTCTTTTAAATTTTATAGTGTCTCTGATTTCATTTTGATTCGATTGTGATTTCGCTGGTACAGAATTACGACATTAAAGTATTTTTGAGGCGCGCTGAGAAGAAAGCCTCACTAAATGACGCTAAATGGGTAAGCCTTTTACGACGGCATAAGCTGTCTAGCTCGTGCCGACAAGAGATAAACTATGATTTTGTTCAGATTTAATAAATTAGTAGGTACAGCTAAAACTTTGTAAATAAGTGCCTTATTTACAACAAGGTATGTTATAAAAAAATCGTAAAGAAATATAATGCTAAACGAACTTTAAGGAAAACTATAGAATTATTTATAAACCACACATTTTGTGTAGCGTTTGCCTTGTGACCAGGAAAATGCCTTATAAAGGGAAATGGAAAATATACTCATGTAAAAACAGTATGAATAAATAAAACAATATATTCAATATTATTCAGAAAACCAAAATGGCGGGTAGAAAAAGGTATTTTTTTTTATTTTTCCGCGACGCGTCATAAACATCCATAGCGGAAAACGTTTAAAAATGTTTCATGTAACACGTTGTACGCCTATAAAAGGTTTAAGCGTTGTTCGTTACCGAATGACATGAAGTCGAATAAATTACAATTTATTCTCCAATATCATTTTCCTGCCTGTTTTCACCTGACACCTGTCTTTCCTCTGTGTTCTATGAATTCATCCATTAATACATCAACATTTTTGCTAATCGAACATGAACCTTATTTTGTTTGTGTTTTTTTTTTTTTTTTTTTTTTTTTATTACTGATAGGCACGCGTTTGACCACTATCTCACCTGATGGTAAGCGATGATGTGGTCGACGATGAAGCACGCTTGCCTAGAAGCAACCTGTTCACTCTTGACTTGAAGACCCCTAGGTTGTAGCTATCAGGAAACACCGACACCGGCAGGGAATTCCACTCTTTGGCTGTTCGCACAAGTTATAAAGTTGAAAAACTATCAAAGTCACTTGACACATTGGGGTAGCTTGATGTGCCGGCCTCTGTGATTTCTAAGTTTATCTTAGACATCATTGACACCGAAGAAGGAAAACGTCGTGAGAAAACCTCGACAAGTTTGAAATCGCCTTTTCTATATGGGAAGAGTCCGTTACCTTGCAGTGGTCAGGCTGGTACAGTCCCAATATTTTTTCTGGATAATATTGGTAATCCATCGTGTATTGTCTACGTCTGCCAATACATCTATAAAAGTCTAGAACGTGTTACATAATGTGTGCCAAACAGGCTTCTGATTTATATTTTTATATTTAATTTGGGGTGTTAATGTGGCTAGCTCGTAAAGCTAGTTTTCGGGAAGGACTGCCAAATATTTTTCTAACGCTAAGCAGCTTAGCGTCCGGAGCTAGTAAGAAATATTTTGCTCTGTCTCGGTTTGAAGGTTGCTGAAATTTTGAACCACGATCGTTTTTGTGGCTCTGTTGTCAAGTCGCGAAAACTGGAACCGTAATCATTTCAGCCGGATCGTCTAGCCGTTAGAAAATTAGCATTGTAGCAATGCAACTTACGCGAAATGTAGTTTCTTTGTACCCTTATTATAATGGTATTTTAAAATTATGAAATAAATAGTTGGAGGCACATCGCTGTTTGAGCACAACTATTCACTATTACTTGTGGTTTTCAGAGTGTTTTAAAACACGGAAATAAGTTTAGAGGTTTCAGTTCCTTTTGCAGACCAGAAATCATCAGAACTGTGTAGATCAATGTGTGAGCTGGTATTTTGAGAACCAGTCATTCCAGTCATTGTGCGCTTTGTCACTGGTCGTGTAGTTTATTAAAGAATTGAAAAAAATCAGTGATTTACAAATAATAGTGAATGCACAACATTTGTATAGGGTGCAAAAATTCCCCAAATTGCCACACAAAAAATGAAAATTGAACTTGCTAAACAAAACAACACATACAGTTTTAAATATGATGTCACTTCTTACCCCAATGGTTATCAATTTATTGACCTCCCAAGGCCACGAACACGTAACGGTATTTAGATCATCCACCAGCTAATAGAACGCCTTCTCTTCCAGGATACAACACGTACACCTTCAACGACACTGCCCACACTGACCGTGAACCTGACGAGATCCTGTCAGTGACGTACGAAGATGGAAAGTGGTCAAAACCATACTACGACTGTGGTGGTGGCAACATATGGATGCTGACGTACACTGTGCCTTTCTTCGGATACAGCAATGGGAGCTATTTTTTCAAGTAAGTTGAATTTGCATAATTCTGATTTGGATCCTCTAGGTCACCCATCATTTGGCTAGCCTTTGACCTACTATGTTGAGATCGGCTTTCCGTCTCACCAAATGCAGCTGAAAACCAGTGTTTTGTATAGAGTGACTGCCTTTCTGACCTTCACAAACCAGTAACTGGGTAACACCGTAACCCATTAGTTCAACTGGTTGATATAAATCTTAGAGGTACTCTGGCATTTGTTTTTTTACGACAGAAACAATCCATGAAACTACTTCTCCAACTACTTTTGAATGAAAAAGTAAGTTTGAATTTGAGATCTTATACACACAAAAAACATATTGTAGTACACATACACCCCTACACATACATTATCGTGATACATGATTGTTTAAAGCATAAGATAGATAGATCAATTTGTTTGAGTAACTAACTAACTATATCAAGATTATTAGAAACACACAGAAATGCTAGCAAAGGAAAGTGAAAATAAACTTGATGACCACTTCAAAGGAACCTTAAGAAACATTTTGAATAAATGAAATATAATCGTTACAAATGATGCATAAAACCAAAACATCAAACGCTAGTACGACCACGATTTCCCTGACAAAAACAGAACAAAAACAAATCTCGCTCAAAAAAGATTGAACGCGAAAATAGAAGTTATCAGTTCTATTTGAAGTCGTTTGAGCAATAACACAGATCGGGTCAGTGATATGCGCGGCCGGCCGTTTGTCCTAGAAAATGGATTATTCATGGATACCACAGTATCGGGACGATCTGTTGCTAGAACTTATGTTTGGATTCGAGGATATTCTAGATTTGAGAGACACTGAAAACCTTGTGTAAGACTTAAAATGTTGGTTTAATAAAACTCTATTCTCAGTAAAAACATAACTTGAGAGCAATATCTTCTACTCATTAGTACGTAAATTACATAATATGTAATTTACGTACTAATGAGTAGAAGATATTGCCCGATTGCTATCAATAGGCTTGCCCCCTATTAAAATAAAGAGAATGAATGAGAATGAAAATAGAGAGAAATGTGGGTGTACCACCAGGTACACCTCTACCTAGCGCTTCGGGGATTACAGGCGTGGTGGTATGTTAAATTTTTAATTAAATATATACGACTCCCCACCCGCCCAATGCATTATTTTTAGCAGACCAGTCTAAATATAGTTTAAACTTAATTTTTCACTTTCTGTGCCATGCGGTAACACACATCGAGTTAATATGTAACTCTTACGGTTTGAACTGCGTACGCCAAAATGTCTTGTAGAAGACAGAATTTTATCCAACTCATTTTGTCATTTCATCATTTAACAATGGCTTCATAAATAATAGCCTGTATGTTATTCTGATGTATATGCTAAATTACTGTCCAGATTCATTGTAATACATCTAGTAGTTTTTGCGTAAAAGTGAAAAAAAACAATCACACACACTCACAAACATGCATCCCACAAAGTTAGACATTTATAATATTAGTAGGACATAGTATTAGTAGGAAGTAGGATAAACTACACATACTAAATCCTGCCTGCAAGTGACACTTTGATGCTAATAATAGCACTAAAAACAGTCAAATGTAGGTGCGGTTGACGCTTGCGGCGTCCGGTTCCAAGCCTGTAAATGTTATTTAGGCGGTGAAGCAAGTTTATAAGGTTCATATTTCAACTGCAGTTAACATTTTTTGTATATTTTATACGAGCTATGCCCGCGACTTTGTCCGCCGATTGTTTAGTTCTATTTTATTATAAACTAGCTGCCCCGGCAAACTTCGTTGTGCCTTAGAGTCAATTTATTGCTCTTATTATTATTTTTTTATATTAGATAAACATACGTTTAGACGACGACAAATAGATCCAAACTTTTTATGTAGGGAGTCTCTACTGTGATCTTATTTAAACATTTTGTGTTCAATAGAATTAAAATTACAACATGTATATATAACCTAACCTAACTGACCATACCTATCCTATAGCTAACCTAACTACCTAACCTAACTACCTTACTAAAATGCATTGATTTAAAAAATACTAAATTCATAATTTTAAACTGAACTATTTTGCCTTTAATGTTACATACAATTTATACCTATAGTTTTCCCGGTCTACTTTAATTAAAGTCCTAACAGTAAAATAAGTTTTATTTGCATAGAATTATTAAAGTTCGTCTCTGTCGTCATTGTTAATTACGTAAATTGATTTCTGAAATATAAGACTTTTTTATGCTACATAAAATGAAATTATAGATCGATTTGCCTTAACTTTACCTACATTTTGTCGAAGTAATTTTGACAGAATAAGTGATCATTAACAGACGACTTGCACTCCAGGTTGAAATGGCGAAAGAATGGATTCTTTCGCCATTTCAACCTGGAGTGCAAGTTATCAGAGCATAGACGCAATATTAGGTGTCTCGTCATGTGTGGACACCGAACGCAGCAGGATTCGGTGGATGCTACAAACTAATGGCACCACACTGGTAGCCTTGTTTCGGGCCGAATTTTTACCGGATTGAAGGCACACAAAACCTAATATCGCTTGTTCAGAACGTAATTGCAGACGAATAAATTAGATTTTTAATGAAACGAAGTAAATTGAAATTAGATATCTATATATATAAAAGAAAGTCGTCTTAGTTACACCATTTATTACTCAAGAACGGCTGGATCAATTTGAATGATTTTGGTCTTTTTGGATTTGTCTTTGTCTGGAATAGCATAATAATTAATAAAAAACATGAAAAGTCCTCCAAAAAATAAATAAATAAACTAAACTTAGAGGAGTTTAGTAACAAAATAAATTTCAGAACGTAGTAACGTATAAATTGACAACGGCGAATCGATCTATGATTTCATGCCAGGCATTAACAGTTCACTTTACTCAAGTTCTCACGTGGTGACTTTTACTGTACTGAAAGGCTGTACAGGTTTTCACAGCTTCAAGGAATCTAAGCTCAACCCATTCCACTGTATTTATAACTCACTAGCAGACGTCACGCGGTTTCACCCGCGTAGTTCCCGTTCCCTTGGGAATACGGGGATAAAAACTAGCCTATGTCACCCGGGGATAGTATAGCTTCCCAACGGTGAAAGATTTTTTTAAATTGGTCCAATAGGTTCGGAGCCTATTCAATGCAAACAAACAAACAATCAAACTTTGTCTCTTTATAATATTAGTATAGAAAGTATAGATATAATACTATAGGTAGACTGGTTGACGTCATGTATTATACAAGACAACTTTATTTATAACAAAAATGTCCTTTAAAACCCAATGTTATCAATCAATTCATAGAGTAACCGCAATTTTTCTCAAATTTCCCAAAAAATAATAAGGTAGCCATATTTCCCATAAACGGACAGATCCCTTTGACTATAAATCTTTTATTACAACACTGTGAGAATATAATAAGATTCACTGGTCTCGTAAATATTCGCTACAAAAATATCGCTCAAAAGAATGAAGTAGATTCACGATGCACACAATATGAAATTTTCGTAATACAAAAGCTTCTTTGAAAGATCTTTTCCAGGAAAGTAAACGTAATAACATGCTTTTATCATATATCTAGGAAGGTAAGGCAGGAATGTACCTGTGGGCATGAGATCTTAGAATTAATATCAATCAAAGTAATAATAATAAATAAATAAATCAATATTCCACAACTCCATCTATTCCCAAACTCTTGGCCTTGTGTTGTGGTTACTAAACAGCTGATAAACATAGTTATAAAATCAAAAATTCAATATCAAAAGTCAAACTAGGCTGAGAATAAGCACTTTTTGAACGTCAAAAAATACATGAAACAGTCCCCCAAAAACGCCGCAAAGTGGCTCCATAACATTTTATAGATACACAATATGAATTGAAAACTGAACAGCGGTTGGTCAACTCTTGATATGACCAAAACACTGTCTTTTATTTAGGCCAGAGAATCAGTATTATTTATTTAATTATTTAGGATTTCCAACAGAGAATACACAGATTACTTACACTATGAGACATATATGGAGAGTATTGCCATTCAAATTCAAATTCAAATGTTTATTGCTCAACACAGTACATAGTTATATATTTCCAGATGTCAATTAAATGTGAAGTCAACTGTGTTGCACCAAGTTAGGCATGCAAAAATTATACAATTTAATAATGTGATTTTACTACCATAATAATACACTGTCAAAAAATTACAACGTAAACCTCATACAGTGTCATAAATTCTCCTGTCTAATAATGCGTTACAAAATGTCTTAACTCATTAGGCTCCGCGTGGACACCGGTGTCCGCAAACAATAGAAATTTAATTGTGTCTGGATTGCGGTAATTGACTAGTTAAATACAAAATTCTTAATCATGCCTGTGTCATAAATTCAAATTAAGAAGTAATACAATACCATAAATACAAATCAATGTCATGAATTTAAATTAATAATAAAATAATGTCAAAGGGTTGAATGAATTAATAATAATCTATACATATAATAAGACTGTAAAAAAACTGTGTCTGTACATTGAATATATTTAAAAAATAATAATTGAGGGGGGTTTAGAAACAGTAATAGAGCACGAATCCAAAAAAAAAGTCTGTCTGTTTGTCTGCTTGTCTGTTTGTCTGTTTGTCTGTTTGTCTGTTTGTCTGTTTGTTTGCACGCGCTAATCTTCGGAACTACTAGACGGATTTGAATGATTTTTTTTTTGTTGTATAGATATTAAGTCTGGGCAACACATAGGCTATAATTTATCCTGGAAACTGGAACACCTGATGCAGAACCGCAACAGACCAGCTAAACTATAGGACATACAAAAATGGTACCATAGCAAAAATTGTTCCACGTGATGAGCATTTTCTGCTGAGAGAATAAATTTGAAGATCCGGAACACCTGATGCAGAACCGCAACAGACCAGCTAAACTATAGGAGATACAAAAATGGTACCATAGCAAAAATTGTTCCACGTGATGAGCATTTTCTGCTGAGAGAATAAATTTGAAGATCCGGAACACCTGATGCAGAACCGCAACAGACCAGCTAAACTATAGGAGATACAAAAATGGTACCATAACAAAAATTGTTCCACGTGATGAGCATTTTCTGCTGAGACAATAAATTCGAAGATCCGGAACACCTGATGTGGAACTTCAAGTGCCCAGCTACACTATAACATATATAGGAATGACGTCTTAGCTAGAGTTGTTCAGCCTTATGAGCACTCGCTGTTGACGTATAAATATCGAAGATCTGGAACACCTGTTGTGGAACTCCAAGAGCCCAGCTACACCATAACTCACATAGGAATGACATCTTAGCAAAAGTTGTTCGGTCTGATAGGCATTTCCTGTTGACTTATAAAAATCGAAGATCAGATACATTTGATATAGAAATTAAAGCTATCACTAATTTCATTGCATATTTATAAAATAACATAAGTACCTCCACGCGGTGAAGGCGGGAACAGTTCAGGGCTGATTTTCGATGACGATGGTATATCATTGAAAATTAGACTCTACTGGCCAAAACTTCCATTTTTTTTTATCGTATAAATATGCCTTCGGGCTTATGTTATTTGAGTGTTTCATTTCCTTTTCTATTTATCTTTGTTACATGGTTGCCTACCCGGTAACGCTGGGGAGCAGTCACTTAGATTTTAATTGATCAGGTATCATCACAATAAAACTATAACCATGCCTAGAAAGAGGTCAAATCTTTCTCAATGTTCCAAAAGTGCTAAATGATTGAAGATCATAAGATCCCAACAATCTACCGAAGAGCGTTAGGAGGGACTTGATGCTGTTCGACAACATGAGGTTGCAACTCGCTCCGTGGAAACTTCTTGGGATCGCGAAGCACGCCTGCATTCTCAGCGTATTTACGTATCTACCAGGTATCCAGGTCTCTAGACACCAGTGAAGAATATATGACTGACCGCTGATCATGAACATCATGCACTGTCTCGCGAGTTGGAGACGTTCACGGAAAAAGCATGACGCTTGAGTTTTCAGCGTAAATACGCATCTACTCTAGAGATAAGTGGGGGAAGGAGATGCGCGACAGACCGCTGAGCGTGAACGTCACGCAACATATAGGCTATAATTTATTTTGGAAAATGGAACACCTAAAGTAAAAGAGATATAAAAATGGTGCCATTGCCAAAACTATTTCACGTGAAGAGTGTTTTCTGCTGTGAAACTAAATTTGAAGATCTGGAGCACCTGTAGTGGAACTCTAAAGCCCAGCGACAATATAACATATACATAATAAAAATGGCGTCTTAGCAAAAGTTGTTAAGTCTGATGGCATTTCCTGTTGACCAACAAAAATAAAAAATCTGGAACGTCTTGGATCGTCTCGCGCATTCCATTGTTTTGCCGTCCCCGGGTTTTTACAATTCGACGTCAGACGTTTCAGATCTTCGATTTTGACGACCCCGTTGTCGCTGGCATAAGCAACAGGATCCGCGTACGAAGTCGCGGGCAGAAGCTAGTAATAAATAATTATGTTTTAAATCCTTAAATTAAAACTCAATTTTCATGGAAATAAATCGGACTCTATTCAATGTGGTAATGCCACTTTATGGGAATTAGGAATTAGGGTGTAAAGTTCCTGTTCCACCATTGAATAGGGGGTGTTATGTCTGGTGGGCTACTACTGCCCGACGGTTTTTGTCGGGATCTTGTATACGTTCAATCGCGATGTAAAATGTCAGGCGTTAGCTCGTATGCAGCTTCGTTTGAAATAGGGTTTGTAGATGGCGGTGTTTAGGTATGATTATATCTCGTTTTTGGGCACTTTTCCCGTAGTGATACGGATGAATTTTTTGAAGCCCTATGATTCTTTTACTTTTCTTTTTTTATTGAAGCAAAAAGTTCTAAAGAAGAATTTCCAGATACCTATTGTAATTATACCCCTGCTTCGTGCTCGTTAAAGGCGTGAACACGAATTGTATTTGAAATTCAACTCTGCGGATAATGGACTATCTTATTACTTCAGATAGTGAGGGATGAATTAATTAAAATATTTAATCGAATTATTCAAAGTTTCTCAACACTCATACATATTGCCTATCTATTACTTGGCTAGGCTAGATACTATCTACTACTGAGTAATACGAAGATAGATATTAATATTATCTATTTGTCCGAAAAACTGATAGACATAGGTCTTTCCCATTGCGTTGCACGCCGTTCAACTTGATTTGGCTACTTTAATCTAGCTGCTACCAGTCGTTCTACTACTACTTTAACTTGAGTGGACCTTCTCAGGCTAAAATAATAATAATAATGCTTTATTTCAGACCAAGATAGTCCATAGAGTGTAAGTAATACAGGCACTTAAGAACTAAGTTAGTAATACACAAGAACACTAAAATACTAAACTAGACTAAACTAAACTAAATTAAACTATAGAAAATTATCCTGTGTGTAGGTGGATCCAATGCCTCCATATAGGACTCTCCAGGTGCTCTGCAACCACGCTCAGGTAGCTGTTGGGACTGTCCCTCACTCTTTGCATCAGCGATGCTGCTCTTTTCCTAATTATTGCTAAGTTCAAGTTGTAAATTATGTTATGTTTTTATTCTGACCTTAAGATCATTGTATAAGCTGGTAACCGAGTGTTAAAAAAATCAGTGAGTTATTTAATGTTAAACAAACCATATTGTTATTTGTTTACTTTCGAATAAGTATTGAACTAATCATCAAATTTTAGTTTTTTATTGTAATGAGACCTTAATTGATTTGTTTGGAATTGATCAAGAATCCCAACGGTCGTCGGTTTTACGATTTTTTTTAGCATTATAAACTAGTGCTTGACTGCAATCCCACCTGATGGTAAGCAGTGATGTAATCAATGATGGTGAAGCGCACTAGTTTAATAAGAGCCTATTCATTCTAACCTTGAAGACACCTAGATTATACTCAGACGGGAAGACAAGTTGTTCCAGCCAAGCTAACATGAGTAGAATAGAAGAATAGAATAACATTTATTAACATTAACATCATCAACATCATTATATTTTTTTTTTATTAACATTTATAACATGGCCAGCCTATTGCCACTACAGCTTGCTTATTTTGTGCCATGAATTTCTTATTAGCTGCTTTTATCGTGAAAATCTAAAGTGCAAAGCAGGATGTGAACGCCAGGCAATAAATTTGAACAAAAATATTACTTCCCCCAAATGAAAATTGTTGGAAAATTTGTTAATTCAAAGGCAAATGAAATACCGGTTTTTGTTCGTTTTAAATCAACGTGTTTTTGTGGGCGGAAGTGATAAACTGTTGGTGCTTGTGGCTGGTGTATGATGAACTTCTATTATATATTTTATTACGTTAATAATACTGGCTTGTTTGTTATGTAAGTGGTTGCTTGTGATACTGTTAAACATGAGGTACGGGTTTCGATTCTAAGGTCGGGCAAAACGTTATCATATTGTGTAATTTTTCTTGCCCCCTATTTTAGTGGGACTTCAACGTAATTTGAGAATTTGCCTGCCCTTCGGGGATTTACAGGCGTAATGTTATGCGTTGATAAGCAAGTTAGAGTGATCACGATTTATAAAATGATCGTAATCATTATGATACGATATGAATTATTAATCTATACAAATAAATAATAATAATAATAATACCCCGCAGGGCAGCTTGTGGCGAGCTGTTGGGCAGTAGCGACCCCACGGACCCGATCTCCCGGGAGAAGTCTTGTTCCTCATCTCTGGCTTGCCTTTATTGGCCGGCCAGAGTGAGCACTGACGAGGAACGGAGCACCCACCTCTTTCTTGCCTTAGTTGGCCGGCTAGAGTGGAGATTCGCAAGAGCAAACGTGCTCGGAGGAAGGAAGCATTCCAGTAAGGTGCTGGTAGGGATCTTGACCGTACTTCCGGGATTGTCCTGATAGCCGTGGAATGCCTCTCCACTCCTCAAGCACCTCAGGTTATGTTGCCCTCTTGTCGCTACGTTACTATGTGCTAGCGGCCGTTTCAGAGGGCCCATTACTGAGTGTGCAAGTCACCCCCTGCCATTTTATTCGTGTATTTATAAAGCATTGATGAGGCAGGGGCCATAGTCCTTCCATAGTACTAGGTATCCAGTTCACCTTATCCACTCCTAACCCATAGCCCAATACATTTGTTGCTTTAGTCTGCAATAGTCCTGCACTAGTCGTAGGTTTTCCTTGGGAGCATTTGCATAATACATACAGGGAAAATCTGCGATTGGTGCCTCACTTCATTAAAAACGACAAAGGGCCTCTGCGAGTTGGCTTAAGCTCCTCGTACGCCTTCCAAAGATCCGGAACCCAAGGGTTCCGAGAAATGTAAGCGTATCAAAATAATAATAATAATAATAATAATAAACTTTATTTCAGGCGACGCAGGCCCAGAGATAAATACCTTAACCTAAAATACATATATTTATACATTATTACTTAAAAACAAACACTTCACTAACACGCACTAGCGCTGCTCTGTGGAACTTGTCCGCGGAAGCGACGGAACACCACGTCCTGAGGCCAGAAGTTTTCATCCATGACGACGGGCAGATAACAATTCGGAACGCGTACCACAAACGCCTTGAAGTTGACGTTGCGGCGCGACTCCAGTAACTGCACCCTCGGCATGTACCCAATCTTCTGGCGCACGTACTCCACGATGCCCTCCGCCTTAGTGGTGTAGTGTAGGCGGGAGATATACACCGGAGTGTTCGGCGCTGCGGCGCGCAAGTCGAGCTCCGCTGTAGCTTTGCCGCAGCGGTTTTTATTCGCTCGTGATCGGCGCTTACTCCTATTCACCGTCACGAAACCCTCATCATCAGCACCATTCGGCGCCTTTTCTGTCACTGGTCTAGGAACACCAGGTGCACTCGCGGTGACGCTAGCGAAATCCTTTTGTCGGGGCTTCGCCAGGGCTGCAGACACTGGCAGCGGGACGGGGCGAGGGGTTCGGGCGGCACAGCATGGAGTAGCCGCAAACTCGGGCACGGGGGCGCGGGGCACGCGGGCAGGGCGCTCTGCTAGCTCAGCGAACGACAGGCACGCCGGCGACAAAACTGCTGACGCGGACTCTGACGACACGTCGGCTGCGCTGCACATGTTTACGTTAGACGCATTGACTGATGACCTAGTTTCCGCCACACTGTTGCGCAACTCGCCAACTTCCTTGCGCAAATCGGCGACAGTGTTTTGGGATGCATCTAACTTCTCTAAAACATCCGCAAGGCGGGCCTTCAGCATGACAATGTCCTTCAGAAGGCTTGTTACATCGACGTGGTCGAAGGTGACGGGTGGAAGCTTATGCAGCTCCTTCGCCACAAACGTTGGCACGTCGTCCGGGTCAGTCTCCTTGAACAGCGTGATGATGTCTTGCAGGCTTCTCCTGGTCCCATTTCGCCGGCGGGACACCATCTGGTCGCGCTTGTTCAACACACTGAACAACAATAGCTTGGCAGCTGCTATGTCATCCTCGCTGAAGTTCGTTGCACAAATCTGGACAGCGGATACCTCGTCCATAACGTCCAGCTTCTGCTGCAGGAACGCCAGCAGCTCATTCGCCACAATAAATGTCAGCTATCCGCCTTGAGCAAGCGTACTGATAAATGCTCGCACCCTCTCTGTATGAGAAGAGGCCGTTTACCTGCAGTGGGACACCTGCAGTGTTATAGACTGGTATTATTAAATGAGTGCCTTGACCAATTGTTTAGCGTGCTTTCCGAGGCACGGTGAGTCTTGTGTAGTAAGCGGTCACCCATAAGCAGTTCTACCTTGGCAAGCGTTGCTTAACTTTCGATCTACCCGTGATTATTTAGCCATAAGTCCCAAGTCCCCAAGGCTGAAATACTTTTATAATAAATGTATGCTTTAGTAGCTACTCTAAAGGTACGTGCAGAATAAAAATAGTTGAATATTAATTTTATACACCAAGGTATTGCTTTTTTCATACATGTTATTTGAGTCGGAAAATAACATAGGTAATTGGCGTACATAACGTTTGATCGAACTTTCGACATATTGCGTTTTATTTGATACCCTTCCCTTCTGCAGCTGAATGAGCTCTCAAAATAATTGTATTAATTTCCCATTGTAATTGAGATGAAAGAAAAACAGAGGCAGGTGTGTTCATCCCACGCCAGATGATAAGGGTATAGCTCATTTCAGATGCCTACGCAAAGTCTAGATTGTTAGAATATTTAAAGGGAAATGCCCATTTGCTGAGAAAACTATAGCCAAGTGATGCACATGAAAGAAACAAATGATGCGCATTAGAATTGACATCACAGATATAGAAAGAACAGCTGTTTCTCATATAGAATTTGGTGCGACTTTTTACTAAGAATTGCCATCCCTACTTTGATAGTACTCCACCGCTGCACCGTACGGAAATACTAGAATGCAATAAGCAATTGAGTGTCATAAAAAAGGGCTTTTTATACCTTTGGACTTCCTACGAATTGGTATATTTTTAGTGTTTATTACATAGATTGCGGTTGAGTTCATTCTCTCTTAGAATCAATTTATTAGTTGCACCTACGTGTTTTTAATTAGCTAACGTTCTCTTCTCAGACCTATTAAATATTCTCATAAAATTTCATAAGTATAGGTCAAGTCGTTTTGAAGGGGTTTGGTTACAAACACTGTAACACGAGAATTTTATATATTAGAAGATATACCTACTTTAAATAGATCCATAACCATAATAACTAGTACTAATTTTTATTTAGCGAGTCTCTAATGTGCTCTTGCTTAAACATTATGACGTGTTAGATAGAATTAGAATGGCAACATATATATAACCTAACCTAACTTACCATACCTATAATATAGCTAACCTAACTACCGAACCTAACTACCTTACTGAAATGCATTGGTTTTTAAATTTAAAAAATACATAATTTTTAACTGACCTACTGCGCTACGCGTCTCTTTGTTACATACAATTTTCTTAGTGGTCCCACTCTATTTTAAAGTCCAGACTTTACCTATAAATACCTATTTGCAAAAAATTATTGAAGTTGGTCTCTGTCGTTATTATTTATGAATATTAAATATACACTACAAATTTTTAATTGGCACAAATATTTAAGGGGCTTATTCTAGACGGCTCTCTCATTATATTTGTAAAGTATCAATAAATAATATTCATAAACAGCAAAGTTGAAGGCGTTTGTTTATATCCCAAAAGTCACCCAATTTATGGAAATATTGTACAGGCTATTCATGACATAGTAGTATTCATTAATAGTCATCTCTCGCTCACATTCGCGTGATCTCGCTCAAGCATGGGCATGGGCAAACCAGCTGTTGGAGGTGGGGCCACCTCCAACAGCTGGTTTCGTTGCAATGAGCATGTTAAAATCTCGCTTTTTAAGGCGTACTGCCAGACTCTCTACACAAGCAGCCTGTGGTTTTGCCATACACAGAGATCGCTCAGTGCCTTGCGCGTTCAATATAATAATGGGTTCAGGATGCTGCTGGGGCTGCCCCGTTTCTGTAGTGCATCTAGCATGTTTGCGGAAGCCCGCGTTGATGGCTTTCACGCCATAATACGCAAAAGGACCGCCTCCTTACTGCGCAGAGTGCGTGGCAGCACTAACAGCATCCTGAACGTAGTCGCTGACAAACCTGATTCAGCAGTGATGAAAACTTTCATGCGGGTTCTAGTTAGACTGTGTCAATTTTCTAACTGACCCTGAAAGATATAGTTACCCAGTCCTGTTATTAACACTAGAATATAAGCTGAGTGTATTACAAACAAATATGGATCACTGTTGTCCGAATCAAATGAATATTATTATTATTATTACAGCAAAATAAATACACCTTAAAAATATAAAATACACAGAGTATAATACCAAAAAGGCCTCAGCTTAGCATAATGTCAGATAAGAACACAGAATGTACCGACTATCTAACGCTGATTTTCAACTGCAACCCACGAGTGCCTTATATCCCTAACCCTTTATTCCCACGGGAATGGAACCTACGCGGGTGAAATCGCGGGACGTCTGCTAGTATTATACTAGCAGACGTCACGCGGTTTCACCCGCGTTGTTCCCGTTCCTGTGGGAATACAGGGATAAAAAGTAGCCTATGTCACCCGGGGATAGTGTAGTTTCCCAACAGTGAAAGAATTTTCCAAATCGGTCGAGTAGTTTCGGATCCTATTCAATGCAAACAAACAATCAAACATTTCCTCTTTATACGTATAGATCAAATGAGTTGAATGTGAAAGCAACTTTTCACTCCACCAAAACTAAAATATATCTTACTCGAATTTGCATGCAAACTGCTCTCGACTCGAAAAGGTCATATAAGTCTGGTACAAACTTCATATAACCGTCATTTTAATGCTGCGGTTAATCCCCTGTCCTTTGGTACATTAACATAATCTGTCAGGGAGATGTAGAGCCGCATATATTTCTGGCTTCGTGTGATGCAAGTAACTGGGCTTAATTGGTTGTGTAATTAGATTTGGTTTGGAACATGTTTAAATAATTGTTCTCCTGACCGACGGACGCGACGTTCAGTCTTGGCGAACAATTTTAGCGGAGAGTAGTCGTTGATATGCTTGCGAGTGAATGTGCAAACAAAAGCCAACTGTTTAAAATTAAATCGAATCATGAAATATTTGTAAAAAAAAGGTTAAGAAGCTTTGAGTATGAATATGAGTGTGTAAAAACATGCATATAAAAAAGTGTTCACATTTAGTTTGAAGTAATCTACTAAATGACTGGCTCGATATTGATGCGACTTTGCGACTGATGTTTACTTATATTGCAAATGAGTTGAGTCAAAACTTCAAAGTCTTGAGCATCGACGCCGAGTTGCTAGCCTGTCGGTTTTCTATCGGTTATATTTCGGGAGTGTGCATCGGAATTGCAAGATTTAATTCCACCAAGCCCTTTCCATCATCGGACTACCAGACGTACAGCACTGCGCCACCGGTAGGTACATGGTAGATATCCCAACCATACGTACTAAACGCTATGGAAACACATTCATTGTGCGAACAGCCAAAGAGTGGAATTCCCTGCCGGTGTCGGTGTTTCCTGATAGCTACAATCTAGGGGTCTTCAAGTCAAGAGTGAACAGGTTGCTTCTAGGCAAGCGTGCTTCATCGTCAACCACATCATCGCTTACCATCAGGTGAGATAGTGGTCAAACGCGTGCCTATCAGTAATAAAAAAAAAAAAATATTGTTAATTCCACGAGGATGAATTCGAAGAAAACAGCTATTTTAATTAGGAGCTATTTTAATTTTTAGAGCGATCATGCGAACGACATAATTATATCAATCATAGGAACAATAAAGGCACGAGGGTATCAACTACCAAATCCTAAACTCGGGACTGCCACTAAGAAGTTCTTAATAGGAAGATACTTCCCAGATCGAGGAATCTCAAACTTCCTACACTCAATTGCAACCGCAATGCCAACAGGGGTCAGTTTAGTTAGTGGGAATACGATGTTAGCAAAATATCAATGACTGGAGTATAAATTGAGAAATTAGAGATCTCTAAAGTCAATATACGTTTCTAAACCGATGTTGATGATGATAAACGCGCTGGTGGTATCTAAAACGATATTAATAGAATGTTTGCGATTCTGTGAGAAGACGGAATGGCAGGATTAACTTCACGCCTGTAATCCCGTAAGGGTTAGGCGGAGGTGAAGGGTATGCCGACATTTTGTCAGTCATGTTTAAGCCATGTCTCCATGTAGTACGGGGCAAGCTTTTAGCCATCAATTGGACAAGAGTCCAGACTCAGGGCTGCTACTTGCCACTAAAAATCCCAGATGGAAAACCTAAAAATACTATGCCTGATCTGGAGATCCAGCATATGAATTCTTGTTTAGCCGAAGTGCTTACGACTGCTGAACCACTGCAGATTTTTTTGTCACATTTTAAGTTCGTGTCCTAAATATATCTTTTGTGTTTCAGTAAACTGACTACCTATATTGTATTTCCAAAAGTCTTCATATTCGTTCTGCATGCTGAATTTTCGAACATAAATCTTTGCATTACTATTCTAAACAAAAATGCTATGATCCGTGATTCCCAGTTCGAATATCATTTGAAATCCAGCCAAGTTCCGTAATACACGGCTTTGCACAGTTTAATCCGGAAAGTTTCTGATGAAATATAATTTAATTTGCACAAGTTAAATTGCTACGCTTTTAAGTGTCGTGCAGCACAAAATTATGACATTTAATAGTCTGTTTTTGGTAGCTAATTTAAAATGATGTTGTTATAAATTTTAGTTAGTCGCTTGTGGATTTCAATTATGTTAATTTTTATGGTTTTGTACCCAAAGTGCGGTTTCGAGACCTTATTATTAAGCCTCCGCTGTCCGCCTTCGTCTATTCATCTGTCTGTCGGTGTACTTTATAAATCATAATAGGTAGGCAGTCACTACATTATTTTCTATTAAATAAATAAATAAATAAATAAAAATAAAAATTCTTTATTTCAGACCCAGGGTCCATACATTGTTAGTGAATTAGTAGTAGAATTTGCTTATATACTATGTTAGTGTTATTAGTACTACTTAATTACATAAACCTATAGCTAACTTCACCCAGTGCCTCTGAATGGGACAGTCGGGCCTACCAGCAATCATTTTCAGGATGCCGTTACGAGTGTTACGCAAGCGTTGCAGTAAGGAAACCGCTTTCTTACGCATGATGGCATGAAAGCCATCCGTGTGCGCTGCAGCAAACATTCCTGATGCACTACAACGCCGCGGCAACCGCAACAGCATCCTGAAAGCGTTATTGTACTAAATTCGCAGGACGTTATAAGCTCGATTCGTATATGACACCCATAGGCCGCTCGAGTAGAAGGATTGACAGAACGCCTTAAATAAACTCACTTTGACGTCTGCCGTACAGCGAGCGAACCTACAGGCGAGCATATTTCCTCGCACCGCCAACGCCCTGCGCTCACGCTCTATATCGCCATCATCACGTAGGTCACTAGTGACAACATGACCCAAATACTTAAAACTATCAACCACATTGAGAACTACACCGTTGAGATATACCGGAGGCACACGACGGGGCTGTTGTTTAGGTGCTTTGAACACTAAGACCTCACTCTTTTTTGAGTTGTATTTAAGGCCGTGCACCTCAGCATACTTCTCACAGATTAATAGTAGCTCCCTAAGCCCGCCTACCGACGGACTCAGCAACACCATGTCGTCTGCATAACTTATGTTATTAACACACGTACCGTCTATGTGACAGCCGACATGTGTGCTGCTCAGTCGTTCGATAAGCTGGTTAACATATAAATTAAATAACAGAGGCGAGCTTAACCCCCCCTGCCTTACACCACATTCCATTCTGTACTCATCCGACAGGGTACCGACCCACCTTACCCGATTTGTCTGGTGAGCATACCAGTATCTAAGAAGGGCTGTATACTCCGCCGGCACACCCGTGACCCTCAACTTGTCCCACAGCACATCGTAGGATACGAGATCGAAAGCTTTCGACAAATCAAGGAAACACGCGTACACCGGCGTCCTTCTTGTGGTGTAGTACTTGACGGTGTGTTTCAGGCTAAGGATGGCACTCTCGGTAGACACACCCGCCTTGAACCCGAACTGAGCATCATGCACTTCAACATATTCCGAGAGTGAGTGAGTGAGTTGTGAGTGTATTGCCACTGTAGCAATAGGAATTAAAAAAAATAACAAAAATGAAAGAGAACTCCAGACAAGAAAGTTTATATTTTGGTGTTTTTTCCTCCATATGATACATAACGCATCTGGCCGCTTTTGACATCTATGTCACCCAAACGTATTGAGAACAAATTGATTGTGGGCACAGTTAAGGAGTGGAAGTCCCTGCCGGAGTCGGTGTTTCCTGATAGCTACAACCTAGGGGTCATTAAGTCAAGAATGCATAGTTTACTTCTAAGCAAGCGTGCTTTAGAGCCGATCACATCATCGCTTACCACCTAGTGAGATAGTGATCAAACGCGTGCCTATCAATAATTAAAAAAAACTATGTTTATGTAAGGCTTTTCTTCTATGAGGGTAGGCAGAAAGCCCAGAACCGTTAACGTTCATACAATGTACGTCGTACGACTGTGGCGAGTGCTAACTACACACCTGACCTATCTGAAGAACGTCACTAATAAGGTTAATGCATCTTCTTCGGTTTTTACATACCTAATTGTAATTTTGTTGTTAGGAAGAGTTTACGAATAAAACTAATGTTAAGATAATAAATCAAGAAGATAATATACCGGGCCGGTATCCACAACTCTACGTCAAAGTGTGTATTTTGGCCATAATCTACCACGCGGGCCCAGTGCAAATTGGTAGATGTCACATGTCTTCGAATTTTTGGTTCTAGGACATGCCCGTTTCCTAACGATGTTTTCCTTCACTGTTTTTGAACGCACTGGTGATGAAATAAATTACACAAAGTAATGACTGCCTGGGTCTGAACGGATGTTGGCAATGTTCTGTTGTGTCTTTTGTTCAATTTATATTAACCAAGAATATTTTTTTACCATTAGTAGTATTACCACAGTATAAATATTAATACAGTAGGACGAC
Organism: Euplexia lucipara; assembly: GCA_921972225.1. Lineage (NCBI taxonomy): Eukaryota > Metazoa > Arthropoda > Insecta > Lepidoptera > Noctuidae > Euplexia > Euplexia lucipara. The sequence goes on from OV179143.1 coordinate 2,126,288, forward strand.
GCCTTTGATGTCTGGAAAAATGTCGACAACTTCTACACGCGTTAGACTTGAATAATACCTCCCGCAATACGAACATCGGTTTGTTCGCAGTGCGGGAGCGGCTTTCCCGCGTCTCGTCCCTCACACCCCGCACGATTCTGTCTAGACAGCTTCGTCGGACGACTGTAGGTTTTTAGACTGTGGTATTACCTTTTAGTTATCACAGTCTTTCGTTCTCACAAATTGCTAACTATTATTTTAACCTCAAAATTGAGAGCACAATAATATTGTTATTATTATCAGGGCTGTCGGTTCGTTTATTTTACTTTTCTCGGAAGCACTTTAACCTTTAATTCGTGTTAATTATAGACACAATAGAAAGACAATGACAGCGCGAACGCCGGCGTCCACTCGGGGTTTAATGAATTAAGCAGCTAGTAATTAATTCCGGTATATGGGTCTATGTAGTACTTATTGTTAATAGAAAATGAGTGAAATTTTGTACATTTGTTTATTTGTTTTGTCTCCATTTTACGGCTTTTTCTATTTATTGTCTGGCAGTTTACACTTTATGTGATCTATCCATATGTTTTTTTTTGTATTGTTAGCATAGTCAGTGATCTTATCTGAAATAAATCTCTTTATTCCGTCATTGCTGTGTGCATTGGCTGCAAAGGTTCACTCATACACTCAAAATGTGTGTAGTTTTTCGTTAAAATACCATTTAAGTTGATTTTAAACACTAATCCGCATGGTTTTCAAAAAATCTAACTGAAATAATGTCTGGACTTTAAGATACCTGTTTGGTGTTTTATCTGTTTTTGTTTTCGATATTTCTTCTCATTGTAGTCACACAAGGTATCACTGACGTCACTAGTTTAAAACTAAAGTACTTTACTTGTTTGCTGTGTAAAAGTTTTTGTCAAAACCAATTTACAGAAATAAATTTCATATCATTTACTTCGTCTGCGTGGATAAGAAGTTAAAATTCCAAGGGAACGTACGTAACGTTCCCTTGGAATTTTAACTTCTTCTCCACCTTTTCATAGTCTTGAAAATGAAATATTATAACCTATTTCACTCGCTGATAATGTAGCTTTAAATATTTGAAAGAATTAAAAAATGCCATAGGTAGTTTTTGAGTTAAATACTTATTACAAACCAAAAATCATAGATTTTCTCTTTCATTAGTATAGTTTTAACATTAGCGTGGAGCTCCTCAAGTTCCGAGTTGAGCTCACGATTACTGACAAACGCTTGCACTGACTGATCTGGTCCCCTCATTCTGTTTGGTTCTTTCCTCAAAAGACCATTTCAGACACTAATCGGCATGGATCTTACATGAATTGACCAAGATAATGTCTGGACGTTAAAAGAGACTATGACCTCTGAGTTTCTTTCGGTGTTTCTTCTCAGAGTAGTCAGGTAGTGAAACTCCGATCTTATCTACTAGTTAAAAAAAAAAACGTGTAAAAGTGTTTGTGAAAACCTATTTACGGAAATAAATATCATTTATCATTTATTAAAGCATACTAATCTTCCTTTTTCTTCATCAGAGGGACCAGCGGAATTGACATCGACCTGCGAAGGGTGGACATAGACCAATGCCCCATCAGATCAGGCTCAACACAGCTGAACATCTTTGCAGGAACTGACAAATGCAAGAAGAAGACCACTGAGGTAAGTTTCATTTGTTTCTTAGTGAGATTTTATCTTTGGTCAGGCGTCATATTGTAATTTGGTTAAGAATACAAGTTTAATAATTCAGTGTTTAGAGTACAAGTGTCTTAGTAAGTTTACATAATTATAAAGGGAAGAATTCACAACAAAATTGCAAATTCACGTCAAAGTTTAGATTAGAATTGAATAATATAGGCTTTTATTTGCTTAGAATGTAGGTCCATAAAAGTAAGGTGTCAATTTAGACAAAAGGATCCTTGTACAGACGCAAGCACATCAAGTTACCCGAATGTGTCAAATTTCTTTGACCATTTTTCAACTTTATGTAAAACAGAATAAGGTTCATATTCAATTGGGGCAATTCGATGTGCTGGTGACTGTACATTCTACCTTAATAGAGCATACAAATGTCACACAAACTAATGGATACTAAAACATAGCAGATATTTAGCATCTCTGGACTAGTTTTTCTCCATCTATGTATTTATCTTAGAACAACAATACATACAATAAAAAAAAATAAGAAAAGATTAAAACACTAAAGACAAAAATAAAAAACAATAATAATAAAAAGACCTGTGCGAGACCAAAAAGGCGCCTATCTCGGCATTGCCTGCGACATTTAAAAATATAAAAATCGCAGCGCTGCGCTGTTTAATTCATTTGACTTCAAAGTTTTTGTTACGTCTTTACATCACCTTGATGTAGACTGGTAGCAAATTCTAATAAATTAATAAACCTTAAACCTTAGGTATTTCCAGGAAAACCATTTTGTTTTACGTGCCAGTATTTATGATTTTACGAATTCGAATTTGAAATTCGTTTTCTTTGTGAACTGTTTGTACATCAATTAAATATCTGAAACGGCTATATTGTAGGTATTTCGTCTACATTTTTGAATAGGTCTTACCTATCAACATCAATTCTTAGAAACTTATCTAGTTTTTGTGCCCTAGCTTCAAACTGTATTTTAAAAAATCCTTTTAGGACTGCTCTTTTGATAACAGATCTTCAAAGGTACCAAGAATTAAGGTCATAAAACCGATAGTATCAAGTTAAGTACAAATTTTAAACAACAAAATTATTCCTACCTTCGAAAGGTCGATTATCAAAAGGTAAAACGTCAACGATAAAACATACGGTTGCCTGTTACACATTTAAATTGATTAATATTTGGTCCCATGTGTCGGTCGTGGAATTTGAAGAAATCTAATGTTTTACTGTCATAAATTAAAAAAAAAAAAATACATAGTTGTTTGAAAAAGCTACTGTTAATGTTACTATGTATTAATGTTTCCACTGCTCTGATATATGCGCGCGGGTTAGTAGAAATCAAATAAAATGTATTCAAAATCTTAGATGTTTTCCATTACCGTTTTAAGAACAGTTGTGGTGAAATAAAGTACACAAAGTACAACGCTTGGGTTTGAACCTGTAAAGTGGGCCACCACTGCTCTAGACTACAGATTTAGTACAAACTAACCCCCTCAATTTAAGATTTCGTGTTTCTGCTATATTTGCATTATTAGATCTACATACAAACTGTGCTGTACGACCGCTAATTACATTTACCCAAGTTTACATAGAGCGTTCTTTTAAAGGGTCACTCTAACAAGACCTGAAACAATTTGAACCAAATCGTCTAAGTTGCGGGTCCTCACAAGCAAAGTTACGCGAGGTTTATATACAGCCCCAAAGTTTCAATCATTTTGGGTCTTACTAACTGTTCTGTTTCTACAAGGTGTTTTTTTGATATCCCTTAGCTCTAGGGTTATATTCTGTAGGTAAAAATAATACTAAAACTCCTAGAATAGATGGTCCAAAAATGCATAGTTTCGGAGATATCATCAATCATAATTAAATTGTCAGTTGTTTAGTACCCGTAACACAAGCTCTGCTTAGCTTGGGACTAGATGGCGTTGTGTGAATAGTCGTGGAATATTATTATTAAGTATTATTAATATTATTTTTATTATCTAATTAGTTCAAAAATTGTCACCAGTACGACGAATCTTCTTTCTAACGTCACTTTTCTGTCACGTAAGGGTGTTTTACATTAATCATCGTGACTTTGTCGAATAATTCTGTACGTTAATAAAAAAAAGGATGATTGAAACATAATTCATATGCCAGTTGATTCTTTGACATGGTCTCAATCATGGCCTAGAGTTATGGGATATAAAAAAAACACGTTGTATAGAAAATATTGATGGAGAAACATACAGATTGATGTGGATTGTGAAGTTGTTTGGAATTACTGTTGTAGTATTTTGAGCAGTAGTTAGTTGATCATTTTTGGTCACAACGTAACCAAGGGTCAAGGACCAAGGTTCTTTGATAGTCATGGCTCTCTGTGACGTGACCCGTAATTCTTATGAATATTATAAGGGTGTTGCACTTGGTAAAATATTTTTAAGTATACCTACGCTGAATCTCAAGGAAAGCTCGTTTCGAGAAAATTTAAGTTTGTAATTATAGTTTTCTTTTTCTTTAAAGATTGATTGTACTTTTCTAAGATTTTTTTTTCATTTTTTTAAAAAGATACTGCTAGTTAGCTTTATTCATTGGATGTGTCTTTCTTTAAGCTACCCTATAAAAAAAAACATTTATTTCAGGTATCTTAGCCCATATTAGACACATGATATTTCAATGATATATTAAAAGCGTCACTTAAAAAAATAAAATTTAATCCAAATACAACATAATAATCTAATAATTCTCTATGCCATGCAGATGCCATGAAAATCAACTTTTCGTTTTTTTTGAGATACCGCTTTTGAGCTTAGCACGGCAGTACGATAAATATCGACATACATTTGTTTCTGTAAGTAGGTAAATCTTTAATAAAAGTTTTTTTTTGCTCCTCAATATAATAAAGTTAAAAGTTTCAAACAAAATGATGCCATCACTTCTTTTCTGAAAATAAATCCTGAAACAAAGAGTTTTTTTAAAGCCCTAATATTTTAAGATAAGATACCTCAATATTTTTTAATGTAGGTTGGTATCAATCAATTTTCTACATATTATTTCCACAAAAGAAAAATGGTTCATGTAGTATTTATTTATTTATTTATTTATTTAATACTTCAAGCACACTAATGTACAAAGGCGGACTTAATGCCATAGGCATTTTTTTGTAGTAAACAACGAATAAACGAAGAGATTGTAATAACTTACGTAATTTATAATGTGATTTAACTGTGACATTCTTGAAAATTGAGACTATTATTTTACTTTAATTCTTTGGCAATTACAATTTGAATTATTAGTATTTCAATTTAATTTGATCAAAATTTTATTTTATTGAAAATTTTAATTTAATCATTTTGCACTGTGTCGGATTGAATGTTTAATTTTTGTGATATTAAATGGAACCCGCTAATTCAAAATGTAATGGACTGTTGTGTTGCAAATTTTAATTTATATTATAACTCAGGGGTATTAGGTGAATACTAACTAACAGTGTGAACCAAAGTTGTTTAATGAATAAATAAATAATAATAATAACATTTTGAACTATGTCAAGTCGGTGACGTCTTTCACCTTTAAAAATTTGAAAACTAAAACATTTTAGAAAACAAAAATACTTGATCAAATGCACGCCAATCTTCTTGACAAATTCATGACATTTTAGAAGCACTTGATGAACCCATGTTACGACGGTAATTTATTCGTAATGTGACAGATAACGGTACCTTCTCGCCCTTCGAGAGCATTTCAATATATTATTCATACTATGGATAGACATGATACATTTTCTTCACCTTTTTTTGGAAATTGAAATTGTAATCATAATAAATCATAGCTTGGTATATTGTCATGCAAAATGAGAGGTATTAGGTAGTGAAGTGTATTGGTGTATGTTGATTGATGGATATCAAATAGTCCATTGTATACCAATAGGTATAACTTTTAGGGTTCCATAGCCAAAAGGTGGCAATGGGACCGCTGTCCGCCCGTTTATCAAAGGGCTTTGTCTCATGAATCGGATTGGGAACGCAGTTGAAATTTTCATACTGACTTTTTATAATAATTACCACTATATAATAACACACAATCAAAATTAAATTAAACATACAATGTAAGTTTTTTTGATTAATACTAGACGCTCGCTATGCTTGACGATGTCGGACCATGGATGGGTGACCATTTATTACATACTAGCAGACGTCACGCAGTTTCACCCGCGTAGTTTCCGTTCCCGTGGGAATACGGGGATAAAAAGTAGCCTATGTCCACCGGGAATAGTGTAGCTTTCCACCAGTACAATAATTTTTAAAATTGGATCATGAGTTCCGAAGATTACCACCTACATACAAACTTACAAATTTTACCTCTTTGTAATATTAGTATAGAAGTATAGATTATCATCAAGACTCCTGTACCTTTGGTCACGGCTGTCAGTAACAGGGTTGTTGAGGTCAGACAGGTCCCTTCTTGTAATACACTGGTATTTAGTTGCATTCGATTAAACTGGAAGCCGAACCCATCATATTTTGGAAAAGGATAAGCTATCAAGGGTGATTTAGGGCCCCCTTTAATTTAATTCCAATTTAGTATATTATAGATATTTTCTGCGCATTTTGCTTAACATAGTAAGGAACCCTTTGTATGAGAGTTGACTCCCATTTGGCTAATGTTTTTATCCTGAAGGCCGAACATCTCAGATTGACCTGATTTTAGTGTATATTACTTAACTGGAAGCCGACCGTGAAATAGTTGAGGCAAGGCTAGACAGATGATAATATTGTAATTTATTTTATTTCCACATGTTCGAAACATAATACCCACTAGTGTATAATGTCACGGCGATTTCACAATGACCAGCTGTAGATAACTACTGTTGAAAAAGTCATTTAACTATTTGAAATAAACATTGTGTGTTGGTTTTAAACATAAGTTTAAAAAAAAAAAAAATTCAAAAAAAAAATTGTTTACGTTTTTAGATTCTATCTTACAAACATAAGATCTCCTTTTCGTGAGATTAGTATTGACTTGGGCGTCAGAGTTTTAAAGCTGCCCATGGGTTTCAAGCTTGGCTTCACATGTCGTCAAAAAAAAAATAAGTAAATACTATACAACTTTCACACAACGCCATCTAGTCCCAAACTAAGCAGAGCTTGTGTTATGGGTACTAAACAACTGATACTAAACATACTTAGGTATATTATTTCTAAATATATCCATACTCGTATTATAGATAAATTACACCCAGACACAGAACAAATGATCCTGATCTTCACACAAACATTTGTCCTGGGTGGGAATTGAACCCACGACCTCCAGCATAGCAGTCAGGACCACTAACTAGACCAACAGGCCAGTCAAATATTTTGCAGGCATGCTGATGTTTTAACGAAAGAATAAAAATATGATCAATCATCTAAACCTAATAGTCTGCTTAAGTAATTAAACTAAACGAATTAAAACGTCTATCCTTAAAGAAACACCAGAGAAAAAGAGGTACAAACTTTTAGACATACATTTTCTAGTTTATATCTAGGCACAGACAAAATCCTTGGAAAGCAATTTCCGAATCAAAATATCGGGTAAAATTTTTTGATTAAATTATTCATAAAGATAACTCAAATACAATATTTACCTTTACTTTTGAGGTTTTTGCTTTCTTGTTAGGCCACACGGAGATCGGAATTGAAACATTATTTTATCTTAAATAGTAAGCGAACGAAAAATCTGTTTGTTTAGGACTAACAGTAAACGTTGTTGTGATAGATTGTAGTCAAGTGATAGGGGCCACTGTTTTATGGACCTTCTTATGTGTACGTTCGATACCGACATCTATTTGTGAACACAATTTTGGATACGTTGCTAAATATTTGGATAACATTATAACATCTCAAAAATCCTCAAGCGTAACAACTAGTTCAGGTCAAATTGTTATACCTACTAGAAGGTTAATAGAAGAAATAGAGTAACTAAGTTTAATTAAGAATCTTGTCTAGCTTTAATATAACTATTAGTATCATAAAGCAGTTTATCATTGAATTAAAGTCGCTTATCATTGTATGTCTTTTGAATTGTTTGTCAGGGGTTTAATTTGAACTCAACGAGGGGGATGGTGTGACATCATTATTTAGTATGTTAATAGTGAGCACATCACTAGATAGTTATCTACGTATCCGGTTCCTATCTGTGATTCCAGCGAGACACTACGATGTCTGCCCCCGTCGCGGCGTCGGTGATACTACTGCCCTGTCTGTATATGTATATTATGTGTGCCAAGTATTAACAAATAACTGTGTCTTATTCAACAAGCCTACATAACTTATCAAACATAACATCACGCCGATAAACCCCGAAGGTTAAAGCAGAGGTAGACCTGTAGTGCTGGGTGCACTAGAGTTTAACTAATTATGTTTCAGTGCTGAGCTTGTTACCTTCATGTTAGTAAATTTTTAGTAGCAGCTAGATGAAGTCATGCTGTGTATATTGTGTAACTGTTGTTGAGGTTTTGTTATTAACCTAATATAAAACGATGTCCCGTCTGCCTAGCCTTGTCCCACCTATGTTGGGGTCCTGTGTACCTGTCCTGTAATACCAGTGTTTTACATAGAGCATGCCTATCTGACCTCCACAACCCAGTAACTGTGTAACACAACACCCTTGGTAAACTGGTTGGAAGCCCGAAGGCTTCTGGCTACCCGTAACGACTGTCAAAGGTCTACAAATGATAGCCGGGACCAACGGTTTAACGTGTTTTCCGAGATACAGAGAACTCTTAATATGTAATTAATGGTCACTCTTTAAGGTCATGGCACATTAGACCGGCACGGCACCGACACGCTCCAAACTAGCAATTGACTTTGTCTTTCAATTTAGAGCATTAAATCATGTGTAGTACGTATAATATATTTCTCAATGTCAATATGAAAAAGCCAACGGCGAGCAGTCAGCGCGCTTGCCACTACCATACAACTCGACTCGCAGCCCGCGTGCCGATAGCGTGCGGACTATGTGCTTACAGCGCGTCGACCGCACGCTTACAGAATACTCGCCGACTTCGAGTCGTCAGCAAAACAACGTCATTGCGCCGTCGTAAACCGAGACATTATGAAAACGTGCAAGTCCTAGGCGTGTTCAATTATAAATGCCATATAACAATTGTGTCCGCGGTGACAGCTAGCTTGCACCTCGTGGCCAGCGCGCGGGTAGCGTGCTTGCACTTCGCGGGCGGAGTGCAAATCAAATCAAATCAAATCAAAAATATTTATTTGCCAGAATATGGTATAAAAGGTTTTACAATGGTTTTGTTTCGGCATATCCTGCCATAACATGGCGTGCAAATGTCTTCACAATTAGCGATGTCAATTAAACGAGCTTACAAATTACAGAATCTATTGATTTGTCTTCTAGATACTCCTTAACAGTATAGTATCTTTTATGCAGTAATAATTTGAATAATATTTTTTTAAACATTGTCAGGGGTAAGTCTTGACAACTATTTGGTAAATGATTGTAAATAATAATCGACATGCAGTATACATTTTTCTTAAATAATTTTAGTTTTATTGGTGGCAACCGAAGTCTATCTTTATGGGTTCGGCTATTTGCCCTTACTGTGCTTGTTTCAAATAAACTATAATGATTTTTAACAAATAAACATATCTCAAAAATATACATACACGGCAAAGGTAGAATTGTAAGTTTTTGAATCAGTGGCTTACAGCTGTCTAAAAAGTGAGCTCCACAAATTGCTCGTATACATTTTTTTTGAGCTCTAAAAACTCTATCAAAATCCACTGAGTTACCCCATATTACAATACCGTATCTTAGTACGGAAGATACATAACCATGGTAAGCTAGCATTGCAGTATCATGGTTAACTGTTTGTTTAATTCTTCTCGTGCGGACAGCAAGCTGGCACCTTGCTGACGATGCGTAGTTAGCGCACTGGCACACGACACAAACTCAAGCCTTCTTCCCATGGGGATTAAGAAAGCCACCTGCTGCGATTCTAAAATATTCCTTTTGCTTCGTTTACGTTATGTACAGGCGCCAACACTTCAACCTACCCCAATGTGTCAATTTTTTTTTGATAGGTTTTCAACCTAATTCTAAACACAATAAGGTTCATGCTCAATTGGGAAATTTGGACAGTTTGGGGTAGGTTGATGTGCTAGCTTCTGTACGTACGTGTGGCAGCGGAATGCAACGACGTAACGTCAATGCAAACTATCTTTAATTTAAAGATGCAGATATACTGTAGTTTAAAATTTTAAAGTATGCTCAATAATAAGAAATAGGTACACTGTGAAATTTTAATAGTTGTTTTACCGCGGCAGCACGGAAGTGGAGACTGATAGGTGTTCAACTTTATTCTAAACACAATAAGGTTCATATTCAATTGGAAAAAATTTACAGTTTGGGGGAAGGCATCTGTAGGTACTATTTGATAATTATATTATTTTAAAATGAGACTAATGTATACACTACATTAAAGTCTAGCGTGCGTCATCATCAAAAATCAGTTTTAAGCAGTCTAATTACAACCTTTTAATTATTTAGAATTGATACGACTTAAGAATCGGATTTTAAAGCAACCGTGTTTTTTCGCTCCATTAAGTTTTTTTATATACTTCAAATTGTTCATTCGTCAGAATTAAACTACCCAACATGAGTGTAATGCAGCGAAGCGATACATTCCTTTGAGAATAACAGAACACCCTGTACTCAAAGATGTGTAGAGGGCCGATTAATACAAGACTGCATCTCAAGCAAAATTCTCCGGACACATCAATACTGTCCGTTGAACGTTTGCTGACCAAACATGGGCCATTGTGTGTGCCTGTGCATACGCCGGACATCCCGAAGTGGTCGCTAGAGACGCTAGCCAAACATGCCATATATATAGTATTGAAGATACTGTGCTGCTTCTCAAATGGATCTCTCTAGTGTGTTTGGTTACAGAGGAAGTGCGCTGTTTCGATTGTATTGGAATAATGAACGTCATTTAAAAGAAAATATTCTTTTAGAAGAGACAGAAAGGAAATAGTTTATATTGTGCAATAAATAAGATAAAGATTTAAAATTGAATTCAAAATTGTTGTTAGAGAATATTGTAAAAGTAGTGTGGACATGCAAAGAAATTTCAAAGAATAACTATCATCTCATGACTCAGTAACGCCATCTAGAATAATATAGCAATATTTATTTATTTATTTATTAAAACTTTATGCACAAGTAAAAAAAACTGTACAAAGGCGGACTTAATGCCTTAGGCATTTTCTACCAGTCTACCTTAAGGTGGTGCAGAGATGGAACAAGGTAGGTGTAACTGAGTAAAAATTAAGGACAAATAAGTGACACTAAAAAAAAAATACACAGATACATACTTACATACTCAAACAAAATAAATACACAGATACATACATACTTAAACAAAATAAATACACAGATACATACATACTTAAACAAAATAAATACACAGTCAAGAGAGATAAAAGTACGTTTATAAAGAACAACTATTCTGAGTACCAATTACCAATCAACTCGGCGACGAACCTGCCAACATCTTATGCATATGTTCTCGAACTTTCATTTTAAATGAAAACCGACTGGTTGCCATCCTGATGTTCAGAGGGAGCGCATTCCAAAGGAAAACCGCCTGGACGAAGAACGAAGAGTGAATAAAACCAGCGCGGTGAGAAGGACATCGTAGAAGACGATTATTCGTGGACCGAAGATTCAAAGCGTGCGCAGAGCATAAATATTGAAACTGTCTAGTCAGATAAGAGGGAGAAGTGGGATTGTTAAGTAACGAGAAAAGGGTTGTCAAAGCCCTCAAGGCTCTGCGCTGACGGATAGGTAGCCATTTTAAAAGTGCTTTATGCACGGAAACGTGGTCATACTTACGTAGGTTGAAAACGAATCGAATGCAGTTATTTAGAAGCCGGTCAAGTTTATTGAGAAGATCTGCATTCAGGTCATAGTAGCACACATCACCATAGTCAATTATGGGGAAGATAAGGGCTTGTACAAGCAGTGCCTTAATGTGAGGCGGGAGAAGAATTTTTAGACGGTATAGTGACCGCAACGTTCCAGTGACCTTTTGACTGACAGTCGCAACCTGCTTATGCCAGTCCAGGCAATTGTCAATATGAAGACCAAGATCCTTGACGTCAGAGCTGAACGGAATGCTTAGATTATCAAAGATGACCGGTGGCACAGACTTACCTTTCAGCCTCCTTATGCTATGGCAGCTCCCCAAAATGATAGCTTGGCACTTGGAAGGGTTAACCGCCACCCCGCATCGATTAGACCAGTTCTTGATGATATCTAAATCCCGGTTCAGCTCATCTATCGCCAAGGAAATGTTGTCAATACTTGCCTGACAGTAGAGCTGTAGATCATCAGCGTAAAGATGATACGCACACTGAAGCTCAGTGGTTATAAGATTTATAAAAATGGAGAATAAAAGTGGAGATAAAATGCCGCCTTGAGGGACGCCAGTTTCGAGGTCACACCAAACGGAGGAAGAGTCCCCAACATGAACTGACTGCTGACGCCCCTGAAGATAAGATGCAAACCATTCAACCGCCTCGGAAGAGACCATGAGATAGGAAAGGATGGATAAAAAGGACTTCGTGACTGACGGTATTAAAAGCATTGGAGAAGTCGATTAAAACCAAAACTTAAACCTTAGTATCTTCCATACCACGCCTAATATCGTCAGTCACTTTAAGCAGAGCTGAAACGGTGCTGTGCCCTGGCCTGAAACCGGATTGAAAAGGACTGAGGAGAGCATTGTGGTGTATAAACTGCGAAAATTGTTTGTGAACGCAGGCCTCAAGGACTTTAGATAAAAAGGGAAGAATAGAAATTGGGCGAAAGTGACAAGGAAGACTGGGATTAGGAACCTTAGGCAGAGGACGCACATGTGCTTTTCGCCATAAGGCAGGGAAAACACCGGAGTATAGGGAGAAATTTATTATGTGGGAAATAGCAGGAAGGAGTTGATCAAGAGCAGTCACAATCATATGGCGGCTGATGTTGTCGCAACCGACGGCTTTGGATTTAATGGAGAGGATAATCTTTTTGATCTCAACCGGTTCGACTGGGGTGAAGACAAAGAGGGCAATATTGGGACGCGTCAGACCTGCGAGGTAGTCGAGAGTTTGACATTTGGTTTGAATATCTAGAAGGGAAACAGTAGCGAAATGGCGGTTTAGATCATCCAAACCAATTGTGCTAGGAAGGTCTGAATGCCGCGACCTACCGATACCTAAAGTTCCAAGGAATTTCCAGATATCAGCAGGAGAAGAGGAAGTGATATTATCAAGAATATGGCGGCGTTTAGCGTTGCGTATCATCTGATTACACCGATTCCTAGCAGCCTTAAAAAGAGTCCAATTATCATCCGACCGCTCCTTTTTAAATTTCCGAAATGCGCGGTCTCGGCGTCGCATTGCCATCCGAACTCCCCTATTCATCCATGGCGCAGGTGGGCGTTTTAACTTAATCTTTAACAATATTCGAGCGGCAGCAAAGTGTACTAAACTAAACTCATAGACTAATGTGTCCACACAGTTTTATTCGTGATGTCTTTAAAAAGTATTGAATGTCTTTCGAATATCGTACTTTTACGTTCAAAATTTAACATCATCTCCATCTCTTTTTGAAAATAAATTAATCCTTTCTTACTCGGTAATAATATAGGGTGACTGGTAATTAGTGACCGATACTTAAATACGTGATTGTTCTCATAAATACGAATAACTTTCCCAAAGAAACTTTTTTTTATAGGCATTCAATTTTCTTTTATCACAATAACACAGAAGCTGTTTGAAATTCGCGCGCGCGCCTTATTGATCGATCAGCTGGAACGTGTGTCGCTACTACTACTAGTAGGTACTGACGCCAGCACATCAAGTTACCCCAATGTGTCAAATTTTCCCAATTGAATATGAACCTGTTTGACATAAAGTTGAAAAATGATCAAAGAAATTTGACACATTTGGGTAACGTCAAGTTACCCCAATGTGTCTGTATATTTTGCCCTTTGTGAGACTATCAGCTGATAGATCGAGTCGGTTCGTGCCTACTGTGAAAGATCACAAGCGCGCGCGCAGGAATTTCAAACAGCGTTTTCGTTGTTTATAGTGTTATAAGTTATTTTGTATAAAAAAAAGTGTCTTACGTGTTTAAATAGGTATCGGTCACTAATTACCAGTCACCCTATATAGTTTTATATTGGCGAATGATTTTTAAAAATCTGTTGAGTAGTTTTTGCGTTCAATCTCTACAAACAAACTAACTCTTTATTTATATTAATAGGATAGATATAGTTTGTGCAAAAATAAGTTTTAATAGGGCAGCGTAAGGAAAATTATAATAGGGTCAGAACTGACTTTTGTCGTTAGAGAGGTACCTACTTCAGAAATCTAAACATACTTCTGCTTGTTCAAATATTTGTTTGAAGGATTCGGAAATAAGGACAGGTAAAGGGCTCAATATTGTCTTTAAAATATACATATTTAGTACTTACTTGTTTAAATATTTGGCACGAGGATGGAGAAATTTCTTAGTGTAGTTGCCTGGAGTCTGGATTTGGGCCCAGTAAATGACAAAAGTTTCGCGCCCTATTATTACAAGGGTGAAATAACTTAATACTACACATTTCTGCGTAACCTTTAAAGGGATTCGGTCGTCTTGTCTTACATAATGTGTTAAGTAAATTCAAAAAGTAAACTAGTAGGAAGCAATAAACTCGTATTTTATTAAACTTTTTGAATGGGTGTCCAAAATTGCATGACAAGCCATTTTTACATAAAATTTTCTGCACCTTGAATACATTTGAATCTTTCGCATGCATTACTACCTACCACAGTACTTTGGAAATCATCCAAAAACGTCGAAAGTTTTGGGAATTCTAATAAATTCACAGCAAAAACTGCACCTGATACGGAAAGTACAAAGTTTTATTTCTGAAAACTATTTTGTTTTTACTTTTAGCATAGTTGGTCTTTGAGCGGCTGTAGCAGTTTTGTGAAATATTGGCGCTGATTTTCTTTTTAACAAGCTAAACTTGAATACGAAATTTGAAATCTCTTTCTGATCAGCAGCTTTGAAAAGAACTAACTTAGAAATCCCTAGAGGACCAAAGGGTCTTTAATTCAAGAGTGAATAAGACAAAAGTAGTCGAAATCGGTTTTTGAGTCAAACTTATTGCAGTACAATGTAGCTTGAGGGTGAGGCAGCATGTATTATTCTTCTTTTCTCTCCTGTTGATCATCACACTATTAAACTAGCTTTATGGGTGTAGTATTATGGTTTTTTTTTATATTTATGCATGTAGTTTGTGTGCAGCATGAACGATATAAATATGTCTTCTAGCACATTTGTCTATTATGTAGGTATTAGTCGATAAAAAAGGAAAGGAATTCATAGGACACCAAAAATTCATCCACATCGATGTCAGCGGGAAAGATGTCCAAAAGACTGGCGGTGGCAACGCCACGTTAAACCTCAAAGCTGATTCTTTGACTTTTTTCTTTGATTAGACTATATTACTGTTTATTGTACGCCAGAAAACTTACAAAATACTAGCTGTACCCTGCCACGCTTCGCTGTGGCACATAGTGATTGAATGGTTAAAAAAAAAAGAGAAAATGACGTGTGGCACTCGGAGACTGCCGCGGTAAAGCTATTGCATAGCATTTTTTATCAACTCCTCTCCCCCTCCCCTTCCCCCTCTCCCCCACACCTCCCCTTCCCCCTCTCCCCCACACCTCCCACTCCCCTCACCCCTCCATCCCCCTCTCCTCACCCCTCCCTCCCCCACCCGGCTCCTGCCTCTTCCCCTCCCCTCTCCTCCCCCTCTCATTCCCTCCTTTTCCACCACCTCCCTTAGTCCTGACCTCCCTCCTCTCCCACTCCCCATCCCTCCCCCACTCCCCTACCCATCCCTCCCCCACTCCCCTCCCCATCCCTCCCCCTCTCACGATCCCCACTCGACTCCCCTCCCCGTCTCCTCCTTCCACTCCCCTCCCTCTTTCCTCTTCTCGTGATATTTCAAAAAGTCATTAAAAGTTCTGCTATGACTATTAAAAAGCTAGGGTTGGTGATAAAAAAGTTCAAATTTAGAGTTGTATGTAGTTTTTGATGCCACATAATAAAAAAATAAAAAAATAAAAATTATCAAAAAAATAAAAAATTGGGGTGAACACCCCTTATCACTTACAGGTTAGATAAATAAGTAGTAGCCGATTCTCAGGCTTACTGAATATGCATAACAAATTTCATGAGAATCGGTCAAGCCGTTTCGGAGGAGTATGGGAACAAACATTGTGACACGAGAATTTGAATTTTATATATAAGAAGAAGATAACTTTAAGGACTACCTACATAGAGTGTTTAAATGGATGGCCTTTTCGCTAAAAGCAATCTCTTGATGACGACCGTTAGATGGACTTGATAGTGAAGGAGAAAATACATGAAAGTTCTTAATTTGCTCTGTTTTATTTCTATCTCTGCCCCCCTAGCCAAGTTGACAATCTACAATCGTAAACGCGATTAGAAAACTAGCAATGTATGGGAATGACATCACCTCTCGCTAAGTCACGTGGTCAAAACAAAGGGATTTGAGGCGTTTTCGATTGTAGAAAGAGTCAAGTTACAAACGATTCGTATTTATTCTCTCGATTGTAGAAAGAGAATTAATACGAATCGTTTGTAACTTGACTCTTTCTACAATCGAAAACGCCTCAAATCCCTTTGTTTTGACCACGTGACTTAGCGAGAGGTGATGTCATTCCCATACATTGCTAGTTTTCTAATCGCGTTTACGATTGTAGATTGTCAACTTGGCTAGGAGGGCTGGTCTTCTCTCTTGTTCTATGCAATCCAATTTATATTCATCACTCATATATCGAGTACCACTTACATATCAATAGTAACGATAACTCTTGTACTTTATTGGATTGTTAGAAGTGGACGTAAGGACCTATATGAAATCAGATTTATTGCTTTTCAGTTTCATATTTCAGTGACGTTCTAATATAGAATATTTTTATTTACTTTTTTTTCTTGGTATAGTGAAGTGTGCTAGCTAACACGTGACAATCATTCCGAAATGTAATATTTTACCAAGTGTATAAACCTTAGTGCTATTTATTGAGCATTTCATTGTATAGTTCTTCAAACGAATCAGACAGATGTGTTGCTGGGGAGTTTGTTCCGCCACTTCTTCTTCCCAGCAAAAACACTAGGAAGTGACGAAGGGTCGGCCGTTTTTGGGGGACTGTCTTTATGTATTTTTTTTGACGTTTAAAAAGTGCTGATTCTCAGCCTAGTTTGAATAAAGACTTTTGATTTTGATTTTGATGGGTCAAAAACAACGGTTGAATACAATCGATTCTTTTTGACCATTAAAGGTTAGGAGAAGCATTAAAAATGCAGTGTTAATTACAGGACATCCACGTTCATCTAAATACAATGATTGAGTTCTCTACTTAATTTTAGACCCCAAAGCATTTAATTTTTTCGCCGATTTTCCAACTTCCCAAATTAAAAAATAAAACATAATGTAGGTACATAGGTAGTTTTTTAGTTTAATTTGGATATCACTGACATCGTTAAAGATGAATTTTATAAGAAAACTGGACTTAAAGTTAGTATATTATCTGGGATTGCCGACATATCGTAAGAAACCGAGATAGTTTTTGCTCGTACTCGTACCTTCTCTGTATGGGAAGAGGTCTTTACTTTGCAGTGGAATAGCTGCCATTAATTATAAATTACGTAAATCATCTGGTGGTACTTAGTAAGGAGACCAGTCCAGACAACTTTTTTTTTTTTAATATTATAAACCAGTGCTTGACTGCAATCCCACCTGATGGTAAGCAGTAATATGCAATCAGTGATGGTGAAGCGCACTAGTTTATTAAAAGCCTATTCTCTCTAGCCTTAAAGACACCTAAATTATAATCGGACGGGAAGACCGCAGCAGGCAAGTTATTCCAGTCCTTCGATGTACGCGGTATAAACGACGAAGCGAAACGCTTTGTCCGAATCGTGGAAGTGCCAATGATGTAAGGGTGGAACACTCGCCGTACGATGTCCGTTTCGATGTACGTTTGTCCGATGGTAGAAAGGTGATGGCGGAATCAAGTCATGTAATGCCCGTGCAACTGATTAAACTGGTCAAACATTGCTCTACCTTCAACCGATCCATACATATGTGACAGCCACAAATAAATAAATACATTCAATGAAAATACACGCTATCCTCAAATTCCATTACGAATAAACAAATGTTTCAATCACTTACAAAACTGTTGCATGAAATATGCAACGCCAGGAAACAAATGCCAGGTTAAAAATATTGAATTTATATTCCAAATCTATTTCACCAACATTCATTTTACAAAAGCGGATTAGAATTGAAAAAAAAATGCTGAAGGAAAAAATCCTTTAGCAATTTTTTTCGGTTTTACTAACCATTAAGGTGAGCTATAAATAACTAACTGCCCCGGCTAATTTCATTCCGCTTCCGAAATAGCAGGTCTAGCCATATTACAAATTCTATTTCTATCATCGTAATCGATAAGGCTACAATAGAAAGAAAATGGCGTATATGGAATCAACTGTTTGTCAACTGTCAAGTGTTAACGAGTAGAATTTGTAATATGGCTGAAAATGAAATACACTTTACATACGTCGACAAACAGCTGATTCCATTTACGCCATTTTCTTTCAATGGTAGAAATAGAATAGAAATAGAATTTGTAATATGGCTAGGTCTGCAGTTTGTATTGTGTCACCTTCTAAGTATTTTGCAAATGTTAAATTGTCACCTTATAATTTGTCACCTGTCATGTTATCCAAGATGGCATTGCATTTGAAAAATGTTTAAGAAAACGATATTTTTTCGTTCCTATTTCTTTTCGTGAATTTTCATTGTTTTTAAACGACAAAAGATAGCCTATGTATATCTCCAGCCTTTGTGGAGGACAAAAGTGAAATTTCACTTCGATCCGTTCAGCCTTTTTGTCGTCAAAAAAAGCCAAGAAACAGACAAACACTTCGACACTAATATCATAAAGAGCTAATGTTTGTGAGTTTAAGACATTGTAGGATCAATCTCTGGAGTAAGCTCTAGACTATTTAACCGATTTTTAAAATTCTTTTACCAATAGCTAAATTATTTTCAAGTGTCATTAAGCAATACTTTTCTAAATCAAGATCAAACAAGATTTTAGTTTCAATTTTTTTTATCTGGTATTTCAACAATTCGGAGTGTTGATGTGTGCTTAATGGTAAATAAGCTCGTCACGTATCATATCTATGTTAGCAAAGTAAAACAAGACATCTGCAAAATCACAAGTTTACAAAAGAGTAAAGTAATTTTAATAATTACAGACCTGTGGAGTGGGTTGATATGAGCTATTCGTGGGTTGTCATGAGCATTTCGACTGGCCTGTTGGTCTAGTAGTTAGTGATCATGACTGCTATGCCAGAGGTCGTGGGTTCGATGCCCACCCAGGACAAATGTTTGTGTGTTGTGCATGATAATTTGTTCTGTGTCTGGGTGTAATTTTATCTATAATAGGTATGTATTTAGAAATATATAAGTATATTTATCAGCTGTTTAGTACCCATAACACAAGCTCTCAAAGCTTAGCTTGGGACTAAATGGCGTTGTGTGAAAAGTTGTGGAATATTGTATTACATTTTTTCTTTTAAGTTTGAAGTTTCTTGTGAGTGTCGCCATTCGATACTGAGGAAGGAAGCGGCAATAGTTTTGTTATTTTAATTATTAATTGAAATAAATTATTTGACTTTGACTTTGAATAAGGCAGTGGCGTTCTTGGGGACTGTCTCATGTGTTTTTCGACGACGTTCAAAAAGTGCTGATTACTTCTCAGCCTAGTTTGAATAAAGACTTTTGATTTTGATTCGATTTTTGAGTGAAAAAATAAAATACGACATATTAAATTAATCAGAATTTCTAATTACATAATCGCGTTGTCAAAAGCTCGAAAGCCGTGAGAAAATATCTTCATATGCCAATGTGTTTTCGCGCTTTTCGGGTAATCCCCTACACATGTTAACAGGGTAAGGGGGTTTAATCCCAGACAAGCTTTTGTTTCATCGATTTTCTAATGTAAATGAAAACCTCGCGTTACCAATGACTATGAATACACATTTTTTGTTAAAAGTGTTACAATTGTCGGTGTTTTTTGTTAAAGTGTTACAAATTTGCTGAAGCTCATGAACGCCGACTCCACCGACACGTGAACATCGAAGCAATTCAGCTGTTAGACCAATCAAACATAGTGCGAAGGCTAAAACGGACAAACCTTTCGAGTTAGTGTAGTGTAAAAAGTGTATAAACAAAAGTGACAATGACACACATACAACACATGATCAAAGTGCTTATATCATCATAATATCAGACTCTAAGAAAGTGAAACGTACAATTAACACTATTCTAAGTTTAAAATAATTATCACGTATAAAAGTAGGTTAGATTTAAATTGCTCATTAGTCTTGCAGGCTAGATTGTAATGAATTATTAAGAACCTAGTTCTTTATAATAAAAAAAAAAAAAAATTGTCAGTGTATGATTACTAAATGGCCATAAGATAATTACAGTACATAAATAGTAACTCTTATAGAACCTATTTAAGATACGATGAAATGCCTGTTATGTAGAAATAATGTGGATAAAAAAAAATGCCTAGTCTTCTCCCAACTATGAAGGGCTCGGCTGGACTGTTAGTATAGATCAACTGCCGTTCTGACCTCCACAACTTAGTTCTTCGGAAGACGATACCTGTTGGATAAACTGGTTATCAGACTTTCGGGCTTCAGTCTACTCATAATGACCGCCAAAGACCTGCGAAGGCAACCAAGACCAACGGTTATATCAAGCTTTTTGAAGCACGAAGAGGTATCTTTATAAAATGATTGTTCATCTATCCACAGTCCAACTTTGCAAGAGGAAGCATCTTTTACCGACCACACGGGTCGATCGGAAGATTTATTATTTATTTACTTATAAAGCTTAATGTCAATCGTTCTACACGTGCAGCCTGTGGGTCAAATTCACGCAGAGGGCATACAGCGACCTACGCGTTCAATATAATAATGCACTGAGAGTGCTGCTGCGGCTGCCATGGCGATGTAGTGCGTCAGGGATGTTTGCAGATAATAGTATTGATGGTTTTGCCGCTATTATTAGGAAAAGGTGTGCGTCCCTGATGTCTCGTGTTCGCGGCGGCACCAACAGCATTCTCAGTGTGTTCGTAGATCGGTGGGATTCCCCGATGTTGCGGAGGTGGATGCGGCTCCATGCCGAAATCTAATTGTATATTTTTATGTGTCTGTAACCTACTAACACTAGAATTTAAGTTAAAATTGTTACTAAACCTATGCACTCCGGTCTGAAATAAAAATATTCTATTCTATTCTATAAAAATTCCTAGCAATAGTGATAGTGCGGTCCTTAACAATCTACTTATAAGTACTTCCTTACCTTACCTTATTTTATTTTATGCTTTAGCTACGAGCCCCATCTAATCAAATACGAAACTGCTAAAGTTAGTTATTGAAATTCCAAAATATAAAACAGGAAAGCTCCCAAACCGATACTCAAACTAAGCACAATACAAATTACTTCAACACGTTCTCTGTACTTCGCTTAACTGACCCCAGGCACTCATTTTTACCCCCAATATATGGCCGACAAAAGTTGACCAGTATAAAAACAAAAATATCCTCACTACTACATGGAAACATTTATGTCAGAACACATTGGCCTGGCAATAAAAACCAAAAAATAATCGGAACAAATACACGGCGTATTTTTGTTACAAACTTTTATTCGAGTTTTTACGATATACTAACAATAATATATGTAATAAATTGACGGCTTTAGCGTGAAAGTAGATACTTATGTAACGTGACTTAAACCAAGATTTTTATGAAAGTATTTTCATTTAAGAACGACCTCAATATCTTGACAATCTCAGAAGAAAATGTTTATTTTAATTTCAGCAATCTGTGGAACCTACTTCAAGAGAAACGCTCTGATATTAAATATTATGTTTCAACCCAAACAAGAAAAGATTTAGGGTTAAGATATTTTTCTAGTTTCATCCGAACCCACTCAACTTTGCCGGTAAATAAGGATCTACGACTGAACTTAGATCTTCATTATATATGGAGGTCTAAATTTTGCAAATCGTCTATTCAGCTACCAAAACTTTTAGGCCTACTTTGAATGACGGTTGTAATATTTTCTATGGTGCTCTTAAATTTGCTGAAAAAATTAAATTTTCCATTTCCTGATAAAGCAATTGGATATAAGACATTCATAAGTCTTCCTGGAGTCTTAATGAAAAAAAAGAAATGAAATCGATGCATCACTTTTTACTTGTTTCATTTAGGTGTCGAAAAATAAATAGTTTGATAAAAATTATAAACCTTTCCATAAACGGAAAAATTTACGACTGTCATATTTTTATACTCTCTTATTTATTCTACAACATTCTTTGCCTAGCAGGCTTGTTTTAGGAGCACTCAACGGCACGTGTATGTATACATTTTCTCATATACATTTTTATATACCAACACGGGTATTTTTGCGAACAACTTCAACTTATTTTACGATAATGTATCGGGAGTCGGAATGCGTGGTTCATTTTGTTTATTTTCTACGTGACCAGGTTTTTTAGGGCAAAAGGGTCGCATGTGGGGCCAGGCTCACTTCCACAGTTATGTTTGTCGTAAGACCTTAACAGTCAAAGTTGGGTGCTTGACATTCTGTAAGTGGGTGACGTCAGTATGCTTATATTGCTTGACGTCGAGCGGAAGGGTTCATAACGCTAAAACATATTATGCGTCGTACTCACACACAGTTACTCACATCTTTGACATTCACGTTGACACGATCACCTTTGTCATGACGTTTGAGGACTGACTCTAAAATACAAGCCTTGGGTTAGTTTGGGTATCAGTTGTAGTTGTGTTTTAAGTAAAACATTACTCAAATATTTGAATATTCCCGTGGATTTTTTTAGACATATCACTTATTTGTCGTAAGACCTTAACAGTCAAAGTTGGGTAGGTACTTGATATTGTGTAAGTGGGTGACGTCAGTATTCTGAAATTGCTTAACGTAAAGCGAAAGGGTTCATAACGTTATCTGTCATGCTTGTTTGTACGATCGTGCATTTTATACACATGATGTTTACGACGCCATCTTGAGTGTGCATTCTTATGAAGCTGTAAAAAGAATTGAGCGTGTTTATCAGTTGATGCATGAGCTTGTGCTTAAGCCATAGCAACATGTGAGATTTTCAAGGTTAAGTCTTATTATTGTGTTACCTATTTGTCACAATATTTGTCAGTTTGTCATGCCACGTAAATTTAGACTGAGCTCCCCAAAAATTACAGCATGGGATTCTTAAAAAAAGCAGTGAAAAGCTATTTATAGGGTCGCGACAGCTCTGGTGGCAGATATGCATAGTAATGCCTGCCTGGGTTCGAACCCACGACTTACTGTTTGTAAGTCGGCGCCGCAACCACTGGGCCACCGCTGCTCTCTATATACTAGGTCAACTAGTAAATATAATATCTAACTAGTAAGTAAATATGATAGATCATATAATTTATTCTGTATAACGTTTAAGTATAGGGTTTCTCTATTTACTCCGAAAGGAGCCCACAAAAAATATAGATATTCAGAAAATGTTCACGATATATTTTTTTGCTGGCGTTTACTGATCCGTGTCAGGTCTTAAGGACCGTGAAAGACATTTCCAGTCCCATCCCGTCAAACCGTGACGTCTGTTACGCTATTTGTCCCTCGTATATTGTTACCCGACTTAGCGCAAAATGTTTGCGAGCAAATCTACTTTTTTTATAAATGTGGCGGCAATGTTATTTGTTAGACATTTGTTGAACTGACTAAACGGGCTTAAAGAGTTGACTTGTTTATAATAACACGTCGCGTTTGTATTCCCTAAAGAGGTAGGCAGAGGTGCACCTATAGTATATCCACATTAAAAAAGAAAGTAAAAAATTAAAAGCTCGTGAACATTTTCATAAGACGTTGGCAGGTTCATCACAGAGTTGATTGATACTCAGATTAGTTTTTCTCTAACAGCGTACTTTTAACTCTCTTGACTACCGTATATGTATTTTGTTATAAGTACGTATGTATCTGTGTATTTATTTTTATGTGTCACTTTTTATTTCTTTTTTGTCCTTATTTTTTTTACCCTGTTGCACCTACCTTGTTCTGTCTCTGCACCACCTTAAGGTAAACTGGAAGAAAATGCCTAAGGCATTAAGTCCACCTTTGTACAGTTTTTTTTTACTTGTGCATTAAGTTTTAATAAATAAATAAATAATAAAATACATTTATTGGCAACAACTGGATACACGCACAGCAAAAAGACAATAAAACAAAAAAAAAAGAGACACAAAAATGGCATGTTCAAATGCAAATGAACTTTCATTTCAACGGTAATGCCAGACAGATGCTGAGATCCTGCCTGACGCTGATTTTCAAACCTTTGGGCACAAGTGACAGATGAGTAACAATCATCAATATACTTATGTAATAATTCACATTAAAATTTGAGGATTGACTCCAAAATACAAAAGTCTTGACTTAGTTTGGGAATCAGTAGCAGTATTTTCAAGTAAAACATTATGTAAATATTTGCATTTATGAACCAAATAATGTTCCCATCATTGTAACAAAGTTCTTTTATTTACTTTTGCCTTTTATTTCTTTATGGCATTAGACTTTACTAGACCTAGGGATCGAACCCAAGACCTCATACTTAGTAGTAGCATTTGTGAGCACTAGACCAAATAGGCAGGCTTGTCAATAACGGCAAACTTAGGTACCTAGCCATAACTTATAAAAAAAAAACAAAAGCTTGATTTACATTTTGAAACCAGCCGGTCGATTCAGTTAAATTCTATTCTTTTTTTTTTTGTTATGCCAACAACAAAGCAGATGTCGACTATTCTGCTAATGTCTAAAGTGAATTGAAAAGCAATGTGTAATATAAAAGGCTTACAACTGAAGAAGCTTATTCAAATCTTCAATTAATACAGTTGAACACAAACCCCGTGTAAAAAGGAGTGACGTGAACTGTCAACGTCAACAGACTGTCAGAATGACAGCTCAATTTGCCTTGACTTTACTTACCTACATTTTCCCGAGGTAATTTTATAGAATAGCACACACAAATACTCCATAAAACAAGATACAATCTGTGTTCTTAATACAAAATCAATACGAATAAAGATATCAAAATGAGGATGTTTTTATGGTCATCCATAACCGTGAAATAGGAGGATCCATTTCGTAATAAGTTGCCACAAAGACTCGTAAATTGATCGTCTGACACGTAGAATTTTATACCAGCATCCAATATTGCCAGATTCAATAAATCAATCATCGACAAGCCACTGGCATTCGAGTGTCATGGCGGCGCATTGTGAACCCCAAAAAATGCCTGTGGTTTTGCGTGTTTGTGTGGAAATTCGATTAAGAAATGAGGTACATGCAAACAAAAGGTACGTTGTAAAGTTTTTAATTTGTGTTATGAATTCGAGATTTAATTGTAAATAATTATGTTAGAATTTGTTTCGTATATACAATACGAAACAAATTATACAATACCCCTCCATCAGTTGGATTAGAAAAATAATACACAAGTTTTTTTTTTCTTTTTCAACTTGATGGAAAACTGCTTAGATAAACGCATTAAAGTTGAGGAGAGGGGCTTGTAACGTCATTATCTTGTATAAACTGTAAACAAACAACAATATTTAAAAATCAATTAAAAAATTCCAGGTCATCCCAGTGACAGTAATGAAAAAGGTAAAAAAGTAATAATCGCATTGAGAATGATTTTTTCTTCTTGTTTAGCACTTTTCGTTTTTTTTCTGTTGTATTTAACCAGATCAACTTATACTTATTTCTCGAGTATTCGGTGATTTTAGCTACCAACATGAACCGACCATAAACTATTTATTTCACTTTTTCTTTCTAAAGTATACAGAGTGGAAAAATCAATGGGCCCAAAGGCACTTTTAATTCTTAAGATAGATTTTACATAGAGGAAAGAATCTTTAGTCTTTTTAAATAAATAAACTGCATTCACAGATTTGTTTGTTTGTGTTGGAGTCCAAATGTCGCTTGACGTCACTACGTCAAGCGACATTTGGACTCGATGTATCGCCGTTATTTTTTAAATACGTGGAAAAAAAAATGTGTGAAATAGTTTCTTATAATCTACATGAGGAACTAAAAACTAAAATTTAGTCAAATAACTCATTTCTTTGCCTTTTTTTTATCAAAATTTAAATTCCATAATAATATAAATCTATAAAAGAATTCCTTCAAATGATATAGGAAACTCTACGTAAAACAGACGTTTCTAAGAAACACCAAATTTGTCGCTGTCCAAGTAACACACTAGTAATCTTGTATTCCCATTGGCTCCGTATGATATCATGTCGGTTTCAAACAAACGGCGGCACCTTTTTCTATCATTTGTTTTATATCCAATCCCTGACATAAGAACAGAATTTCATCCTATGTATAACAGAAAGAAAGAAAATCATTTATTTGGACGCACAGAATATAAAACAAAAAACCAACAATATACAACAAGAATTCATTAAAAATTAAGAACAAAAATACAAAAAGTAAAAAGACCTGTGCGAGACCAAAAAGTCTACCTCAGCATTAGCTGTGACATCATCATCATTATTATTATTTAGCTCAGTTTGTATGGAAAAAAAACATCACCCCCATCTGTTTTGCCATTTCTAATCTATGATGGGGTTAGCTACTTATGAGGAGCTTGTGGCTAAATTATAACAGCCGCATGGGTCGATCGAAGGTTAAGCTACGCTTGACGAGGTCGGTCCGTGGATGGGTGACCATTTATTACATACCAAGACTCCTCCGTGCCTCGGAAAGCACGTTAAGCCGTTGGTCCCGGCTGTCATTTGTAGATCTTTGACAGTCGTTACTTGTAGTCAGAAGCCCGAAAGTCTGACAACCAGTTTAACCAAGGGGTATCATGTTACCCAGTTACTGGGTTGTGGAGGTCAGACAGGCAGTCGCTCCATGTAAAACACTGGTATTCAGCTGCATCCGGTTAAACTGGAAGCCGACCCCAACATAGTTGGGAAAAGGCTAGGCAGATGATGGTGGGGTTAGCTACTTATATTTTGAGTCATTAAGCCCACTTGTACCTAAACTAACAAAATATTGTTTTGAATTCATTACCCTTATCCCCTTGCATTAACTGGTCTCTTAAATTCTGCTCTAAGCTAACTATTCTTGGTATGGCTTCCAGTCCAATTGGATACTAAATACCAGTGTTTTACATGGAGCGACTGCCTGTCAGACCTCCACAACCCAGTTACTGGGTAACACGATATCCCTTGGTTAAACTGGTTGTAATTTTTTTGGGCTGCTGGCTATCTGTAACGACTGTCATGGAGAAGTCTTGATATTCAAATTCAAATTCAAACTCTTTATTTCAGACAAGTGTCCATAGTGTTAGTAACAAAATTGGCCAGGGTTAGTGATACGGCAAAAGGAAAAACACATAAAAAAGTCAGATGGAATGGATCCTTACCCAATGACGCAGCAGAGGGGAGTCCCACCGATTTGAGAACACGCTCAGAAGACCGTTGGTGGCGGTGCGTAGCCAACCCAACATGGAGGTGGTCTTTTTTCTTATTATCGCATAAAAATCGTCTGTGTGCGCCTCCGCAAACATAGTGGACGCACTACAACGCCACGACAGTCCCAACAGTATTCTAAACGCGTTATTATATTGGAAACGCAGGTCGCTGTATGTCCTCTGCGTAAAACTGGTCCAAAGGCTGCACGTGTAGAATGACTGGCAGAAAGCTTTGAAAAGAGTCACCTTTACTTGATTTGTACAACGTGCA
This sequence comes from Euplexia lucipara, assembly GCA_921972225.1. NCBI lineage: Eukaryota > Metazoa > Arthropoda > Insecta > Lepidoptera > Noctuidae > Euplexia > Euplexia lucipara. The sequence continues at coordinate 2,153,909 of OV179143.1, forward strand.
AACCTTCGAACCAGCATGTTACATCGAACAGCAAACGACCTGCGCTCCCTCTCAATGTCCATGTTGTCCCTTAGATCATCAGTGACCCAGTGACCCAAGTACTTAAACTTAGTCACCCATGCTAAAGGAGAGCCACAGAGCGAGATACCGGGAACATCTGAGTAGTTTATGGCACTTGCTTTAAACATCATAAGTTCGCATATGTAATTAATAGTCACCCATCCACCAGTCCACCTTGTCAAGCAATGGTTAACCTTCAATAGATCCGTGAGGCTGTTACTCTTGAGATACAAGCTCCACTACCAACTACTACTATGTAATAGTTACGTTGGCTGAACTTTTAGAAATTGCCCAAAGAATGGACAAAAGTATCACACAGACTTTCTCGTATCTGTTCCAGGTTCGCAAATAAGACATTTTGTGGTTGAGTTATCTACATTACGTCAGCTCAAACTTTTTATTCCCTTTTAGGATACTATCAGAACAAAAAGAGAGAGTAAAAGGAAGCACTAGATGTACTCACCCTGATTGATCCGAGTCAGACAAATGGTTACCAAGCCACAGAGATAAGTTTGGCAACGATTTTGTTTTATTTTTTCCACCGACGAACAAATATTTGCGAGAGCTGATTAAGCAAAAACTTTTCACTCTGACGGCAGTGGCTACTACTTTTTGATTTTATTGAGGTTTGTTTACAACTATGTGTAGATAGAGAACTAAATTTAATAGATGACATGAGTCTATTCTATCTTTACATTGTAACTGACTTTAAAAAACTTTTTAACAAAAAAAACAACCGACTTCTTAAAAAAAACTAACAGGTGAAAAATAACTCCAGTTTCGGAAGTCTGTGGCTTTGGTGGTTTTGTTTTGTTCATTATTGGCCACCGACTTCCGAAACTGGAGTTATTTTTCACCTGTTAGTTTTTTTTTAAGAAGTCGGTTGTTTTTTTTTGTTAAAAAGTTTTTATTTTGTAATTGTTTCTTTGTATGTAAACAAAGTCTTTCAAAACTTGAAAGAATCATTGAAATTAGATAACAATTGCTAAAGAAGTTCTATCTCTAAACATTAATCTGTACATCTCTGCCGGCCCCTTTTAAAATAGAATGGCGTAATGTTATATTGTGGAAATACAAAAGCTCAGCATAGACATCTGACTATTATTATAGCAATCGCGAATAATTTGCTGTTATGCGTTGAAGAGTTCCGTTGCCTGTCTTTTTCATCAGTGTCTCTTCACCAAATGATACTTTCTAAATGAAAATGCTTGATTTGTTACTAAAAATGTTGAAATCGGTGCATGTGCGCCTATATTTTTTAAGGAGTTCGCTCAATTCCTCGAAGATCCCTCATCAGGTATGAGTTTTGATACAAATGGGACCAATCTGTTAGTATACCCTATCAAACAAAAAAAGAATTTTGAAGATCGGTCCATAAATGACGGAGTACTGAGGTAACAAACCCTAAAAAAAAAAAAAAAAAATACAACCGAATTGAGAACCTCCTCCTTTTTTTGAAGTCGGTTAAAAAGGAGGAGGTAATAATAACAAGCACAGCCAATATCCACCATTTTGCCATTTTAATGAGTCTAAAAGGAATTGAAAAAGTAACAGCATAAATTTACGCCTGTAATCCTCGAAGGGTTAGCAGAAGGAAGCAGAAGTATCTGTATTTCTATCTCATTTATTATTAAATGTCAAGTTTTAGTTAGTATCAGGTTCGATTCCGGGTTGGGCAAAAGCGTCATTGAATTTTTCCATCTGGAATGCCTCAGCATCGGCCCGGAGTTTGGATTTGTGCCCGATTGATGGCAATAAGCTCGCCCCCTATTAAATGGGACTTAAACATAACTGGCGAAATGTGGGTACAAATACACCTCTGCTTAACCCTTCGGGGATGACAAGCGTGATGTTATGTTATGTCAAGTTTTTGCAAACCATTCCGCACGAAGAATCGACACATAAATTCTATGAGTTTGAAGGATCACCAATAGTTATACGATTTGCAACTGTATGTAACCCTATTTCTCATGGGTTTTACATAAAGCTCCAAATGTTGCTAGCAAAGGGGTCACTGTGAGGGTCGAATCGTAGGCAAAACATGAATGATTTCAACCTTTTTGCTTATACATTTCGATTAAACCTAGTTAGGTAGCAAGGCTTTTTTATACTTGAATGTAACATTAGTTGTGCGAGAAAAAGTCTAGTGTCATCTTGTTATAAAGAAAGACGAAATGTGTTTTATTTAAAGGTGGTTAAAAATAAAAGGCTAGAGTATTCTCCTGTCTGCTAAGCCTGTATGTGGTTATTACTTACTAGCACTTCGCCTGCGACTTCATCCGCGTGTACTTAGAACTATTATATACTATCGAACTCTGACTTCCCCTCTTATCCTTTTTGGTTTATATATTACTAAGTGATAAGACAGATTTCTAATAATGAAAGAATTTTCAAATCGGTTCAGTAGTTTTTGAGTTAAATTCCAACAAACAAACAAACAAAAATCTCATCTTTCCTCAGCTGCCCGGGTTAACTGCATTCCGCCTTATAATAAATTCTAAGACCTACTGAATATACAAACAAAATTCCTTATGAACCGCTCCAGCCGTTTTGCAGCAGCTTTGTTACTAACACTATACGCTTTTACTAAACGCTATGGAAACACATTCATTGTGCGAACTGCGAAAGGGTGGAATTCCCTGCCGGTGTCGGTGTTTCCTGATAACTACAACCTAGGGGTCTTTAATTCAAGAGTGAATAGGTTGCTTTTAGGCAAGCGTGCTTCATCGTCTACCACATCATCGCTTACCATGAGGTGAGATAGTGGTCAAACGCGTCAAAAAAAAACTATGCCATGAGATTTTAATATGTATTAGATTATCTATATTGGCGATGGACATCGATATTTTAGATGACGTATGTCATGTGTTATCAGTGACTGTACTAAGACTGAGAATTTATTACTCTCTTTTGAACACCATCAGAATTTACAACTATAGCTACATAAGGTGTTACAATATGCAGCGATATCGCTAAATGCGGTTCTAGAAACAGACCAAGTGCTGTTTAAGGAAACGATTAACGTTCCACTGTGACTGCTTAAGAACTGTCACGTTGGATAATTTAAGATTAATAGACCAAATTCTAGTGAAGCATAAATAATGTTTTCGCTAGAAAAAAATGTCCATTAAAAGGAGTTTTTTTTTACTTTTGACAGTTAGAGAAGTTCTATTTAGGTCAGTAAGCAATTACTGGTGATGACAAAACAAAAGCTGTGGTAAAAATCAGGGCTTCGAAAAGTTTTAGAGTCACGAACTAAATACAAACAAATTGTTCGATAAATCATAGCTAAGTACTTAAGATAGCCAACTTAGCAAGAAATAGAAATAAAATGAATCAGCAGTATTTTGTGCCTAATTTTTTAATACTCGCTTGCATCATTAATGACTTAACACAAAAATCAAAATAGTCCCCCAAAAACGCCCCACCCTTCGCCTCTTGTTTTGGCTGGGAAGAAGAAGTGGCGAAACAAACTCTCAAGCTACACATCTGTCTGAATTGTTTGAAGAATTTGAATCTATACAATGAAATGCGTATGAAATAGCATTAAGGTTTATAAACTTGGTAAATCCTTACATTTCAGAATGATTGTCACGTGTTAGCTAGGACACTCCAATATACCAAGAAGAAAAAAAAATAAATAAAAATATTCTTAGTAACATTGAAATCTAAACTCAAGCAAAACGACTACAAAACTGAAAAATAACAGCCTCCAGTTATAAAAGTTATGAGTAATAGTACAATATTATAAATGTTAACAGAATTGTTAGCATCGTTCTGTTTCTGTCAATTCTAATGAAAGTTACCCATCTACGGACTAACCTCGACAGCTGTAGCTAAACCTTCAGAAGCTGTTGTTATTAAACCACAAGATGTGATTGTCAAAATGTGCTAGTTGCTACACGCATTTACCTTCTTATTAAAAAACTTGTAGCCGTCGTCGTTTCATGGCAATAGGCTCGCCCCCTATTACATGGGACTTTAACATAACTGGCGAAATGGGGTCTAGTTCATAATATCGACAGTCACTACATCGATGGTCGCTGTATCGAAAATGCTCCATCGACGGGCTAATGTATCGACAGTACCCCAAATCGATGGTACGCTACATCGACAGTACCCTAAATCGTTGGTACTCTACATCGTTAGTACACTAAAACGACGGTATGCTACATCGACAGTAAACCAAATCGATAGTACGCTGCATCGACTACCCGACCCGAGCCAAATTCCCTCAATTCTTCGAGGATACCTAATCAGATATGAGTTTTGATACAAATAGGACCAATCTGCTGGTATACCCTATCCAATAAAAAAACAATTTTGAAAATCGGTCCATAAATGACGGGGTACTGAGGTAACGTGACCCTAAAAAAATACAACCGAATTGAAAACCTCCTCCTTTTTTTGAAGTAGGTTAAAAATACTTTTACAGGTACACCTCTGCCTAACCCTTCAGGGTTTACAGGCGTGGTGTTATTTTATGTAATAAACTCGTAGGTAGGTACAAAATTTATTCCAATTCCAACCTAAACTTTGAAAATTGTTTGTGCGACAAAAAAACCTAAATCTAGCAGTACGTTACATTGGAAGCTATGAGTCTAACTATTTTTAGAAGCACTCGAATATAATCGAAGGCTAAGGTTAGAACTGTTAGAAGTCACGTTCTAACACTTTGGATGTCTGGTGAAGTACCGATGTCTCATGCCTGTTCGGTTTTGGAGAATGTGACATACATAATAATATATCGTTGTACTAAATAACGAGTGGAAGAATAAAAGGAAGATTTTTTTTATCGAACTTATCATTTTTATTATTGCTTGTGTCTGTAGTAACTAGGTTACAAAGTTACGATAAAAAACAACAAGGAAACAAAAGATGATATAGGTAACATAATAATAATTCAAAATTATGAAATACTAGCAAACGTTCCGTGGTTTCACCCGCATAGGTCCCGTTCCCGTGGGAATACAGGGATAAAAAGTAGCCTATGTGTTAATACAGGGTGTCAGCTAACTTCATACAAATTATATTAAAATCTATTTAGTAGTTTTTACGTGAAAAAGTAACAAACATCCAAACATCCATCCATACTCACAAACTTTCGCGTTTATAATATTAGTAGGATAATTTAAAAAAAAAACAATAAGAAAAAAAAGAAAGATATAAACTAATAAAAATTATTTAAAATTATGAAACATAAAATGTAATCTTATAAAGAGGTTTTATACTTTCTTGTTGAAGTTAACAATATTGCCAGGCCGGAAAATCAAACGAAAATATATACCAAAACGTAATTTATGTTACAAAGTTACTTTCTTTTAGTGTAGTAATTATTACTCATGAGTAATAATTATAATAAATTTGAAAACTGGCTGTAAATGTATTTGACCGGTCGTTTGTTCTAGGTATGGCCTAGGGAACTGACTAGGGTACATTATATTCACGGTTAACAAAACGAAACCAGTGTCTTACACGTATTATTTTCGGTTTGATACGAACATTACGAACAATGTGCGTCAGATGTTTGCAGCCCAAAGTTTACGGCTATTTATAGACAACATAAAAGAAATCGGACGATATGTGACGTCCGATAACAAATACAGGATTTTTGTTTCTATGTCAAAAAGGTTAGTCTACGCTTTGTAACAAAAGTTTTGCTTACTTTCCCACAAACGTTGTTGTCGTAGATTCAAGCACTTGACATATTTAAGTGTCATGAGCAAAGAGATTTAAAATACTATAGAGCGGGCATGTCAAGGAAATGTCATAGAAAAACTTTGATCCCATGTCTCAGTAACGCCATCTAGAATAATACATGAATATTGGAGCGACAGCGGAGCGTACTACAAAAAACTCATAGACTTGCATCCAGCAGGACACACTTTTTCGGACGAAAATTTTGTTCGTGATGTCCGGTCTTTGGTCATGAGTAATGTAATAAAATATAGTCCTTATGTTTTTTATCTATAATACTTTAAAACCAGGCATTAAGTCTAGCATTTATGGTAAACTGGACCTTTTGAATGTAGAGGAGGTAGGCCATAGAGACAGACTTTATTTTAACACAATTTAACTATTTTTCTTGGTTTTTTTTGTGTCAAACTGAAAAAAGTAATAAAAAGTTATTGCTTTCTTTTTAAGAATGTAAACAGGTACTTAGGTTGGCTTAAAAATAATGAAATTACAAACACGGAGCTTAAAAAAACAAGTATTCTTTAAAATAAACATGCCCGGGTCCTTCCGGGATTCATTAAAAAAAATACCGTCTTATCAGATTAAACAAACAAAAAGTATATTGGGAAACAATTCCAGTTCAACGTATATAACGGCATCCGATTTCGTCTCGATTCTTTTAAATCGACAAAATCTCATTATCTCAATCCGATATTGATTCGATTCTGATCCTCATTTGAAATTAAAATTACGTATCTGGCTACTACTGTACCTTTGTCATGTGATCTACATAATGGTGAAGTACCCACTTGTCGTTAATGTGATTAAAATCCCGGTAATTTGTTTATGTTGTTTAATAGACGGTGAAAATACAGGGTAGAAAGGGGCATCGATGCACAAGCTTCACGAGTTCAGTGTAGGCACAGACGCCAGCACATTTTTAACTTTATTACAAAAAAGTATACGTGCGAATATGATAGCCCGCAGATTTGCTAGGTGTTCTCGAGACGTAAAAATAGCCCTATTTAGGGCATTTTGTGCGTTCTTTTATACTTGCAGTCTGTGGCTAGATTACAAGCTTATACAGTACAGTGCTCTACGTGTCCAATACAATAATGCGTTCAGGGTGCTATTGGGGCTGCCTCGCTTCTGTAGCGCGTCGGGGATGTTTGCCGAGGCGCGCGTGGATTGCTTCTACACAATCATGCGCAAGCGGTGCACATCCCTGATGCGTAGGGTGCGGGACAGCCGTAATAGAATCCTGAAAGCTTTTGCTGAACGTTTCGACTGTCAGTACGTGAACCACTGCTGTATGGTTCACGTACTGACTAGTGGTAATGCTAAGATGGTGTTTTAAATTGACTTATTTTTATCATTTTAATTTTTAATTTTATATTGTTTTTGATTTTAATTTAAATTCTGTCTCATATATTATGTATTTTTTTTATTATGGTTTTAATTTTAATTGTAATTTGGATTTAAATGTACCGAATGTTCAATTTTTGTGTTGGTGAATGTGAAATGTTTTATTAATTTTGTAAAAATGTAACTATGATCCGAAATTGATTGACATAAATAAATAAATAAAAAAAATAAAAAAAGATAAGATTCATGTTTAATTGGGAAAATTTGACAGTTTGGGGCAATGATATTATAAGTAAAAAGGTCTAGATAGGTTACCTAAACAACATTCGATCTTAAAAAACGGCACACTAACGCACGCGCGTCCGTTGACAGCGCGACGCGACACTGAGCTCAAGTGTAGCTAGTTAGCCACATTTTAACGTGTCGCTTGCTTAGCGCTTATAACCTATCTACACCTTTTACTTATAATATCATTGGTTTGGGGCAGTTTGATGTGACTTTTCTTGATTTGTGCGTTTTTTCTATTAGAATTAAAACCAGCCTGTTACGGTCTCACTGCCTGGATGAATGGCCTCGCTACATTCACAGAAAGCACGAGCATTAATCACCACTCTTGCTCAAAGTGGATTAACGATTTCAAACTTATTTTATTATTAACTACAAGTCCAGGTTTCTTTATGATTTTTATCCTTCACCAATGTCAATGATGGCTGTCATTTTTATACAGTTTAAAAAACTGTATAAAAATGACACTTGAACTGAACAATGAACTGAAAAATTCACATCACATTATGCATGAGAGGAGGTGCCTTAAACGCCAGGCGATTACGGAATTTCATCGATATATTTTTATTTCTGTTGTTGTTTTTATTAGCAAAATATATTACCCTACTCCTTTAGAAATTGTCCTTTAAAAAAATGAAGAAAAATTATAACGCTGGGGTTTTCTATAATCATCTTTTTTTTAACAAGTAGAGCATATTATAGTATAAGTGAATTTCTGAGTGAAAAAGAATTTATAATTGATTAGGTTAATCTTAATAATATAATTATTTCGAATTTATAATAATTTAATTTATTTTGGTTATTTAATTTTAAGTTTTGATAATAATAATATTATAATAATGTTTCACGTATTTGCACGCCTAGTGGTAAAATATGGCTAAATCAATTTTATTTTTCTGTACCACCAATCATGTACCCATATTTGCAAATAAAACTCTTTTATTTTAATTATACTTGACTCTTGGTATCACGTTGTACATCGCAGTTCCTTCCACCCTCATTTGATAAGCGAGTATTATTTTAAACATATTAGTACAGTTTGTTTTATCTGTATCAACAAAATGTAGTAGATTCACACATATGGCAGAATGTTTCGTAAAAAGTCCTATCCGACACGAACTAGATAGAAGGTTGGTGTTCACTTGTCTCGCATGACGCCAATGCGTACAGGTCATCGAATATGCCTGTTATCACACTTGTTAAGCTTGTGCGGCGCCAAGGACCAGTTTCCCCCGTCGTTAATGTCAATCATACCTTACGTATACACAATACGGAGAGAAATAGTGTGTTTAGTTCCAACAATGCAATCGTAACAGTAGTACAATCGTAGGGTAACCCATATTTCACAAATTATGTTTATTCCATGTAATTGAGGGTGAGCCTTTATACTGGCTTTAATAACAGATTTCGGGTTGCTATCAAAAAAAAATCCTGATGATCCTTTTGCTTCTCAATAGCGATTATTAGACCAATGATCAAAAAAACTTTTTTATTAATTTTTTTTTTACTATTATCGTCTGCCCAGCCTTTACTGAACTACGTTGGAATTGGTTTCCAGTCTAACCGGACCCAACTGAATAGGTACTAGTGTTTTCATAGTGCGCCTGCCCATCTGACCTTCACAATCCAATGACAGGAAAACAAGTTAAACGGGTTTTAAGACGTCTAACTACTTGTAACGACTGTAAAAGATCTACAAATGACAGCGGGGACTAACGGCTTAACGTGGTTGCCAAGACATGGAAGAATATTGATGAATTGTAATGAATCCCCATAAACCTATCATGATAAACCTATTATAATGGTTACCTACAATGGTATTACAAGTAAAAAGGTGTAGATAAGTTACCTAACCAACATTCGATCTTTAAAAACGGTACACTAACGCACACACGCGTCCGTTGACGGCGCGACACGACACTGGTCTAAAGTGTGGCTAGTTAGCCACATTTTAACGTGTCGCTGGCTGAGTGCTTATAACCTATCTACACCTTTTTACTTATAATATAATTGGTTACCTATCCATAAACCCACCTGGCCGAGGTCAAAGTCAAAGATTCATTTGGTGATAAATATTATGGTGACAAAAGCAAGCGTATACCTTCAATCGACCCGTAGGTACGGCTTTTTTCTGATAGGTACGCGTTTGCACTATCTCACCGAATGGTAAGCGATAAGGCACGCTTGCCTAAAGTAACCTATTCACTCTTGACTACAAGACCCCCTTGATTGTAGCTATCAAAAAACACCTGCTGTTATTACTGTGCCGAAACAGTACCGTAACTAATTTTAGAAACACCAAGTCACTACAATATTTCTAAAATAACCATTACAGCACTCAGCCAATTGAGCGGTATCAACTTCAACCCTTATCCAATCAATATTGCATCTACGAAATTGGATCTCGGACCTTCAAATGCCAAATCTATCTGTTACCATGATTGGACAAATAGATGAAACAATATTTCCCCTTGAAACCCAAGAGATCCATCCCGCTTATATAAAAAGTGGTCCTTATCCATTTTGTGACGTAGGCATGAGGTTATATTTGTCATCTATTGTTCCTTGGAGACGGGAGTGGACACTGTTATTTGTTCTATAGGAAATACAGAATGTTTGGTATGATACTATCAATTCTTAAGAGAAAGGTTGACAGGCTGGGGTTCAAGATATATACATTAAACATGATTTCCCGATTGCAAGGAAGGGATATGTTTTTTGATACTGTGAACTTAAAATAATGCGTGCTTGTTTGGTGTTCTGAGAGAGACAATACGCGATGGTGTCCGCTGTTACATGTTAGTTTGTGATGTATTTAATTTATTTAACCATTTCAAATAATAATTAATCATTTTATCCACGAATTGTACAGACGCCAGCACATCCACCTACCCCAATGTGTCAAATTTCTTTGATAGGTTTTCAACTTTATTCTAAACTAGCAGGCGTCACGCGGTTTCACCCACGTAGTTCCCGTTCCCGTGGGATTACAGGGATAAAAAGTAGCCTATGTCATCCGGGAATAGTGTAGCTTCACAACGGTGAAAGAATTTTCGAAATCGATCCAGTAGTTTCGGAGCCTATTCCATGCAAACAAACAATCAAACATTTCCTCTTTATACATATATTATTACAGTATAGACAAAATAAGCTTCATGTTCAATTCAGTTTGGGGTAACTTGATGTGCTGGCGTCTGTACAGATCTTCGAATTGTATTGTATTGTACATGTCTTTGTTATCGTTTTTCATTGTGATATTTCTATGTTAATTAAAGTAAATGAACCTGTGCCGTTTTAAGTAACTAAGAATAAATAATAAATAAACTCCGATTGTTTTTGGTTTTGAGTTCATTAAGTTTAGTGAAATATTTTGAGCTTGAAAACCGACGGTATTTAACAAAAGGGCATTTGCCTGACAGCTGTCAGTTTCTTTTTTTTAAAACCATATTCGTACTACCATCGGGTATCAGTTTCAATTTCAGAAAGTTTGTAGCTTATTGCTCCTTAAAATGAAGGAAGCGCGCCTCCTATTATAGAGGCCCTTAATTTAACTGAGAGGCTACGGGTGAACTCTACATAATAGGTGTTTCTTTTGGGATATACAGGCGAGATGTTTATATCGTCGCCTTAGAGTGAAAACCTCGGTAATGCATTTTTACTCAAATTTATTTTATTGCGTTGCGTTGAAAGAAAATCTCGCAACGCACCTCCTGATGTGACTAACTTGTTCATTTGATACTCATAGCGTCATCTCTGGCAGTAACAGAACCTTGTAAATACTCGCATTTGTCAGTTAGACGCGCAGTTTTTTCTTCCTCCTGAAAAAATAACTTCTTTTACACTTACGAGGTTTTCACTCTAAGGCGACGATATGTAGAATTAATGTTTAGACAACGTACGTTTTAATAAAATATTAATTGAATTCGTATAAAAATGTAACTTGTCAAACTTTCTATCCTGGTTCAAAAGTCCCCGTCTACACCCAGGATCCATCATTACTACCACAAAGTTACGCTTTTAGCCTGACGCCTTTTTTCTTCTAATTTTTATGTTTGGAGAATACCCGAAGAATGTTTAGACTATTTAAATCCATTTTCGATTTTTAAACCTACGTTCTTGTTCCAGTGTGTCCCTGTTCCTGGATTGGGGTTCCGTCGAGGGTCCTACCGCTGCGTCTGTCGCAGAGGGTTCTACTACCCCAACACAACAGCTGACAACCGGTATTACAACGGTAGTGATATAGAAGAAGAATATGAGAAACATTTGCTGGTAAGTGCTTTACTACTATAACAATTCCCAGCTTAGTTGAGAGAGTCGTAATTAAAACCTTATAGCCAGATTTTGTCCAACAGTGAGGTTCAGGTAAAAGGTATTTCCCTAGCAGAGGCACGAGCATTTATTACCTAGCTTGCTCAAGGTAGGTTGGCGAATAAATTATTTGGCTTTGTCAACATTAAAAATGTGTTAAAACGTCAAACTTTAAACTGTGGATACCATAATATTCCTCACCACCATACCAAACCATACCATATCTTACCTCCTCCATATATACCATATAATTATGCCTAAGTCATTAAGTCCGCCTTTGTAAAGTTTTTTTTTACTTTTGCATAATGTTTTAATAATTAAATAAATAAATATATTATCACAGTATAAATGTTAATACAGTAAGACGATGCCTCTGATCTCTGGAAGTATGCCGACAACGTCTACACGCGTTAACCCTGAATAATACCTCCCGAACTACAAACATCGTTTTGTTCGCAGTTCGCCCCTCACACCCCGCACGATTGCCCTGTCTAGACGGCTTCGTCGGACGACTGTAGGTTTTTAGACTGTGATAGTATGTTAGAACATAGTAAACTCCGTATTCACTCAACATTTTGTTAATATACTGTGCCTAAAAAAATATACGTATAATTTCAATTTATTTAAAAACAAACGACAAAAAACAGCAAGTAGAAACCTAATTATGTATAGTTTTACTTTGAAACGACACAATTATAATGCTCGTGTATGCTGAAAAATAACGTTATTATCTTTTATACTCTACGTTTAATTTTATTATGTAACATTTTATTCCTTTGAACACTATTATATTTTACGCAAACAAGGTATATTAAAATATTATTACGTTATGACTCTACATAAGGGCTCTTTTATACAATTTTATATTATAACAGTTTATAAAGCCACTTCGTCTCGACACGTTATTAAAATAATAAATCCCCTGAAGGTAACTTTTATATATGTTCTACTTCGTCGTACCTTGTAGGAATACTTCGCATACATTCCTTTTGAAGAAAATAAATGTGTCAACGACTTGCTTACGACGTATTCACTTAGAGAAAGATTTAGATAAATTATACTCCGGTGATTAGGGAAAATGTCCTTTTGTTTTAAGCCATTTAGACTCGCAGATCAGCTACAAAAATAATTGGTCCTAAAGAGTTTATCAATATAGTTACGCTTAGTTTTCTTTAAACAATCGCTTTAAATTATGTTGGAACTGTAGCGAAACAAACGCTGACGCTAATCTTACTAAAATTTGGATAATCTTCTTGTACAAAATTTGTAACTCTGTCAGTAACATTAGCACAATGGATACCTAAATGACCTTGCTTTCTTGCCCATTCTTCTCCATACGAAACTACCTTTTGTAAGGGGTAACTTGAATCACTATTTTATTTTTTAGCTTACTCAGAAGCTTGACGTTCAAAAGTGCCTTTTAAATAGGCTAGTCTAAATTAAATAGGTAAATGATTTGAATATTTTTTGACAGGCACGAATCAGCAAACCTTCGTGCCTTCGGAAGGCAAGTTAAGTCGTTAGTCCCGTCCATCATTGGTAGATCTTGAACAGTCGTTACGGGTAGTCAGATGCCCAAAGTCTAACCAACAGTTTATTTATTCAATCATTTGATCTTACAAGCTAACAGAAATACATCCAAAGCGCTTACAAGATTAATTTAAGGTCTAGTTAATTTTATAAACAACTAGCTGCCCCGGCAAACTTCGTTGTGCCTTAGAGTCAATTCATTGCTCTTATTTTTTTTTTATATTAGATATACATACGTTGAATAAGACGACAACAAATAAATCCAAACCAATAATAACTACTACTACTTTTAAATTACAACATGTATATATACCCTAACCTAACTGACCATACCTATCCTATAGCTAACCCAACTATCTAACCTAACTACCTTACTAAAAAATACTAAATTCATAATTTTAATCTGAATTACACACAATAATTTATGCCTATAGTTTTTCCGGTCTACTTTAATTAAAGTCCTAACAGTAAAATAAGTTCTATTTGCAAAGAATTATTAAAGTTCGTCTCTGTCATCATTGCTAGTTACGTAAATTGATTTCTGAAATATAAGACTTTTTTATGCTACATAAAACCTCTAAGTTTAGTAACAAAATAAATTTCAGAACGTAGGTGCGTATTATAAATTGACAACCTTACCTTCTTGGGTTTAGCTTAAGACTTGTCAATTTCAAATTGTCACCTGATAATGAACTGGGAGGTTTGACTCCTGTCATGTCATCCAAGATGGCGCTGCGTTTGAAAAATGTTTGAGACAACCGATATTCTTGATATTTATTTTTATGATGTCGAACGGGATAAAAAGTATCCTATGTCCTTCTCCTGGCTCTAAACTACCTCCCTGCCAATTTTCAGCTAAATCGGTTCAGCCGTTCTTGAGTTATAAGTGAAGTAACTAACACGACTTTCTTTTATATATATAGATAATGATTAATTAAAATAAAAAACAAAATAAATGGAAGTCAAATTATACAATAGATTTGTTAAAGAATGTCAATAGTTACAAATGAACCTTTCAATTGTGTCAATTAGAGACATAATAGTAGGACAATGTCAGCGCGGACGCCGGCGTCCGCTTGGGGTTTAATGAATTAAATAATGATAGCAATAAATTATGTAGGTAAAGGTAAATGAAATTTAACTGACAGGCAGTTGCTCCATGTAGAAATACTGCTGCATTCAGCTGCATTTGGTTTGACTGGAAGCCGGCTCCAATATAATTGGGAAAGGGTACGTAGATGGTGATTTAGCAAACCTAATTTCAACTTTGTTTTTTTTTCCTAACAGCTCCAACGCAGTCTGTACTCAATTCCTGATGCCTTCGAGTGTCTCCCTTGTGCCGAGGGTTGTGAAGCCTGCCTGGATGGCTCCCCGTGCGTTGCAGCCTTGAACTGGGTCGTAAGGACCACGATCTTCGCGCTGGCCTGCCTGGTGATATCGTGTCTGCCGTTTATCGTGTATTTCACTATCAAGTATGGGCATGTCAGGGTAAGTACAATTAGAAATTGTTCTCTTGTCACCACTGAAAACCAGGAAATCAAATCAAAATCAACGGTGCAAATCAAACAATCAGCACTGTGCTATAGGCCCCCCGTAGCACAGAATTATGCCAAGTGCTATCCTATTCCGTGCTATACAGTTTGTGTTTTAACTTAACAATTTACTAACACTACCATTAGGATTTCCTGTTAGAAATATAGGCTTCTCTTGTTTCTATTCAATTCAACAAGTTAGTAAATTAAAGTACGTGTGGTGGTTAATTATGATTGAAAAGTATGTCGCTATGAAAAAGAACCTTAGTGGATTCAAATATTTATAGAACAGCACTGCAGGGGATTTAGACACATACACATGCCATGCCCATTCAAGATAACGAAATTTGATTAAATGTATGGAATTAAGCATTTTGAAAGTTTATGCCAATTCTATACATTTCGAATTTATTGAACTTCGTTATCGTTTGTTTACGCCCCCTTTGACTGATTTTTTTGATTTTGGAGTGGTGTAAGTTGGTGTTGTTTGATTTTTGAGTTGGTTTTGAAAAGGTTTTGAACGTTGTTTTTATGTGTGCGATGTTTTCTAGTTCTAAGTGTGAATAGATCTAAGATTCTTTTCTTGTAGTTGTTTTAACTTTAAATGGCATCAATTTAAAGTACAAACAACTATAAGAGAAGTATCTTAGAACTAGTTTGTCCAGAATCGTGTGCTGAACTCATTGTATCAGGTTTTGCGTAATTTTCTTCCCATAGATAACTATCTAAAATCAATATAAAATCCTATTCCCTCAATTCCCGTAAGTCCAAGGCCAATATCAAATCAACAATTTCTTATCCCATCACTAATTGTTCACAACACGTTGCCTCGGGCAATCACGTCAAAAGGAAAAACTTATTATGATTTTGGCAGAGACGGATAGCTTCGGCTTATGGCTTCTATGATTGATGTACTGTCCCACCCTCCTTCCTCCGAGGAACTTGAAGAAGTAAGATGATAAGTATTGATGACTTTGTTTGACAAACAATTGACTATTTGTGAGTTTGTGGTGATGAACGTGCTAGACAACTTTTCTACTAAATTGGATGTGAAGTTGATGCAATTATTATTTAGTAGCAGACGTCACGTGGTTTCATCCACATAGGTCATATTTCCGAGGTAATACATAAATAAAAAGTAGCCTATGTGTTAATCAAGGGTGTCAACAAACTCCATATCAATTTTTTGCTGTGGCTGCTGTGAACTAGGCTAGGCTAAGCATTGCCATTCAACGTGGCAATGCCGCCAGTTTTTTGGGCACTTTACCAGCTGGCAGCGATGCAGAGGTTTTTTTTTGACGCTTTGTAATTATTTTTTGTTAGGTTTAGTTATTGTTTTTTTTTTAGTTTTTGTATAATACAGTTAAGGTTTTACAGAAATAAATACTCTAGGTAACTTAACTTAAAACAAAAAAAAAATATTTTTTTTAAATCGCTCCAGCCGTTCAGATGTGAAGGAGGAACAAACATAAACACTCGCAAAATTTCACAGCGCTTCTTACTAAACCATCAACAGTTTAAAAAAAAAACATATCACGCACTACAAGTACATTCTTCTTATCGTATGGTTAGTGGCTAGCCTGTCAGAGTTTTAATGCACGTTTCCTCACGACGTCTTCCTTCTGCAGTACATAATTGCTCCAACATTTTAACAGTTGTTTTGAAGTTTCAAACAGTAAAGGGCAAGCCTATTGCCCAAACTATGTCTAAATATTAACCGATCACAAACGCAGGTTCAGGACGCCATACGATGTCTAAGAAGGGTGTACGGATCCACCTAGGGTCCATTTACGTGAAGAACGACAGAGTTCCTAAGTCCGTGCCTTGAACCTAAGGAACTGTATCTCACTTCACTTGCAACTATTTAACATACCTACCATCTAACTATCGTAATGCAATGTGTTCAAGAATAACTTCAGGTCTCATAGTTAGGACGTGTCTGACACTTACAAGAGTCCAACTGTTCCCCTAAAATGTATATGAATACAGCTAGAAGAACATATTGCTATGATTACTTACACTTGGGAGCATATAAGAAGAGCCCTTTGCCCAGGACAAATGTTTGTGTGATGAGCATGATCATTTGTTCTGTGTCTGGGTGTAATTTATCTATCTATATCTATCTATACATATAATAAGACAGTAAAAAAACTGTGTCTGTACATTGAATATATTTAAAAAAAAATAATTGAGGGGGGTTTAGAAACAGTAATAGAGCACGAATCCAAAAAAAAAAAGTCTGTCTGTTTGTCTGTTTGTTTGTACACGCTAATCTCCGGAACTACTGGACGGATTTGAATGATTTTTTTTTTGTTGTATAGATATTAAGTCTGGGCAACACATAGGCTATAATTTTTCTTGGAATCTATACATATAATAAGACAGTAAAAGAAGTTTCTTTCTTTCTTTCTTTCTTTCTTTCTTTACATGGATAAATTTAAAAAATAATAATTGAGGGGGGTTTAGAAACAGTAATAGAGCACGAATCAAAAAAAAAAAGTGTGTCTGTTTGTCTGTTTGTTTGTACACGCTAATCTTCGGAACTACTGGACGGATTTGAATGTTTTTTTTTTGTTGTATAGATATTAAGTCTGGGCAACATATAGGTTATAATTTATCTTGGAAACTGGAACACCTGATGCAGAACAGCAACAGATCAGCTAAACTATAGGAGATACAAAAATGGTACCATAGCAAAAATTGTTCCACGTGATAAGCATTTTCTGCTGAGAGAACAAATTTGAAGATCCGGAACACCTGATGCAGAACCGCAACAGAGCAGCTAAACTATAGGAGATACAAAAATGGTACCATAGCAAAAATTGTTCCACGTGATGAGCATTTTCTGATGAGAGAATAAATTTGAAGATCCGGAACACCTGATGTGGAACTTCAAGAGCCCAGCTACACTATAACATATATTGGAATGACGTCTTAGCAAAAGTTGTTCAGCCTTATGAGCACTCGCTGTTGACGTATAAAAATCGAAGATCTGGAACACCTGTTGTGGAACTCCAAGAGCCCAGCTACACCATAACTCACATAGGAATGACGTCTTAGCAAAAGTTGTTCGGTCTGATAGGCATTTCCTGTTGACTTATAAAAATCGAATATCGGAAACATTTGATATAGAAATTAAAGCTATCACTAATTTCATTGCATAATTATAAAATAACATAAGTACCTCCACGCGGTGAAGGCGGGAACAGTTCAGGACTGATTAACGATGACGATGGTATATCGTTGAAAATTAGACTCTACTGGCTAAAATTCGATTGACAAACTCAAACCCTGTAGCTCGGTTGGTCCTGACAACATTCCAGCGTTTACCCTTAAGGGATGTCGTGACATCTTGTCAGTTCCTCTTTGTCATGTTTTCAACTTGGCTCTCCAGTCTGGGGTTTATCCTGCACAATTAAAAACTTCACGAGTCACTCCGATCCCTAAAACCAGTGATAAAACATCCGTTGAAGAACACAGGCCCATCGCTATCCTGCCAACTATTGCCAAGGTTTTCGAGCTTATTCTTCACGCTGTCATTTACAAAAGCGTCAATATGTCCTTATCCGATGCACAACATGGTTTTCGGCCGGGTCGCTCCGTAAATTCTAATTTACTGACTCACGTAGAATACATATCCCGTAGTTTAGACAGCGGTAAGCAGGCTGATGCTCTGTATTTCGATTTCCGGAAAGCTTTCGACAGAATTGACAACGATGTGCTTTTAAATAAGCTGGCAGTCATCGGTTTCTCGTCAGGTCTTCTCAACTTCTTTTCTGACTATCTGCGCAATCGTAAGCAGTTTGTAAGACATGGCTGCTTCGAATCCAGTCCCTATATTACACGCTCGGGAGTAAGTCAAGGATCAGTGTTAGGGCCGCTTCTATTTCTGATCGCGATCAATGACGTCATTTCCAAGGTTAAGTTTGCCAAATGCCTGCTATATGCTGACGACCTTAAGCTGGTCGCACAAATCCGAACGGAGGAGGACTGCAAACTCCTACAAAGAGACATCGACGCCATCCATGTGTGGAGCATTGCGAACAAACTACTGTTCAATACAGGCAAGTGCTTTGTTATGACCTATGGTAGAGGGTTGCGGCCAATTCGTTATAACTACAATTTGGGTGGCCACGCTATTACCCGTGTTGTCATCATAAAGGATTTGGGAGTGACTTTTGACCGGTGTTTGACTTTTCGAGACCACGTCTCTGCACTTGCGAAGGAATCTTTTAGGCGCTTAGGATTTGTCTTACGTAATGCTCGAGACTTTCGCAATCCTAATGTTGTTAGGCTGTTGTACGCGACTTTGGTACGAAGCAAGCTGGAGTCAAGTGCTTGTGTTTGGCACCCCTATAACGCGACCCAAACACTGATGCTAGAAAAGGTACAAAAAACATTCCTTAGATGCCTCTTCCAAAAGATATACTACTTCTTTCCCTACATGTATCCTACCAACTATCTTTTAGGGACGTTAGGCTTTAACTCGCTGGAGGTGAAAAGAGGTTTTGATCAACTCACTATAGCCTGCAAAACCCTACGGGGACGTATCGACTGTCCTGAACTCCATGGTCTTTTCTGTCGACTATTTGTGCCCGACAAATACATAGGCCACCGTCAGTGCCGTCGGCACAACCTGTTTGCGCAACTGCCAGCCAAAACCGTAGCCAGAGCGGAATCCCCAATTTGTCGTATTCTAAAGGTGCTGAATGCCCTTCTTGCTGCCAACCCTGATTGTGATGTGTTTGCGGATGAATGGATTAAACTAATGCGTGTATGCCTGGTGTTCTGTGAGAGTAAGTATGCCAGGGAGTCTTCTGTTCCATGTTAGTTTTATTTATTTTTGAATTTTTTTTATAACTTTTAATTTTTTTTTTTTTTTCGTAATTGTAATTGTCTCTATGTTACTTAGTGTAATTGGTGTTGTACCGTACTAAGTAACTATAAATAAATAAATAAATAAATAAATAAATAACTCACATAGGAATGACGTCTTAGCAAAAGTTGTTCGGTCTGATAGGCATTTCCTGTTGACTTATAAAAATCGAATATCGGAAACATTTGATATAGAAATTAAAGCTATCACTAATTTCATTGCATAATTATAAAATAACATAAGTACCTCCACGCGGTGAAGGCGGGAACAGTTCAGGACTGATTAACGATGACGATGGTATATCGTTGAAAATTAGACTCTACTGGCTAAAATTCCCATTTTTTTTTATCGTATAAATATGCCTTCGGGCTTGTGATATTTGAGTGTTTAATTTCCTTTTCCATTTATCTTCGTTACACGGTAGCCTACCCGGTAACGCAGGGGAGCAGTCCCTTAGATTTTAATTAATCAGGTATCATCACAATAAAACTATAACCATGCCTAGAAAGAGGTCAAATCTTTCCCAATGTTCCAAAGGTGCTAAATGATTAAAGACCATAAGATCCCTTCAATCTACCGAAGAACGTTAGGAGAGACTTGATGCTGTTCGAGAACATGAGACTGCAACTCGCTCCGTGGAAACTTCTTGGGATCGCGAAGCACGCCTGCATTCTCAGCATCTATATCCAGGTCTTTAGACACCAGTGAAGAATATGTGCGCGACTGACCGCTGATCGTGAACATCATGCACTGTCTCGCGAGTTGGAGACGTTCACGGAAAAAGCATGACGCTTGAGTTTCAGCGTATATACGCATCGACTCTAGAGATAAGTGGGGGAAGGAGATGCGCGACTGACCGCTGATCGTTAACGTCACGCAACATATAGGCTATAATTTATTTTGGAAAGTGGAATATCTAAAGTAAAAGAGATATAAAAATGGTGCCATTGCAAAAACTATTCCACGTGAAGAGTGTTTTCTGCTGTGAGACTAAATATGAAGATCTGGAGCACCTGTAGGGGAACTCCAAAGCCCAGAGACAATATAACATATACATAATAGAAATGGCGTCTTAGCAAAAGTTGTTAAGTCTGATGGCATTTCCTGTTGACCAACAAAAATAAAAATCTGGAACGTCTTGAATCGTCTCGCGCATCCTATTGATTTCCCGTCCCCGGGCTTTTAGAATTCGTCATCAGACGTTTCAGATCTTCGATTTTGACGACCCCGTTGTCGCTGACATAAGCAACAGGATCCGCGTACGAAGTCGCGGGTAGAAGCTAGTCTAAATATGTATGTATTTAGAAATATATAAGTATGTTTATTAGCTGTTCAGTACCTATAACACAAGCTTTGCTTAGCTTGGGACTAAATGGTGCTGTGTGAAAGTTGTGGAGTATTTTTTTTTAATTTCACGCTTTAATGTTATTCGTTGCGTTTTATTAAACGTTGCTAGGTAATAATATAGCTTTTTAATGGTAAAAGCCTAGTGGTGTGGCCGGCGGATTGCCAAATCATAGGTCTCGAGTTCGAACCCAAGGCACGCGCCTCTGACTTTTCGGATTTATGTGGACATTGTATAATTATCACTTGCTTCAAAAACGGTGAAGGAAAACATCGTGAGGAAACCGGCATGCCTGAGAGATATTACTCGAAGGCATGTGATGCCAACTCAGAGGCCTATGGGCGGCATTAAAACTCTGACACCAGGTTAGTTACTAACCACACGATAAGAAGAAGTGAAAGAACTTCTAATCGGTCGAGAAGTGTTTGAGTTAAATCGTAACAAACATACAAATCTTTCCTCTTTACAAAGACATTCAATCCTTAGGCACTATAAACGGACGTCACTCCATCTAAAAGCCAATCATACTTGTAAAAGGTTAAGTAGAAGATGATTTTCCAAAATAGAAAATACTTGACTTCTCTATTATTATTCCTGCACGTGATCGATTTTTAGGATAAATTGTATTATGTTCTTTGTATCGATAAAACTGAATATTGATTGAGAATTTCAACACTAGTTTTGCAGAAACCTCAGAGGTGCCTTCCAGCAATAACATGGTAACTTATCAAATACCAACCGACGTAATTAGTATTCATAATGTTTGCGAACCTGCTTAATCAATATCTTGAAATTTAGTTCTGTTTGAACACTGTGTGTGTTCCTTCGAGCAGTATTACCATTTATATTATTACGGAATATTATTCAATCTTACGTGACATATTATAATTATATGACGGTTTGAATTTATTTATTTCTGAAGATTACTAATTAGTTTTATAGAACCTAATTAGAACATTGTTGTTTGTTGTCTAGAAGTAGCAATGGTTAGTTGTAGTGTAGTTAATATATAGGTTCACAAAAATTGCATTGTCTACCACCATACGACGCGTTAATGCAGACTGAAATCTTAGGACTCGTATACACTATGGGCCAATATTAGAATTTAGAATAAAAACTCATGGAAACCTAGTACGAATGCAAAAAGTGAGGCAACTATAACCGGGCCAAAATTGGCTTGTTCACTCGGCAAGCCCTGTCAGTAGGTACTGAAAGTCACGTTCCATCGAACACAGCTCGCCAGTAAACACTTTCGCATACATAGATACTAAAGTGGACATATTGATTTCACCCGTGTTTTGTACTAAACGCGACTAAATGTGTTATTATTCTAAGATTGGAATATTTTAAATTTACATTACGCTTTAAGGTGTTTGATTTTAGTAGATTTTGTAATATTAATAACAATACAGATAATCGCCAAACGGTTGATTGACTCTTCACGTCACCAAAAGGCTGGCCTTTTTTTAGGTCAGAGAATCAGCATTGCCATTCCGTTGACAGCGATGCGGATGAATTTTTTGATGCCTTATAATTATTTTACTTTTCTTTCTGTTTTAATTTAGAATTAGTTTAAATTTGTTGTATAACGATTGTGTATTATTCATATTTTATTGGTAGTGAGTAAGTGGTGAGTAATACAGTTTGCTCTATCTTCTGCTGGGTATGGGATCGACTTCGTATCAGCCAAAGTGTTGTTATTTTCATCTGGAACTTCTTAGTAGCAGTTAGGAATCTGGATTTGTGGCAATAGGCTCAGTCCCTATTACACAGAACTATAAAAAAATGGTGATATGTAGGTGTGCTTTTAATAGGTACCTACACCTCTGCCTAAACCGCAGAGGAATACAGGCGTGATTATAATTGTTTAGATCTGTTCTTTGGACTATATTTCTTGTGTATTTTTACCAAGTTAATAGGTTTAGAAGGTCAGAAAGATTGTCACTTCACGTAAAATACAGATTTTAAACATAAAACGACCCCAATATATTTGGAAAAACGCTGATAATTACTTAAATATAAAAACATATTAACCTCACCTACATGGTATTTAGAACTGAAATATAAAACAACCTCAGGAAAAGGCTATACTCATGAACAGCTCGCATTGTATCTAACACTTTCACACAGTTTTAAACAGGAAAAGTCATTAAACAACAAAGAGTTTCCGAAACTGAGCACTAAATGTTGCAAATCGTGCACCCATTTTGTACATTCCCGACAACTTTTACAATCATAGTGGTCTTGTCTGAAGCCAAAACCACGTAGCTGGACAAAAATTATGACAGTACGTGAGTACTTGGAGAGTTTCCGTGTCATATTTCGCTTGGCTATCCAAAAATCTTGGCGAATTCCTATGCAGATACTAGTTGAAACACTCATGTCAGCTTTGACCTTGCATGTTTTGGGACACTTAAGGTTTTTAGAGTGAATTTAGATTGGGTATTGAAATTTTTGCTAGACGACGACTTTGCTTTCGTGTCTTGAAGAGTTACGATGGGTGGGTGAATTGTCGCTAACGTAGGGCAATGCTGATTTCATTAATTGTTTTGCAAACTACCTAGATCCTATGTTTCATGTACCAGTTTCAGTACTGCGGCCTGCTAAAATCTACTTTTTTTGTTATTATTATCAGTCGAGTTGCTTAATTATTTATTGACCTATCTACAATTGTTACACTGTTTTACTTCCTTATATACAACACAAATTTTGAATTAGTACAGATACTTAAAAGGTTTATTCAAGACGGTCTTCTCATTATATTTGTAAAGTATCAATAAATAATATTCATAAACAGCAAAGTTGCTAACGTTGGTTTATATCCCAAAAAGTCACCCATTTTATGAAAACATTGTACAGGCTATTGACATAGTAGTATTCATAATCGACATCTCTCGCTCACGTTCACGTGATCTCGCTCAAGCATGCCCCACCTCCAACAGCTGTTTTCGTTATTTAAGTTTAACTAAATAGTGGCATATTTCAAAATTGAATTTCGTGTTTTTTACTTTTGATTACGCAAATATGACGAGTACAGCCCAATTTGTTTTGTACTTATTACAAAATAGTGGTGTTAAGCTATACAAGGTGAGCTCTCTAAAGTTATAAGCTGAGCTATAAAATTGACAAAGGTATGCTTTTACTGAACAGGACCACTCAAATTTATGCAATTATTTTCTCAAAAGACCAACTCAGACACTTATCTGGTCCTCAAATGAATGTTCAGAAATAATATGGACGTTATAAAAAGACTGTAAGAAGCACAGTGCAGCGCGTTTTCACTGGTAAGCCATTATAGAGCTTGTCATAGTTGCAATAGAGTTGAAAATAAATAAACTTACCATAATCTGAGAGAACCAATGCTAATAGAAATTTGCCGTATATTTTCGACTTTATTTAGAGAGATGCAACGGTGATATTGATTTAGCATGGGAAAACGTGTGTAACTGCGCCTCTTCTCTCTCTTCTTGCGATCGCTGAAGAAATATGTCGACCAAAATCAACAAAGTAATAGTGGGTAGAAACATTTCTGCTGATTATAGAAGAAATGATACTCAATATTGTAGACTGTAACTTGGCGACTGAAGAATCTACCCGAAGTTTCTTTCCTTCTTTCTTGACATTTTCGTGTTCAAAACAAAAGAAATACTCAATACTCAATATTTATTGCGTTCCACAATCCACAAAGATGGTCTTAAGAATATAAAGGTACAGAATCATTATGGACCCTGTCGGGCATAGCAAAAAGAGAGGAAGAGGGCTAATGCAGGAGCAACTTAATATCTAAAATCTTATTATCTTATTTTAAAAGAGTATGCAAGTACTAATACTGCAATATTTATAATGTGTTTTATATACCTATTATGTACGAGATATATTTGTTTCTAATATTATACAATATATTTATGTGGAGGTATTATAGTTATTTATTTGTTTAATGTGGGTGTATTTTTTGTTAAATGTTTCGACAATCTGTCAATTTGTCGATTCTAATGTAGACAAAATCCGTTCTAATGGTCAAGTTACGCGTGCTGGTTTGCGCCGGCCCTTAGTTTGTATTTGTGCTACTTCTCGGATATCTTTTTTGATATCATTCATCACACAGTCCATTTATCTCTTTTTAGACTCTGATACATTGGGACAGTGTTACCACAAACAATAAAAAAAAACATAAAAACAACCAGCAACCATGTTTTCCTGCTACGTTTTTTCCACTTTTAAAATTTCCCAAACCATCCATCATGACGAGCCCTAACGGACTATCGATCAAATAACTGTGGTGTCGGCAGAAAGTATAGATTCTACCTACTACACTTTCCGAACCAAATTATCAGTAGACGTGGCTGGTCCTTTCCCTCATTTTAATAAAACTTTTTATCATTTGCGAAAGTTTAGAGCACATTCTTTGGTCCACGTAGAAAGTTGAAAAAAATATTTATGTCGACTCAGTATAAAATCTCTTGTAAGTTACGACTTGACAAATGTTGAGTACTAAGCTGAGATTGTCTGAAAGTAGATAGGACGTACTTTAAAGTTTTTAACGTGGTTAACAACATGTCTATTAAACAAGTTGACATCGTTTGCTGTATGAAAACTTTCTAGTAACTTAGGTGAAGTTAGTTAAATTATAAAGTGAGCTGTTAGTGTTATTATAATCGAGTATTTGAGAAATTACCTAACATCATTTTTAATCTTAATGCAATTGATCACTTAATTAACTAGCACTAGCTTTAGCTCGTGGCTAAATCATAACAGCCGTTTGATTCGATTGTAGGTTAAGCTACGCTTGACGAGGTTCATCCGTGGATGGGTGACCATAACCATGACTCCTCCGTGCCTCGGAAAGCACGTTAAGCTATATAAATTCCGGCTGTCATCGGTTGATCTTTGTCAGTCGTTACAAGTAGTCAGAAGCCTGTGACATGGGCACTAAACAACTTACAAACATGCTTATAGATTTCTTATATACATACATGTCGTGGCGAACGATATTCAGAAATAAGAAGTTGTGAAGTTGATTACATTAGTACAGAGTCTGTGGTAAACGCCGTGACGTCAGCTGTCATTTGCAAATGGCGCGAGCGATGTCACGTGGATGGAGTCGTATTGGGAAGTGGAAGCTAGGCAGAGCTCAGTTGGATTTGAGACACCAACGAAGACACTAGTCCAGTGCGAAACTGTCTGTTTACCTATCTGAGTTATGTTATGTGATTACTTTTATCAAAGTGAGAATATTACTGCAATGAAGATTATTATTCAACGTTATGTACCTGGTACCACGAAACCCCTAATGTCGGCCCATACCGCTCAGCCATCGCTGACGCCGACATACATATTATAAATAAATTACACCTAGACACACACACATCACACAAACATCTGTCCAGGACAATCGAGTCAGGGCCACTTACCAAATACAAGAACAGGTCAGTCAGATGATCAAGTTTTGCTGTTTCTCCACCTTTATTATTTTGTTCCCAGGTCGTAAGAGCGGCGAGTCCAGCTCTCCTAAGGGTCATAGTCCTTGGAGCACTCCTTATTTACTGCACCACTTTAGTCATGTACGGAAGACCTACAGTCCTGACCTGCACAGCCAGGGTATGGCTGCGAGAGGTCGGGTTCTGTCTCACGTACGGAGCTCTTATGTTGAAGACTTGGAGGTAAGTCATCTATGGAGATTTTTATGTAATGCTGTGCTAGATAAATAATAAATTGCTCTCAACAATAATAGCGATTTTGGCTTAGCATCCCACGCAATTTAAATTTTAAATTAGATGGTTACAAAATTACCGATACTTAATAACATAATATAAGGTCAAAGTTCTTGGTCGTTTACCAACTTAAACATTTCGACTGTGGAAAAGCTAAAACTGTTTTCTAAATTTAATACGCGTGAACTAGACAGTGGAGTAAACTGCTGGTGTTTAGAACACTTATTTGTTTCAAAAAACGTGTTACGTATTAGTTACAACACAATCCTAAAGTGTCCCTAACTTACTTTTATAGTAGTTTACTTTACAGTTATTGTTTATTCAATTTCAAGGAGTATAATGCTGCGTCTAGGTTAATAATATATAAAACGTGTAAGTAATTAGAAACGATTAACAACATTAAAAATCATAGCAATAATTATTTTATTACAACTGATATAATATTAATCTATAAAACAATTTAAAAAAGATTAAAAGAAATAAACATATAAAAAGCATAAATGCATAATTTTGCGCGACACAGGCACAAACGTACAAGAGAAAAGAAATAAATTAAAAGAAAAAACTATAGAATTAAAACCAAATGCTCAAAATCAAAAGGGGTCTGACTCTTACTGGCCAAAAACCACCCCGGGGTCACAGGAACAGAAAATACTTCCACAACCCCCGACTGATAATTGTTAAGCCTAATTCAAAGACAAAACTTTGAACATAACTAATTATTTATCACAAAAAACCAGTGGACCGTCATTAAGTCCGGAATTAGGACCGTTTCCATGAAATTGAACCTCTATGGCCCGCCGAGGGTCACACAAAGCATACCTATCTACCTTTAAGTTGAAAGGACATTACTGAAATCGACGCTTAGCAATCTGTACTATAATAATTTTGTGAATTTAATAAAAAATATAGATAAAGCCATTGGCCTGCAGTGGGCCCATAACGGTCTGGCTATTACTGTCCCACAGCAGGCCAATGGCCTTTTCTTATACAGAGAAGGCTCGAGCACTGATCACCATGTTTTATGATACTTCGTTTAATTTGCTTGATCAAATAAAAGCTTCTTCTGTAAGACATGAGATGTTACGACTTTATCTTGATCTAATTCTCTGAAAACTGGACAAATGAGTTCTGTTCTTACATGATAATGAACCCCCCCCCCCCCAGCATTAATATTTTTCTTCGGACAAAAACAAATAAATGAACTCTTATTTGACTACTCCTTTGAGCATTTCATTTAGGAATACGATTTTTTAGTAGGTGTTAGAACGCTTGAAGGCGGTAGGCATGATTATAACTTGCTAGGAACACTAGAACACTAGATTGACAGTTGATCCCAGTGACCATTATTATGTATAGTGACGGACACTGACAAGAACGAAGTAACGTTTTGTTTGTCAACTTCTCCGCTCTCGCATTTATTTGTGAATCTTGTTGGATTTTGACACCAATTCTTGATCTTATAAAAGAGGTGATTAAATAAAATTATCTATCAATACCTACTATCATTGTTTATGAACATGTTCATGAATTTTAGAAATGTGCTCTAAAAATCTGAATTTACTTAAGATTTTTAATAAATTGCAGTTGGTAGTCGGTTACATTAATTGATCAAATAAAACAAAATTTGGGCTATAATAATTATGAATACATAGAGTAACTCTACAAAGCTTTCGCTAAATTAGGACAAAAATGTATGACGGCAAAGCAATGTCCTTCCAATTTCGAGTTCAAAATTCAATTTCGTTTTTGAATCAGTGTATAGCGAACGAAGTTCTTAATTTGTTTAATTTAAATTGAAATCAGTTTGTGTCGAATTTGGGTACTGTGTGCTAATTTTCACGTTGTTCGGTACAAGCCTTATTAAAAGTTCAATGTTAGGTAAATGGGATGAAACATGAAAGAATTTAAAATTAAGAATTATTGTGAATTGTTATTGCGAAAACATTATAACTGCTAAGTGCTTGAGCTTAAATGTATAAAAAATTAAAAAGTTTATGTTTAATGGGCCCTGATATCCTGGACAAACTTTAAGAAATCTCTTCTTTTCTTATTACAAACCAGACCACGAATACTTTTTCTTGGAAGCAATTTATTACCCGCTGGAAACATTATAAGCCTCTTTAATTATATTCCACATCAACAACTTTTTCTAAATCTTCAATCCGAGACTCATTTCAAGTACATAATTGGGCTTGAACTTTAAGATTACGATCAAGTTTCTTTTAATTAGATACCGGCGGAATGAAATTGTCCTCTTGTCGAGATAAGAATCAAGTTGTCTTTTAAATTTTGGGCCCTCTTCAGAAATGCGTAAATAAAGGGAATCTGTTTACAGGCCCAATTTATGATAATCTACTTTAGGATACTGTTTGCATAACAGGATCTGTTTTGTTTAAGGAAACTGATCTTGCATTCATTAAATACTTATTTCGAAAATGGGATTAGAAGTATGTCTGGAGTGTCTGGTTATTAAGTACGTTTTTGTAGACTGGAACACTATTATGATAAGCATAGAACTAACTTTGCTTTTTGGAAACCATTATGGTGTGGTATTTTAAATGTATTTTGTAAGAACAGCCTGTCCCAAAGTTTGTAATGTTAGTAATATACCTCGTCTCATACAGAACTGACTCGAGTACTAATCACCACATTCACCACACTTGCTCAAATGGCTCAAGGGGGTCATGCAAGATGTTTACTTTCGCCGAACTTAGTGGTGTCTCAGATAAACATAATATGCGCTTAAGAATTAAAGAGTCACATATTATATACAAGATGCTTTACTACAAAGATATTACAATATAAGTACAATTACAGAAATAAAAAAATCAGTGCTAATTGATGCTAAGCACCATGAATAATCTTCGACCGGTATTCTTTGAATCAAGATCTGGATGTCATTGATCTTTAATATTTAATAATATTATGTTATAGAAATTGAACCGTTGTGGAATATTTATTTATTTATCAAAACTCGATTTTCCTTCAACAGGATATCAGTAATATTCCAAGTACGGTCAGCAAAAGCAGTGAAGATATCCGACATGTATCTCCTACGTCGGATCGGTGTGATAGTGGGCGTGGCGTGCGTTTTGCTGGCCATACGGACGCTTGTTGCACCACCAGCTGTCATCGTCGGCAGAACGAAGGATGATCTGAAGGCATACCTTTGTAATACTGATTGGTGGGACCATTCTTTTACTACGTGTAAGTATTTTTCACAAAAGTATATTTTTTTTTTCATACCACCTGCTTGAAAGTTGAAATTATATTATGTCATGCAATCTAAGTCGAAGGATCTAACCTGGTAATATAACCCCCCAAAAAAAAGATAAAGATACCGGGCTGGTATCCGCAACTCCACGTCAAAGCGTATGGGTCATAATCTACCACGCGGGCCCAGTGTGAATTGGTAGGTGCCACATGTCTTCGAATTTATTCCTTATCTCATGAATTTGGAACCTGAACTAAAAGTTTTTGTTACAAATTTTATGTGCCGAAAACAAAAAAGAAATACAAGCTCTTTAGTATGTATATAATATGTAAACAGAGTATTATTTATTATTGGAACTAATTTTTACTGGACGTTTTACCCATAAATATGAACAATTCTCATTATGAAACCAACTCGGAAAATTCGAAAAAAAACTGCTGTTTTATATATTTTGGTCGAGTAGGTATCAAACTTTTGTATGAATACGAAAGTCGCATACAAAAAGCTGTTTTTTTTTTGTGTTCCCTTTCAGCCTGAACAGCCTTTTTCCCATGATTCAAATTACACTTTGTACCTATGTAGCTTTAGATAAAGGTGAAAATCAGAGCATCCATCTTACATCAAGTAGTTCTACTAGCTAGACTAACTATCAATGTTTCGGTAAGATGATAACCGCTTCATATAAAATGTAGTCAGTTTGTTCAGAAACTAGATCAGCTAAAACTACAAACCGGTAGTAAGTTGCTTGTTTAGCTTCTTGCTAATTTCTAGTTTAATCATATTCTGCTTGCTTAAGGTGGATGTGCCGAGGTAGACCGCGCAAATCAAATGTCTTCTGTTTTTTTTATTTGTAAGCAAGAAACATTGTCAAGTTAGAGTCAGGGATGGCAAACCTCGATGTTGAGTGTTATAGGAAGGAAACAGAATTTCGCCTTTGTCTTAGCTTCATATGCCGTCGAAAAACATCACTCTCTGACGTATTACTGGGGTGTTTGTTCCGCCATTACTTCTTACCAGCAAAAACATTAAAAAGTAGAAAAAGGTGGGATTTTTGGAGGACTGCCTTATTTATTTATTTCAAATTCGACTGGCCTAATGTCAAAATTTTGGTTTTTTTTTTCTTTTATTTTGCCAAAGAACTATGTATAACTTCTAACTCTATATTTTATATAATTCCATTGAATGATTATTTCATGAAAAAATTATTTAAAGGGATTAAATCAACTTAGAGGATTGATGATTTTACTTATTACAACTGAGAAAAATATATTTTTTACTGTCGTGAATCATAATTTTAATCACTATTCTCATACAACCTGACACTGTACCTACAACAAATTGCGAATCATCGTCAAGCATATATCAAACCGCTATTTGATATAAAATACGTCTGTAGTTTATAATAGTTACATAGTTCTTTTTTTTCCTTGTATTAAATATTTATCTACCTCACACTGGTCACTACAACTACATTATTTATCTATTGTTACACACACATAACACACGCACAGACACTCACACTCATGCATACTTATCACTCTGCTTTTACGTCGGTGACACCTCACAACCTCGGGTCCAGTTGAAAACCAGCGTCAGGCATTAGTTGTCTGGCTTTTTTGCTGAACTGGACCTAGTTAGCGCAGCCGCAATGCACATTATTCTTTATTTTTTTAGTATTTTTTTTTATCTATTTTTATTATATTATTAACGTGTGCCTATGTCGTACCAAATAAATGCTTTTTCATTCTTTCTTTTTTTTTAAAAACAAAAAAAATGAATATTCCGTGCTGTCCTGGTACATCCCCCTTAAATGCACTATGTAGGTACTGTTGGGGGTTAAACATCATTTCCTCGTTGAATATTCTCCAAGGATTATGTTGACTTTAGAGGGGGAGATAGTTGAGGGGTGGGGGGTGAACGGTTCGGCGGTTTAACATGTCGGAGCGACTTAGTGGGTGAGAAATAATTGGGTGACATGATCAAGTTTACACAGTTTAAGAGATTTCTAACTATCGTTGTGTTATCTATACTATTTATAGTATTTATTCTAAATGCGAAAGCTACTCAATCTGTATGATAGCTTTCATGATAATTCACCAAACTAATTTTAATGCATTTTTGCAAAGAGATAGATTAATCCTTGGATACTTCTCAAACGACACACGAGTGTAATTTATGTTAAGAGCATTGGGCATTTTTGGGACGGGAAAAAGCTACTGAACCATCGACATTTTTATCGTTATTGAAATCGACACCTGTGTGTGTATACACGTACAGGTGTCGATTAGAAATATCGTGTATAAATGATAAAATAAATATAATTTATGAATGCTGAAGAGAAATATCCTATACAGTTTCCTTATGATTTGTTGTTGTTGTTTTAACATGTTTAGTTTAATTGTATAGATATACCTAGTTGTAACACTCATTTTTGTTCAACAGTGGAAGTGATATTTCTGATGTGGGGCATCAGACTCTGCATCATGGTGCGGAAGGCGCCCTCGGAGTTCAACGAGAGCCGGTTCATCTCCATGGCTATCTACAACGAATTCCTCCTCTCTGTCTTTCTCAATATATCCATGTAAGTCTGTCTCTTTCTGTACTGTAATATATTTTGTGATAAGGAAGGGTCAATTTTATTTATTTATTTATTGGATCGCCAACAGAAGAAGAAGGTACGAGAAGAGTAAATACGAGAAACTAGTGTCAAAAGACCAGAAAATTATGTAATTAATTAATTATTGGTGTCCATCATATCTTTTGGACCTATGTCCAAAAAGGTGCCGAGAATCCCAAGATAATGGTCGTTGAATGTGTGCCGGGAACATTATTTAAATCAAAACAAAATTATTTATTTCAGACAGAAAAAGTTCAACTAACCTACTAAGCTTAATAGTATCGGTTTTCTTGCAATCATTCATTACGAGTATTAGTCCTAATAAAATTGATCTGAAAATTTTAATACCTGTAACGTGTCTTTGAAGATTTTTATGGTTCCGTGCCAAAGTCGTAAAAAGGAATCATTCACACATTTGACGGGCATAAATATTACTTTAATTGGTTGATTTTTTAAGTAACTGACTTAAATGAGGTTTTATATGAAAGAGATAAGTACATTTGAAAACTTTTTTTCAAGTTTTGCTTCTGATGTACGAAACCTTTAGTGAACAAGCAGACTCGCTTTTGTAGGTAAGTATTTATATTTTATCAAGAACGTGCTAAGGTATTTCAAACGTTCTACTATCTCACTTTAAAATGAAAATGAAACTCCTATTATTTTGTTCAACGAGCTGGTTTGCGAAGGTTAGAGAGCTAACAACGCAAAGTTTGAAGCACGGAACTCATTAAACTATTGTGGCAGTCTCGCTCCTGGCACAAGCAATTTGTTACAGAGAGATCACAGTTACTTTGATGCAATATGCAAATTATCGACTAAAATGAAGTACAGTGCGTCTTTGACGTCATAATAAATGAAATGTAAGCTCGAAAGTTGTATTATAAAGCAAAAAAGGGCTAAGTTTTACCCGTGAAGAGCAAAAGGCTCCAGATAACGAAAAAAATTGATAGTGTTTTTATTTTATTTTGATTTAATAGTCGCGCGACCGATTGGTTGCATAATAAAATATAATTAGCAAATAATATATTGTTATAAATTACCGAAAGGGGACTCCCTAGAAGGACCTATTATTGAGGTTCTTCAGAAAGGTCAGGTGCGTAGTATTTGCAACCGGCGAGTGTGTATGACAACATGTATTAAACAAAGCAAGAGAAGTATGTAAGAATCATAGCAGATGGCACTCTATAGTTTCTGCCTACCCCCATGGGAAAAAGGCGTGACTTTATGTATATTGTACATGTGTCCCTGATTTAGATTCAATATTCTTGCCCTATCATTAATTCAAAGTACGTTCATGCACTTCCTCAGTGACTTCATTATTCAAATTATATTTCAAATCAATCACAAGCATTTTCTATTTAAACTAATTATTTTGAAAGAAACTTGTTACATATCAAAAGATTGTAACGTCGGCGCCGGGGTGTAATCCTATACTTTTTATTTAATTACTTATTGCCTGCGGCATTGTCCGGGTTCACAGCCAAGTTGGTTTTGAAAGAAGGAACAGATTTGATGGCTTGTTTTTAGCTATTGAGATGTTGTTTACATTATTTTCATCTTAAACTAACGTTAACGATTCCCACACCATTAACGTTTAAGACATTTTCTGGTTCATAAGCCCGCAAAATTTGTTACAACAATAGAATAGAATTATATATTTATTTGCTCGTTTGTTAAGTCTCTCAGTAAAAGTATAAAATTATAACGATTGTGAATCTTGCAATTATTGATCCTTACATAAGCAGCTTAGCAACCATGAGTTGTTTTATATTATCTATAAGCTACATTTGAACTAATACTTTGAGCGCTTATGCAGTTCGGTTTATAATTTAAAATTTAAAATTGTGTAGGTAATAATTATTTATTACTCAAGTTATTGAGCTAATTCTAAGCATTTTGCTTCTGGATGCATTTTTTGTAATCGTTCCTCGCAAAATAAACCGCAAATATACCTTGAACTTCAAATTATCGACTGAAATACAAAAATTGGTTTACTTTCGTTTTAAGTGAGTTTAGCCCGTTTTTATTTTTTTGTTACATTTAACACAAAACCCCATTCAAGCTGATCTTAACTTTGGCTAAGCTAAAATGTTTGATGAGCTACAAAATATTTCAACTACATTTCAGCTATAATTTCTATCTCTAGTATAAAAATTGTGGCCATCACTTATTTAGCTAAAATAATGTAGATTCTTTTTCAGTTCCACAGCTTTTTAAAACTACAATCAGCCTTAAAAAATACACTTTCAATATCTGTATAGACCCCAAAACTAATAATAATATCAAAATTCAATTCTCAATCACTTGATCCTCAAACAAAATTCCACAAAATAGTCAGTCGTTAGGAGCAATTTGCATCTCGCAAGAATTTTACTTCAACTGAATTTTATTGGAACATTTATGACCCGTCTTACTGTCTTCAAAAACGAATTCCGATTCTGAAACGGTGGCAATTTATGTTACTGTAAAGGCAAAAAAAGATTTAGTACCTACAATGTAGAATGAACTAGATTTCTTGGATAATTGACTCTTTGTTCGGGGTTTAGACTTTTTGGGTACAATTTTCAATCTTGAAGAACTCAGGGTATGGTTTGGGCCTTTTATTCAATCTGATTGAAGTGTTAATGGGTCACTTGAAGTAGCCACCGCCTTTTAGCTTCGGTTTTGATTAATTTTCTGCTCCAAGAATTTGTTAAGTCGGATTGAGCCCAAAAAGAACAAGTTATTTCGGTAACAAGATTAATAAATTGTTCTATGAAACGTTCCTTTGAGTTTTAGTTATACTTAGGTACTTGTAAGTAGGTACTGTAAAAATAATTTGTGATAATTGTGTTTTGTTAAGACTGGTGGAAATTGTTTTTAAAATTGTGGATGCATTTAAATTATGAATTAACTAGGTATCGTTTCAGCGCATATATTTTTAAGTACATGATTCAAAACAGTAATTACATAAAGAAAACATTTCACATCAATTAGTCACTCAGTTCAATGTAGTAAAAAATCCACGTTTGTCCAAGATAAAACCCTGCAATAAAAATAAAATAAAACTTGTACAAGCGCAAGCAATAGATCTCTGTCATTCTTGCTCGCAGGCCATAAAAGAAAAAGAGATAAGATTCAATCACAAGAAACTTCGCCGATAAAAACTGCAGCCGGAACAAAAAGTAGTTACCTTCATTAAAATATTAGTCGAGAAAGTGGAGCACTAGTAAATCAAGTTCGAGAAGTAGTTGACAAACTTTTTGATATTACACCAGAGCTAGGGCACACAATGATTGTGTTGTGAGCAGAGTTTAAGAATTTCTTGCCAAGTTCCAGTGCATAGTTTGACATTTTTCCGAGCAATCTGGAAATGGGTAAAGTTTTAGTGTCAACTGCTTATCGTCAAGGCAATAGGAAGTAGGTTATTGCTATGTTGTTCCCTCATTCATTGTATATTGTCATAGTGCATTGTTCTTGAAGTCTTACAATGTAAGAGTATTAATGCTTGTGTACAATAGATGTATGTTTTATTATTTCAAGGCAACGTTGTTCTGTTATTTCGTTAGTTGTTGGCATTTGTAATCGTTGTTAAGATATTCCTTACCATGTTTAACTGTGGATACGATATTCGTCAATTCGTCAATCCACGCATACGTTATAACATAGCAAATTTTAAGCGTTCTAATAATCGTTATTCCATGGGCAATAGCGTACCCGTTATCTACCAATATTTTGTGATCCTGTCCCATGTTTGAAATATCTTAGGATATATTTTCTGACTTTAAAATTAGTTTGTACAAATTGTTGTTAAATCTGGTCATACCCCATGTTTTCCAATGATTGCTGCCCAATAATATGTAGGTATCCAGGTCTGTAAACTGTGTACTGGTTCTGTAATGTGTACTGGTTAACTAAAGAGAAAGAATAAGTTATTAAACAGAAGTAGGTATCAAAGACAATGTTCATATTGTTTTTACACACACGATAAAATAGAAGACAAATTATAGTTCAAATTACAAACCAGAACCGTATTTCCAAATTTTCTGATACCAGTTCTTCTTTCCAGGTTATTTCTACAATCACCAGCAAACCCGGACCTCCTGTACATCATCTTCTTCTGCCACACGCAGCTGACGGTGACGCTGCTTCTCTGCTTCATCTTTGGGAGCAAGGTAGGCACGGTAAGGTTACGGTCAGACTGTATGTATGTACCTCTGTGTTGGTTCTGCACTTGACCTTTCGTCTCGCCGGTTTTCACTGTGTCATGACGGTAGTTTTTGCGTGGTTTGCTGTCATTCGTATTATTTTTTACAATAGTATTAGCTGTGCCCTGTGGGTTTGTCCGCTTTTAGGGGTTGAAGTGTCATATTACATAGCCTTACTATGTTAGGAATGAGGTATAAAAAATAAATGCAGATTTTTGATCACAGGGGCAATTCCCGTGTCAAAGTAAAGTCCAATTATTTATTTAAATTAGGCAATTTAAAAGGCACGTCTGATCGTCAAACTTGTTAGTTAAATAATATATAATGATTCTAGTTACCCCTTTCAAAAGGTTGTTTCGTATGGAGAAGAATGCACAAGTAACTCCATACTTAACTACGTGTTTTAAATAATTACGTTCGCATTCTAATCTATATCTTAGTCTAAATAAATACGTGTAATTTCCTTACATTTTTGACAAGATAAATATTGAGTCATGAGTGTCGCTGGGATTAGATTTCGACCAGATTTTATACGTTTTTAATGAGGAACAGAAGTTAGCCTTCTGATTGAGAGTTTCCAAGACTAGCGTGTTCGAACAAACATTTTAAAACTTTTATATACAGGGTGTAAAAAGACGCTTAACGTAAACGAAAACTACATATTCTACCCATCACTGGAATAGTTTTTTTCTTCTAGAACATACCTGGGAATTCACTGGTTTTGGAGATATTGAAGGTCAAAGTGCAATCTTTTTTCGTTTTTTTTTTTCAAAATTGTATTTCAAGTATCATTTTAAACTTTCTTCTGAACAAACAAAGCAAATTACGCATTTGAAGTTACAAAAATGCAATAAATAGGTACTAAACAAGCGGGCCGGTCGGGTCAACGACTAAGCGCGAGTGGCCATACGCTCAGCTGATCGAAAGTAGCGTTCCGTTGTCGCGCAATGCAATGCGCGCAATAAAAACATCTCTTTTTTAAAGATGAAAAAAAGTATTTTCCCAGCATTATTTTTTGGTTAAATTTACTTAATTATATGAACAGAATGCGTGGTTATCGGCTATGTGATTGGTCTTTTTACACTTTGTATAACTATATTTTTTGTATCGTCAAGACACAGTGAGAACAACAAAATACAGTCAGTTTAATGGTAAAATTTGTCACGACGCAGTGATGATAGTGCCTTACGCTTACGAGTATTAGTGCTCCCTGCACTTTTTGCCGCTTTCCAATAATCCTGTGTGTACCGGGGTCTTCCTGCCTTTTGTGTGATGTTTAATGAATGTTTTAGGATTCCTGATGGGAATAATTATTTTCATCTTAGATTATTTCTACATCTTTATTAGTTTATCCTACTTGTCTCATACATAAGCGATTGGAAGGATAACAATATCCATACAGGAAATTGTGTTATATTTTACTGTACAGGGTGAAATAGACATACAACATGATTAGATATGAATATGTTATTTTTTTGTTAGCTTTTTCTGTTTTCCAGACGGCACAAAAAATGGTTGGATTTTATGTTTATTTTTATAAAAGTACACAAGGTTGTTGGCTTATACGTTCGTCTTTAACCTATGGACTGACATTCTTAATTACAGTGACAGAATTAGCAAAAAACTAACTAAATAACAATAAAATGCAAATAAAGGATACAGCATGGAAGGGACATCTGGATACCATGAGTTCTGTTCCTCTTAGTGTAGATTGCAGTCAACTGCAGTCCCACCTGATGGTAAGCAGTGATGCAATCAATGAAGATGTAACGCACTGGTTTATTAAGAGCCTATTCACTCTAGCCATGAATACACCTAAATACTTATCGAAGGGGAATTGTGTTGTTCCTGTCCTTCGATATATGCGGTAATAATCAACGACGATAATTATGAATTTAAAAAATCACATTGGTACTTGTCCTGATTTGAACCAGGATCTTGTGCATGAGAGGTAGACCTTAACCTTAGTGCCATTTATAGCCAGAGGCTATTCAATTACAAATACTCTAATGTCTCCAAAAAACCAGCTTTTAAATTGAGCATCGTTCTAGAATCCCAACGAGTCTAATTTGATTAAAATGTTTGAGGTTCAAAAACAAACACTTGTAATTATTCGTAGGTATGTGGACTAACAAAAGTTAAGTGATCGAATTTATAGGCGGCGTGAGCTCGTAACGAGCGAGTTTAACTTTGCGTGTAAATTCAATTGATTACTCTCGGTTTTTGATGTTTATTGGTAGATTGGTAGATAGTAGATAAATATCGAAGTAGTTGATTTATGTATTGAGCTTAAAATGATCTGAATAGATCACGATCATGGGTTTTGTAGTAATCCTAGCTATATTGTTAAAGCATTTATACGTTCAAAAGTAGAGGTCTCCTTATGACTTCTGGCATCTTTTTTATAAACTGCCTTTGTCTATAGTAAACATCCTCTTTAATTTAAACACTTTCTTATTTCTTTTCTAAACCTTCTTGGATCCCAAGGGTGCTAACATTTTTTTTTGTGTTAAGATTTATATACGAACTAGGTCTATCATCCACATGCTAACTAGTTTTGCAGTGTATTAATAGTCAATAAACAGAGTGTTACAATAACTACTTTAATAATTTAGTGTAGTAAAAAAAATTAAAAGAGTGTGCTTAGATGGTTTGGTCATGGTCAGGATGAATGAAAAGCGACTAACGAAAGGTAGATGTAAGTGGGATCCCCGGGACCCCACGCCCTAGAAGGACATACATAGACCTTATTGGTGAGGTTCTTCAGAAAGGTCAGGTGCGTAGTACTCGCAACTGGCGTGTGTGTATGACAACACATATGAATGTAAACGAAGCAAAAGAAGTATGTAAGAATCGTAGCATATGGCGCTCTGTAGTTTCTGCCTATCCCCATGGGAAAAAGTCGTGAGTTTATATGTATATGTATGTTAATAAATAAACAAATACTCCTCAACTATCACACAACGCCATCTAGTCCTAATCTAAGCAGAGCTTGTGCTGTGAGTACTAAACAGCTGATCACCATACTTTATACACATGATCGTCCTCATCACACAAACATTTGTATTGGGTGTAATTAAACCCACAATCTCCGGCATAGCAGTCAGGGCCACAAACATCAAGACCAACAAGCCAATCAAACATATGACTTGTTAATAAAACAAGTTTAACTGTATCTGCTCTAAATCTTAGCATCCATTAGTGTTGTTTAAAACTTAGATTACAAAAGCAAGTAAGTATAATACTTGCCAAGAACCTTTAAGGTTTTGATAGTTATTATAACTTACTTTAATGTTTTACTTAGAAACTAGATAGGTAGGTATTGTATTGGCAAATCGGTGCTGTGTTAAATTTGAATACTAAAATCGGGGTGAGCTTATTGTGCCTGAGATAGGTATATTAATTCGCAACGGCACGTGAAGCCATGTCAAAAATCATCAACCATACAACAAGAAATATAGAAAGCCGACCCTGAAATAAGTGAAAAACAGTCTTAAAAAATAATCCATCTTGAGGTTTAGCAAAATCTTAGCAGGCAAACAACAGGCCTAGCCATATTACAAATGCTATTTCTATTCTATTTCAGAAAAAAATAGTGTATATGTAATCAGCTGCTTGTCAACTGCCAAGTGTATTTCATTTTGAGCCATAAATTAAAAATTCTACTCGTTAACACTTGACAGTTGACAAACAGCTTATTCCATACAGGTACGCCATTTTCTTTCTATTGTCGCCTTATCAATTACGATAATAGAAATAGAATTTGTAATATGGCTAGGCCTGATGGCTAGCCTTGCAGGTATACTTAAAAAATACTTTTATATTTTCTTTTATTAGGTTGGCTTTTCATACTAGCAAAGTCAATCTTCCCCAAGTATGTTTCTCCACGAACAAATTAAGCTGCACCACGTTGCAGCAGCTCACCAACTTATCCAACACCACTTCTCCATAAGGAGATAAGCTAGAAAAATTCAAAATTAATTTTGTTCAACAAGTGTATCTCTTTATTCTTCAAAGTTGGAGGTAGTTCTAAACTCTTAACACTTTCAACTTTCCCCCTACGTAAGTACCCACGTACGGGGGGTAGTAGCTAATGGAAAAAAAACCTGTAAAAGTTTATATTGAATCATGAAAGTGGACGAAGTTTTAAACTGATTGCTCAGGAGTTCGCTGAAATTAGTTTCGCTACAGAATTTCAATTGGCAGGTAAACTGTAAAGCTTATAAGTTGCTTCGTCAGAGTCTCGTTCGAAAAGCTATCGTGATAGGGTGTCGTGTTTTTGCGAGGAGAGGGTTAATAGACAAATAAAGACGGCCATGTTTTGATGGAAGATTAATCTACTGGTATCGGTATGTAGATCATCCATTGCATATCAGGGGACGAATGGGCCCCTCAAAAGTTCCAGGGGACGAGTGGGTACAGGGTGCGAATCTTAGGGGACGAATGGGCTCTGACCCATTGAAACACCTTCAGGCCTCGGAACTCCTTTGAGCCAATACCTAAGTCTCGGCTGCTCAAGGTCATTTTATGTCATAAAAATAAAATAAAAAATGATAAAATGATGTTTCTTTTGTAAATAGGTTTTCACAAACACTTTTACACGTCATTTTTTAACTGGTAGATGAAATCGGAGTTTCACTAACTGACTACTCTGAAAAGAAACACCGAAAGAAACTCAGTGGTCATAGCCTCTTTTAAAGTCCAGACAATATCTTGGTCAAATCATGTAAGAACCATGCAGATTAGTGTCTGAGATGGTCAATTAAGGAAAGAACCACACAGATATGAGGGGACCAGATCAGTCAGTGCAAGCATTAGTTAGTAGGTGCTATTCGTCGGTTTCACCCGATCTTTGGAGTGTCCTCGTAGCACAATTTTCAGTATTGACTACTGAAAATGCAAAACCTTCCAATCGAATTTCTGTATAATATAATAATAATACCAAACCGGTACTGTTCCAATGTAGGGACTGACTTTTTCTTCTCATACAGAAAAGGCACACGCATTGATCGCCTGGCTTATCCAGGCGGGTAAAATTAACTACAAACCCGGGTTTCTTCAAAAAGTTTTCTATCACCAACGACAATGAGGTCTAAGAAAAACCAAAGAAAGTACATAAGTGAATTGGAAATAAATAAAAGCGACTTACCCTCTGGGCTATCACGAAATAAGATAATATTTATGAAATTATTAATACCAGCGAAACCTTGTCGTCTGTAATAAACTTTTCTAATCTCCACCACACGCCCCATTTCCCCTTAGCTTTAATATTACATAAACTCATGTACCTTAACATCTAACGCAAATACCCCAAGGTTATCGGTCCATAAGCTCAATTGATTCTACCTTGCCTGGTTTTACGCTCTAATAATTAAATCTGGGGTGCTAAACACAAATACCGTTACGAAACGTCAATCCCAGTTTGGATTTTGGGCTTCGAACTTTGTTTATCCCCTGAAATTAACAATCAATGCTGGATTACTTTTTGATTGAACACTCTCGCTAAAATAGGGTTGAGCTACTTCCTGATTGATAAATGCCTCATGCCTGTTGTGACAGATCGAATTAAAGGGCTATTCACATGTTTGTCCATAGAAAAATCTTCCTATGACGTAGTGACAAAAAGCAAAAAGAGTATGCTTAGATGGTTTGGTCACGTTGAAAGTATCAACGAACATCTACGTTTAAATCACAACGTTGCCTTACCACATCATTCCTTAATGATCTTATAATATATTATAGCTATAAAACTTAACAGTATAAGCAGCTAAGCACTCAGGTATTAAGTAAGCCGTCAAAGCAGTAATTGCTGTTAAATTGGCCGCGATCCCAAAAGAAGCTGGCAAGCGCTCCTACATATACCTCGTTATGCAATATTATATGACGCTACTTTATCTTGTGGCTGGGTTATGAAGAAAATGTTATACCTTTGTTTGTTGTGTTTTCTTCAATTTGGTGTTTCAAGTCCAATTGGTTTGGGCTATTTTAATTTGGGTCTTTTTTTCTTCTAAACCTTTTCATTTTAACATGAACATTTTTTACCTTTTGGTTTGGAATTTTAAGAAGATTTAACTCAAGGAGCACTTGAATATTATTTATTGAACATAATTTTTATTATACTACACGCGACCAGACCCAGACCTCTGCCCCCTCCTCTGCTGTGGCTTGTTTTGCCCAACAACAAATGTTCAAGTGACTGCCGGTTGGTTGATTCTATTATGCTAAACCTGCTACGTATAATCCTATTTTTCTGTAACAACTTAAGAAAGTCAATTCCCGTCATTGAAAACGTTCAATATCTAGTCGTAATCTGAATTAAGATAAAGATACCGGGCTGGTATCCGCAACTCCACTTTAAAACTCGTATTTTGCGTATGGGCCATAAGCTACCACACGGGCCCAAAGCGAATTGGTAGATGCCACATCTCTTCGAATTTTTGGTTCTAGGACATGCCGGTTACCTCACGATTTTTTCCTTCACCGTTTTTGAGAGCAGTGGTGATGAAATAAATTACACAAAGTAATGCGCCTGCCTGGGTTCGAACCCACGACTTACTGTTCGTAAATAGGAGCCGCCACCACTAGGCCACCGCTGCTCTAGTTGTAATCATAATGCAAATACAACCAATGTCAAAAACTTATTTTTGACAAAATAGGGCCAAGATGCGAACGAAATTTAAAATACGTGAACCTCACTTCCCATTGGAATTATGTGAAGCACATAACATTTTACCATCATGTTTTTCGCAAAAGATGAATTGAAATCATGGCAGTACCCATGGAACCCTAAAAACAATGACAAAGGAAAATCCGACCCAAAAACGTTTATCGAAAAACCTCTTCTGTGTGTAGACGAGGCAAATTGAGTCTCAGGGCTTTGAGCATACGGAAATGCTATCATCTTTACGTGTCTCTAACAATCCTCACATTTTCCTCACATAAAAGTAATCACACTC
This sequence comes from Euplexia lucipara, assembly GCA_921972225.1. Lineage (NCBI taxonomy): Eukaryota > Metazoa > Arthropoda > Insecta > Lepidoptera > Noctuidae > Euplexia > Euplexia lucipara. Next base: position 2,197,574 of record OV179143.1, read on the forward strand.
AAACATGTTGGGAGTTTTAAAAGGGAAATACGATTTTTCATTAACGAACATCGTTGCTATTGACTGAGGTACTTCTATTTTTCCTTTATCGTCGCTTCTCGATACTGCTATGCAATGTTTTAAGTCTTAATACTTATCTAGGTTAAATCTACGTTTGAGGAAATTGGATTCTTTACTATTTGTATATTTTTTATTGTATTATAAGGACTGAAAGTTTATTGATTTAATCAATGTGATGCCATGAGCTCGGTTCATGATTTTGGACCCTTTCAGTGTTGAAATTATTCGTCGATTTTTTTTTCTCATCTTTTATGCATTTTTAACTGTAAAAAAAAACATGGAAAAACATCATTTCTATCTCATCCAATGAGATTTTTATTTTTAAAGTTGATTAACCTATTTTTATAATCTCACTGGATTAGATTGAAATCATGACTTTGAATAGTTTCAAGTAAAAAAAAACCAGAAACCATACCATTTTGATGGCAAAACATATAATCATGTATTGAACTGATGGTATCACATGATTGTGCGTCAATGTCTTTTTCAACTTGTCCTTCCTTAATACAACTTCTGAATAAAAATGTAAACTGTGTACTTTGAAAACCATAGAAATGTATAGGAAAACTTAAATACTATCGATGAAGTGTCTTCAGTTTTATAAATTTAAACGTTTCTGTTACCAGGCCTACATGGTTTACAAGGGGCACGGCAAAGACGAGAGGGAAAAGACTGGCAAGTTCAGATCACGACCAGCGGAGTCTACTTATACTATGACGACCAATCGCAGCGCAAGGTTCTGCGACAATATGACTGAGAGAGAACTTGAGGTGAGCATTACGTCTTTTGTATAGTCTTCCACTATTTTGAGGCAATTGAGCAAGCAATGTATGTTGATTTTGGTATAATTTGCGTTCACAGTCCCCTTCGTTTTGAAGAGTATGCATATCATTTATTGCCAAACAAACAAAATAGATATCGATGAATATACAAATTATAATTTTATCAATGAAAATACCCAAATGAAAGGTTGCATTGTATGTTTCGTAATGTTAATAAGCTGCTGATAATTTTGGGTAATCAGATTGATTATATTTTGGTTCATAATTAAAGAATCTCTATCAAATAATCACGTTGAAATGATGAAATTGTGATTAGATTTGCTTTCGTTCAACAGTACTACTAAGAATGCTGTACCTGATCCAATTTTCACCTTAGACAAAGTAAGGGGATTTGCCATGAGAATTTTCGTAGCACGAAGTGTTACCTTGTGCCTGGTTAAGGCAATAGGCAATTAAACAAAAACGTAATGTGAATGAAACACAGATACTCGTACATTTACCATTTGATTGCAGCTAACCAATGCGGTAAATGGGCCTTAATTAATTTATTACTTATTTTTTACTTAAATCTAATACCTAAAACTTATTAAAAACAAAGCATTCCTTTTGAATTTACTCAGAGAACAACAGAAAAGGTCCGTCTCACTCGCTATGAGGGGATGATGTCACATATACATATATTCAGCATACATTTAAATTGAGATTTAAATGACAGTATAATTATATCTTGTAGTATGAAATTGGGTTTTTCTTTTTCCGAAACCATACAGACACGTAAACAAGAACTTAATTATCTTACCGTGGCCGTAAATACTATAACTTGAATATAAGCTGAAAATCTGAGAGTTATTTCACAAGAGAATATTATGAGAATATTGTAAAACAGTAATTAAATACACTTTAGGGCTAATAATAACAACATTTTTCTGCAATAGGAGGAGTTCAGAAAAATCTGCAACCAATTAGAAAAACTCCGAGAGCGGTGTGGACCTGGAGCAGTGATATCTCGAAGAATAGGAGCCATGCAAGACGCCTCAGCAGTTTATGATAGAAAACCTCCTCCATCCGACCACTCAGCGCCTTTGAAGCTGAATACAGTATTCAGTGCTGTGGCTGATAGGCTAATGTGTACGGTTACACCTGCTGAAGAGTCCTCAAGTAGTGGTAGGGACCTACCTTTCGAAGCTCCACCAGCTTACAAACATAAGACCTTCAGTCCAACTAAAAGCACAGAAAACAGCAACGCAGAACAAAGCCAGACAGATGTCACGACTGATTCTCCTAAGAAACGCGCAGAACTCAACGAGGAACCAAAAGAAGATAAACAAAATGGAGTCTTCAAAATATCCGGTGAAGCTAATTGTAGTGATATTCGACCACCAGAAGTAAGTCGTAACGGTTATAATAATAAGAGTGAGAAAACTAGTGAATTGAAGTCAAGTCCTACTAGTACTGAAACTGTGAAGGGTGTCAGGTCAGGCCACGCAAGGACTCATGCTATAGTTATTAATTTAGATGATAAGAGTCGCTTTACTGAAGAGGTCACTGTCTAAATAAAGACTGTACTTATGTTTTCATTAGGTAAAGTGTGGATGTATGAACTGCGCGTCAGTGGTAACACTTTGACCTTAAGCTGGTTTGCGTATAGGAAATAGAGTTTTAAAGAATACGGAGCCAGCTGACACTGCTTATGTTACCACTGACAGTGGCGTACCAAAGATTGATCATGAAGTGTAAGAAAAATAATCGTTTAAAGGTTTAAATTATTTATTTTTGAACAACTTTGTACTGCCCTACTAAAATTTTAATCTATATAGTGCGATTTATAATTATCTGTACATGGCACTTAAACATGTTAGTTTAGCAGGAAATGCCTTTACGTGGAAAGTGGATTTGCCGCAACGTTCCAATGTGATTGAGCTTGAAACCTTAACCCTTTCAACGCGTTATGGCTTTCATTATTGAATTACCACCACTATTATAATGGAGTAACAGTGAAATCTTAGATAAACTTGTAAGCGAGAGATACGTTACTTTACAAAATATACACAATAGTATTTCGGTCCATGTCGTAAGCGTAAATTCGAACAATTTTTAGGTTTAGAATAAAACGAATGTGCTATATTAAGGCTTAAATTTAAAAGCATAACAGTTAATGTCTCGCATGGATTTGAATAAAACCTTAAAACCAACTTAATTAGTAATATATTCAAATGGAATATTTCAGTTCTTAAATCGTACGTTTCGACATTCCGTTTGCGAAAAGCATTCGCGGTAGAGGTAAAAAAATTTTTTGGGTGCGTTGTTTTAAAGTTCATATAAAAAAAAACACTCTTTTAAAACAAAAAAATAAATAACAGCAGGTCATTGGTATTATTAAACCAATGACGTAGACGATGAAGAAAAAAATTCATTGTAAAACCATGTGCAATCTTGGACTGTGGTGATTCGAGTCTGTTTCGTGACTGAGGCCCGTAAACTTGCTTCTCTCTTGAAGCGTTAACGATAAAGGAACAGCAATTTATGTGATTGACATTAAGATAGAGTCGGAACTTTTCGTCCAAACCTTTATCGTATGGACTATTATGTGTTTGGCAAGAATAGTGCACTATGTTCGGAGAATAGTTGAAAAGAAACCGGATTGCATACAAAAAAACTAAAAAAATTAAATCGAAAATCTTTTCCAGCATTCCGTTACACTTGGTGGTTGTTATTTTAGTTCAATTTCATAAATGGTGCCTCCAACGGCTTGAAGAGTAATTTTGTTTTAAATATAAAAACAGACAGAAATTCATAGGCTTGTAAACATATTATAACTATCTTTTGCGGCGTAGTCTGATAAAAAATATGCAACATTCAGAAAACGGGAACTTTATTACGGGAACTAGATACCACTCTGAAATAATGAACTTCAAATTAAAAAAATAACCTAGGTTTGAAATTATTAGCATCGGGTCATTAAAATTGAGCAAGGACGAATTTAAGCACTATGGACCTTCTGTACCTTATCTATCTTGTGTTCATATTGCCTGCCAAGCCCAGGCAATTGAAGTTTGTCATTAAGGCCGGTATTTGGCAGGATCGCTCTCGCCAAGACATCGATCGCTCCAAGCGTCACTTCAACAACTTCCGTACGTTTTTCTTCGGACGTAGAACTTTCCTGTATTTTGTATTGAAGATATCTTCTGAGATATAACATGATCTAATAGGAACAATAGATTGACGTAGAAGCTGCACCTCTACAAGTGAGTGTTATTTAGAAATTTGATTACAACAATAATTTGCGGATTTAATTTAATCTAATATCATAATATGAGGTATTCATTGGAGTTTATGACATTGTATGAGTTAATAATTGTAATTTATGACATTTTTATGGTAATACTCTCATACTATTAAACATTTTGCATGCCTACCTTGGTGCAACACAGTTGACTATGCATTCAATTTACATTTGGAAATGTATGACTATTTGACATTAAAATTTGAATTTAATGTCGTAATTCCTAATTATCAAAATCCGGTTAAGTGTCAGTGTGGCTTTTTTTCATTCATAACTTTACGATCTGTGACTCATATTGACTGGAAGATCAGGATTTCTTACGATGTTTCCCTGCACCGATGTCAGTGATGTCTGAGAGAGTTGAAAGTAGGTACATATGAATTGAAAAAGTAACATTGGTGCTTGCTCGAATTTTAATTCACAATCTCGTGCATGGAAGGTGTACGCCTTTATTATGGAACATTCAGACATTTTTGTTAGTGTTGAAGTGAGTAACTTTGCTGGATTTCCTGTAGGGATGAAGGTCAAGCAAGCTATAAGTGCGCATTGCATTATTCGTACAGTTTTCAGAATGGGACATGATGACATTTATGTTAGTGTTGAAGCGAGTTACTTCGCTGGATTTCCTGTAGGGACGAATGTCAAGCAAGATATAAGAACTCATTGCATTGTTCGCACTTTCATAGCAATCTTTGGTACATCCATACTTCGAGTAATAATATTGTAAAAGCTAGTCCTTACTGTGATTCTTAGTAATATGTATGTTCGTTTATTAATAGTTTCCAAGATGCATATCAAAGTACTTCCGTGTTCGTGTGTTATTCCGGTAAATGTTAACTTTTAAAATGGAAATCTATAAAAATGTTGGATGCTTGAATGTTTTTGTTTAACTCATGTACCATTTGTTGTGTTCTATTTTTTTCTTTTCTGTGAGAAATATCCTGGGATTTGAGACAGTGAAACTTTAGCATATTTTGTTACTGGAATATCTGTCTAGCATCTGTCTAGTTTATTTTTATTAACTGGTTTTGCGGCCTGTAGCGCGCTGTTGAAAGTTCTGGATTGGAATAAAGTTTTTCCATCGACCATTTCGAAGTGGCAGCCCAGATTTTGAAAATTGGCGATGCAGATGTGATATCCATGTACTCCGAAAAGTAAGTACAGACGCCAGCACATCAAGTTACCCCAATAAGTCAAATTTTCCCAACTGAATATGAACCTTATTCTGTTTAACATAAAGTTGAAAAACGATCAAAGAAATTTGACACATTGTGGTAACTTGACGTGCTAGCGTCTGTACGTTTAGCAAAACCAAACCTTTCAGAATTTAAATTATTTCCTTTTCTTCGAGTTTATAGTTTAAGACTGTCGCAGGATTCGTCCCACAAGAGAATGTACCAAATGCCAACAACTCACACAACTCACAAATGATTGTATTTTTATTAGTACCTTGATAGACGCTAATTTTGCTTTTTTCAACGTAAACATGGTTTCCGTTATTCAAATGTTTGTCAATTGTTTATTTTATTTTTTATTTTCGGTTTATTTACAGAACCAGAATGATTGGAAGCAATAATTACACACAGCCGTACAATAAATCTTTTGATGTGATTTGTAATTTAATTATCTAATCAAATCAATCAAAAGTTTTCAGAACTAATTAATTACCTTGAACTACAATAAATTAATAATTACATTTTGAAATTACTTTTAAATAACAGTATAAACAAATTCAAAAGGCAATAAGTAGTCTAACAAAATTTACAGCTTCGTACATTTACGGCTTCCAAACATTTTGCGGAATGACTAGAAGTCTCATTGGCTGGGTAATGTGTTATTCCTACCGTGCAGGCATTCAAGTTAAAGTTTTGAGCAAAAACTTCATTTTGGTATGTTTGCAAAGTAGTTATCGCCATCATTAATATGCAAGAATCTTTCAAGCTTAAGCTTACTGCAACTGAATTTTTGAAATGGTAAGAATTTTCTTGATTATGACACAGCTGTTGTTTTTTTTTTATCGATAACATTGTTGTCAGTAGTTCGTAATTTGAAGTGTATGCAATACCTCTATAATTGTTAAGAACAATGATATTATAAGTAATAAGGTGTAGATAGGTTACCTAAACAACATTCGATCTTCAAAAACGGCTCACTAACGCACGCACGTGTCCGTTGCCGGCGCGACGCGACACTGAGATGAATTGTGGCTAGTTAGCCACATTTTAACGTGTCGCTTTCTGAGCGCTTATAACCCATCTACACCTTTTCACTTATAATATCATTGGTTAAGAAATATAATATAATTTGTTACAGTTTTGTAATATTTTATCGTAAGTTGATGATGTAATCACCATTATAATTATTGTTTGTTATGTCCGAACAATTTCTGCATTGTTTCCCAAAATTAAAACTAAAAAAGCATAAAAGTGTCTATGAATTTATGCTAAGCATTAAGGAAAACACTGTTTTGTTGATTAGAAGCAAAGAGATTTATAAAGACTATAGAGCGGGCATGTCAAGGAAATGTCATAGAAACACTTTGCTCCTATGTCTCAGTAACGCCATCTAGAATAATATATGAATATTGGAGCGGCAGCGGAGCGTACTAAAAAAAACTCATAACTTGTGTCCGGCAGGACACACTTTTTCGGACGAAAATTTTGTTTGTGATGTCCGGTCTATAGGTATTGAATGTCTTTGATTAGAAGACAAATCAAAAGGTGCGAGTAGGTAGATAAGAGGCTAACAGCGACTATTTAGAAAAGTATAGTTTTACTTTTTGTATTATTAAGTAATTATTTGATTCAACCTTTAGATTTTAGTTCGTTATAAAATCAAGCTATAAAAATAAACGTATGTTAGATACTTTGTTTGCAATTTAGCGCTCAATGAAACGCTTTAACGTGAAGTAATATTTAATGTTGTATTAGATAAAACATTACCTACAGGTTAAGAAAGGTGAAAATCTGAATTTTTAAGATTATTCTGAGCTCCTATTTTGCGCACAGTCTGCTCTGTGATTAATTGGGTAATTTATAGTAACTAGTCTCGAAGCAATGATTAATTACTAACCCTCGGTCTAGCCATCTCTATTATTCAAAGAAAGCCTATATTAATGCCTGATTTCTTTAATAATAGTAATTTTCATTGCAAGCCAATTGACTTCGCTTTTGCCTTACGCCGCACTGTGTGGTATTAGGCCCCAAAAGTTGGCCAAAAATGGATATTTTTTTTATTAGTATACTACTACATATTACTGATCTTTTAAAAGTTAAGTAGTTGGCCAATAAAATGGCCAAAGAACTCCGAGCCAACTCGTCAACTCTTGACGCACTTGTAGTTGGAAGTTGAGGTTCGCTTACAGTGGTCGTGTGATTGTTCGATACGCTCAAATATTACTTGTTTTTATAACGTGATATTTTAGGGACAAACGGTTTTGTGGTGGTTTTTGTGATGGATTCCTTTTAGCCAGGTATGTAAGTATATAGTCCATGTTTTTTTTCTACAAAAATCGCAATCAATTTTAATCTATAGTTCCAAAAGTAACCTGTCATAAACTATTACTAAAATTCTTACTTTTCTATGTTTAATAGACCTTTTGTTACATTATTTAGCATTCTTTAAATACAAATACTATTGTTTCTTGTAGAGTAGACGGCCTAGAAACAATTTCTGAAAAACGCTGCCGCCCGTACCCGCCCCCTTTTTTTTGAGAATTATTTTCTATAGTGCCTTACAATCTTGCATAAATATTCTTTCTAAAGATTTAGTCTTATTTTGTTACAGGGACATCAGAATTGAAGTTTATGACTCGAAATGAGTTGTTTGCTATTATGCAAGGTTCTAATGAGTCAACATTTGTCGGAAAATTGGCATTTTTGAAGCAGCAACTGCTAAGTTTTCACTCTGATTATGATATAAGAATCCACGATATAAATCGAAAGATCGCTAATATACAACACAATTTCAAGCAAAAATGGTTAGCAGCTCATCAAACCAAAGCAAGATTCGAAGAAAATGACTTAGACTGGCTATCCGAATCAATATCGTTACTAGCTACAGGCATGACTCTGGACAATTCTTTTAGTTAATTAGGTGTTTCGGGTTTTGTGATGGTCCTCCCTCGTCTAGCCTGTTTAACCCCATGATTGAGTATCCCTAGAAAGAATTTATTTGCTTCCACTCGTCCTTAGAAACCAATACTGTACTTAAGAGACATTTCAGTATTCAACGTCATCTAATTCTTGTATTTACTTTAAGCAACGGAGAGTACATTTCACTGAGCGAACAATGTAGACTTTTCAACCATTCTAACTGTTATTTCGTAGCTTTATCTCAGTGAGTTTAGGTCAACAATTAGTATAAAAATTATTAGTCTTGCTCGGTTTGAATAATATAACTATGTAAATTAAATTTTACTAGGCAAAGTAGAATGATCGATAAGTTGATACATGTGTGTTTGTGCTTATTTAGCCACCGCAAATCGACCGATATCGTTCAGGAACGGGGACTCCCTACGCCGCGAAACGGCCTTTAATCATTGTTACAGGGGGCAACTTGACCTCCTTTTCGCTGCGAAGCGGTTATGATTTTTTTTCGTACTTGAGCTTATAAGCTCTTCCCCAGAACCATGGTTTTTGTTGTATGTATTTAGTATTCAAGTGATAGGTAGTTTTGGTTTGGCCAAACCAAAGGTCGGAGGTCAATTGCAAGACATGGCGTGTATGGGGTTCCTAGTTATCGCCGCCGATGCGTCGCGCCAGTCATGTACTCTATAATTTCAATTTGTCAGAGTTGGGATATTAATGTGTAATATGTCTCAACCAATATGTCTCTCCTCCGGAAACGACATCCCCGCCAGAATACTTAGGCAACTACTTATTTGACCTGCGAATGCTTCCATAGCTTTCGACTACTTTATTTCCCTCATCTGCAGCTCCGCAGATTTAATTTAGATAAATATATGATTTGGCTAACTGTAGTCTAGTGTCTTGATTCAAGGTTTGGGTATATAAGGGAATTCAGTATTGGAGGTTCGGCCTAGTTTTATCACACGAATTTAAAAAAACAGTGTTATTATTAAAACTTGTTCGTAATTAAGGAAAGTCTGAATTTAAACAAATCTCCATTATTAAATACCCAATACATAGGCAGTTTTGTGGACATAAAGAAAAGGAAATGGTTATGGTTCAAACTTGTTTATTTTCTTTCAATAAAATAGAATGAAGAAACTGTTTGTTTATTTAGACCTAGATTCGATAGTATGGCATCGAATCTAAAGCCGAGCGTTCCATTCCTAACTAATCTGACCAAGGAAAAATGGCCCGCTCAAACCAAAAAACCTTGCGATGTCTTACACATATCTTAATATTATTATATACATGTACACAAGAAATACAGTTGAAATATATTTACAAAAAGTACAATGACTGAGAAAGGAGTAAGATACACACCTAACTATTTACACAGTTTAATCTAAAAGCATATATTTACGACGCATCAAGTTAGGTTCACAGCTATCTTTAATCAACTCATCTCGTGTAACTCGATGTCTACTTGAGACGCGCCACTGATACAGGCCCTCACAAGTCCTCTACGACTCTCAAGTTTTCCTCCTCTCTAAACTTCTCTACACAACACCATAGAAATAGGATCCCCTTGTCTATAGTAGACCAAGGCTGGTTCCCCGTTCTTTGTCTCAGACGATATAAAACGTCGAATCCAGAATCTACCTCCATTTTATATAATTTGACTATTAATCGCGCGACTCTATTTAAATAATTAACTTAGAGCTGTGAAGCTATCTTGTGATCCGCCTTACAAATGAGTTAGTGTACTTTACCAGGTGTCGCTCTCTCCTTGTCGTCTGCTGAATATCACCCTTGAATTTACTTAAACTTGGCTCCCTTGGAACCTGAATGACAACACTACACTCTACTGAATTTTATAAAAATTACACTCCAAACTGGATCTACTACAACCGTCAAGGCCAAAAGCTCGACCGCCTTGTCCCGTGCTCCAAGAGAGAGTCCCTTGCTTGTCTCGCTACAAGCTCCTCTTCGCTGCAGACGAGCCTTTCCCCCTCTACATCCAGTCACCTCCCTGTAAACTGAACATACCACACCCAAAGTAAATCTGTCTTTGTGTAATTTGTCACGTCACACGGCTTGTTGCTCGGTATTGGCTCATGGCCACAGGAGTCGGTTATTTTTGGTCCCGCCCCAGGGTTTTTTGTTTGTGAATCTAAAATTTCTAATATTTTTTTGCCTCTTTGCATGGACGGTCAAGTGGGTTTCGTTCCCATGGTCTCAGCTTCGATCACATCTGGCACCGATCTGCGCTGCAATTATGTCCTTAGAAAGTTGCACAAAAAGAACGATTTATCGCTGCAGTGTCACTTAGCTCAATTGTTTCATTTTAACTAATAGTTATTTATCTTAGCTTTTAAAAGAATTCTTAAAATGAGTATTGAATAACCTTTAGACAGGGGTCTCGACTTGTTGAAATTTATGGCGACTTGTAACATTTGTCAATGTTTATTTCTTTCTCTCGAGTAAAATAAACAATAAATGATTGTCGACCATCTCACACTCCCCCAAATAGATTTATTTAATCACCTAGTGTTCCTATATCTCAATCTCTACACAAGGTCGTTGAAAAATCTATTTCAAACTTCATAAATTCGCACGCTAGTCCAAAATTTCCCACGCCTATTCATTATCTTGTCAAGTATGACAATAAACCTATTCAACTCGGTGTCCCTTTTCTCATGTAGCTCGAGTCTTCTGTGGCAACACTTATTCGTCTCCTTTGTTCCGCGTAACCCATAATAAAACTCTATTCTATTTGTCGTTCTGGTAGTAGCGAAACAGGTGAATCGCATTGTAGTTTCCTTTGACTTTGTTAGTATGAACGTCAATTAAGGTGTATACGTTACTGTACGGAACTGCCCCTACAACATAAGGTCCCTCGTATAACCGCATGAATTTCTTTGTTAACTTTTTGTCGGCATCTGACTTTGCAAAAGTCTTCAAAACTCCCTATGTAGTGTACCCAGCGAATATCATCCGTGCGCTCAGTAATTTACATGTTTGTAGAAATATCAGACTCTTATGATCAGTCCTAATTACTAACCGTGCCCCTCTCAAATAAGTCTCAAACTTTGATAAACTAAAGATGATAGCCCATAACTCTTGTTCCGTAACCGTCCATTTACGTTCCGTTTCCGACAACGACTTACTACAAAACCCTATTACCTGCTCCTCTCCTACATTGTTTAGCTGATAAACATACCCTGAAACTCCTAGATTACTGCTATCGGTTTGCAAATAGTAGGTCTCCTTAGGATTTGGATGTGTGAGGAGTATTGTGTCTACGAATAATTTCTTGACTCTCTCAAAACAATCATTTGTTTCCTGTGTCCATGCCCATTTTGTATTTTGTTTTAAAAGATCGCAAAGCAGTCTAACCTCTTCACTATATTTTGCGATAAACCTTCTAAAATAATTTATTAATCCCAAAAACCCTCGTAGTTGTTTTTGTGTTCGAGGTATGGGAAAATCCAGTATGGCCTCCACTCGTTCGGGATCCATACGCACCCCCTTCGTATTTACTATGTGCCCCAACAGCTTCACTTCTACACATAAGAAACGACACTTCCCTAGCCTACCAGTTAATCCCGCGGCTCCTATCTTATCTAGTACTTGATCCAGATGTTCTAAATGCAACCCTATGGTCCCCGTCGTGAATATGACAATGTCATCTAGATAATTTACGCAAAATTCACGTACTCCTCCTAATATGGAATCCATTGCCCTCTAGAATCCTGCCACAGATGTCTTTAATCCTTGAGGTAAAACACGATAAGTATAGGTCCGCCCCATGAAAGAAAAACCTGTATACTTCCTCGAATCTGAATGCAATGGTATTTGAAAATAAGCATTATTTAAATCAATCAAACTGATATAATTGACTCCATGAAAAGACTGTAAGATCTCAGATGTGAGTGGTGGTGCCCCAGCGTCTCCTATCATTTTCTTATTTAGTTCACGTGCGTCTAATAAGATCCTTATTGATCCATCTCGTTTTTTTAGTGAACGTGAGTGGGCTACAGTACGGAGTTGCCTCCTGTCTGATTACGCCTAATCTTTCTAATTCATTTAATTCCGCCTTAACCTGTTCCCTATAGGCCAAAGGTACCGGATAACTATGCTTCACAAAAGGGATTTCGTCTACCAACTCGATAACGTGCTCATACTTGTCGGTCAATCCTAATTTATCCATAAATACCTTAGAGTGTTTGTCCAGTACAGGTAATAATAGTTCCCTCTGTTCACTATTTAAGGTTGAATCGTCTAGGTGGTATTCTTTATTTTTTTCACCGTACGTTTCTTTACTTAACATACTATGCTCTACCGGTCTAGTGCTTTGGTTTAGTATCAAATTAATCGTGGCAGCATTTGCCTCTCCCCCTAACCTTTCGAGTTTACAATCTGAATTCAGTCTAACACAGGTCCTAATTCCCAAATGTTCGATCGTTAATGTCCGTTCACTGTCGCAGTTCACTACGCCTTTAACCCGTTCTAGCCAGTCATATCCTAGTATCATTGATCTAGGTAACCGTCGCATGATCAACACAGGTGCTTCGACTAAGGTGCTACCTAATTTGAATTCTATTAGAACCATCCGATTCGTGCTCTCGCTCCGCGATCCGAATGCCCCCTGTATCTGAACAGCTGGAATAGCAATCTCAGGTAACCTTCCGTTTTCCCTTAGAATGGACTCGTACAATTCTCTTGTTATCCCGCTAATCTGGCTCCCTGTATCGATAAGTGCATTCATACTCCTACCGTACAACCACACGCATACTTCAGGTAACTTAGGTAAAGAGTAATCAATTCCTACATCGACCCACTCGTCGATCTCGTGAATCATTATATACGTATGTAAACCTCTCACCCTACAAAACTCACACACAACGCTCATCTCATTACACTCGCCTACGTTGCTAAACTGATTTTCTAATAAGACTCCTATGCCTCTAATTTCTGAGTGACAACTATCTCCGTCACCGCCTGTGTTAACCTTTAGCAGTCGCCTAAGGCCTCTTTCGCCAACCCCTAAACTCTGTCCCGGCTTCCATCCATTGTTAGTTAAGATTTTATAAGCTACACCTGTCCTTTCGCATTCCGAGGCCTCGTTATTCCCCGCGATACACAATGTTAAATTTTCGGGCCTAGCTTGTGTGGGGAACTCTAGTTTTTTGACTGTCCCTCCCCCACATGTTTCGTTACGTTAGAGCTTTCGCCCTCCTTCACAAAAGCGATAGCCGGTCTGACGTTAGTCTCTTCTCGTTCGGTCCCGGATATTGCAGGTCTATTAAAATTCGCTCTGTAACCTAATCGTCCCTGACGATAACCGCGTCCTCTTGTCGAGTTTCCTCTGCTCCTCCACCTATCAGTTGAAATTGTCGCAACAATAGGGCGCGCCGACGGTGACCCGACGTACCGTCCTCCCCTATGACTCCTACCAACAATACCTCTCGCAACCCCTTTTGGCTTTTCAACAATATTTTGCTCTATGCTCCTAAGAAAATTAATCCCGCTCATGATGTTAACTTCCTCAGTCCTAGTAAACCATAACCGCTGTATATCTGTAGCATAATGCCGCATAATGGGGTTTACTATATCCCGCTCGCTAAACGCAATAGTCAAAGACTGCATTGATTCAGCATGTTCGGCGAAATGCTCCGACATCGTTATTCCTGAATCGTTTGTATATACTGCATTAATCAACCTATATCTCACAGACTCCTGGATCTGCTCGGTCCAATAGATGCGTCTAAAGTCAGCCTCGAAATCGGCCAATGTAGTCCTCTCTTTTGAGTATATTTCCATTACCTTGCGGGCGTGCCCCGTAATGCAACCTAACGCTATGTCAATCTCGCGATCTGATCCATTTACCGCCCTTATATACTTCTTTAACCGCTTTAAAAATGCAATAGGATTAGTGAATGGTTTTCCGTCAAAATTCGGTTTGCTAACCGATGGTTGGACTACATATACATTCCGGGTTTCGGGAGTTGCTACACTAGAACTCGCGGACGCAGAACTATTCGCTTCCTGCCTAACAATCGTATAATTTCCGTTAGCATTTTCATTTTGTACTAAGTTAACATTTGAACTCAGCTGCTGTAATTTCTTATCGAACTCGTTGATTTTTTTCAAAATCAACTCTAGCGTCGAGTTCCCTACAACTTCGTTTTGCGCGCGCGCCTCCGTTTCGTCATTATCGGTCCGGCCCGATCTTACCTGTCTTTGATTGCGTCTCCCTCTGCCTGTCGACATGTTTACCCGATTCACTTAAACGTACCTCTTTTCCTATTAACCGTTCAAATCTGTTTAATGTTAATTTATTCGTAAAATAACGTAAATACGTCTAATTGTGCAACCTTCGTCAAATATCTAGCAAATTTTTGGCAATAGTGTGGTGTTGAAAGCTGGATGTGCCCCGAATATACGGAATCTCGAGGTTCAAGAAACTTAGTCTAAGAAATAAGCAAGGGATAATATCTAAGTACTGCAGTCTCCTCCTTGGAATCCTGTAAATTGTACATTTGTAAGACATACAGCATTTATAAGACATACAGCTTATTTCTGCTCCCCCTATACATAGCTAAATGTAAATGTACAACATTATTATATACACAATAGCATGCACAGTATGTATCTTATTCCCCTTCATGTTATTCCTAAATTCTCTCTTATATACCCAACCACGATTCCTACAGTCCTACGTTGTGTTTTTTTTTTCTTTAATATAGATCTAGTCGTATCGTTATTTCGAATACGTACTTAGATCCCTGGTCACTCGGCATCAAAATTCTGTGATGGTCCTCCCTCGTCTAGCCTGTTTAACCCCATGATTGAGTATCCCTAGAAAGAATTTATTTGCTTCCACTCGTCCTTAGAAACCAATACTGTACTTAAGAGACATTTCAGTATTCAACGTCATCTAATTCTTGTATTTACTTTAAGCAACGGAGAGTACATTTCACTGAGCGAACAATGTAGACTTTTCAACCATTCTAACTGTTATTTCGTAGCTTTATCTCAGTGAGTTTAGGTCAACAATTAGTATAAAAATTATTAGTCTTGCTCGGTTTGAATAATATAACTATGTAAATTAAATTTTACTAGGCAAAGTAGAATGATCGATAAGTTGATACATGTGTGTTTGTGCTTATTTAGCCACCGCAAATCGACCGATATCGTTCAGGAACGGGGACTCCCTACGCCGCGAAACGGCCTTTAATCATTGTTACAGGGGGCAACTTGACCTCCTTTTCGCTGCGAAGCGGTTATGATTTTTTTTCGTACTTGAGCTTATAAGCTCTTCCCCAGAACCATGGTTTTTGTTGTATGTATTTAGTATTCAAGTGATAGGTAGTTTTGGTTTGGCCAAACCAAAGGTCGGAGGTCAATTGCAAGACATGGCGTGTATGGGGTTCCTAGTTATCGCCGCCGATGCGTCGCGCCAGTCATGTACTCTATAATTTCAATTTGTCAGAGTTGGGATATTAATGTGTAATATGTCTCAACCAATATGTCTCTCCTCCGGAAACGACATCCCCGCCAGAATACTTAGGCAACTACTTATTTGACCTGCGAATGCTTCCATAGCTTTCGACTACTTTATTTCCCTCATCTGCAGCTCCGCAGATTTAATTTAGATAAATATATGATTTGGCTAACTGTAGTCTAGTGTCTTGATTCAAGGTTTGGGTATATAAGGGAATTCAGTATTGGAGGTTCGGCCTAGTTTTATCACACGAATTTAAAAAAACAGTGTTATTATTAAAACTTGTTCGTAATTAAGGAAAGTCTGAATTTAAACAAATCTCCATTATTAAATACCCAATACATAGGCAGTTTTGTGGACATAAAGAAAAGGAAATGGTTATGGTTCAAACTTGTTTATTTTCTTTCAATAAAATAGAATGAAGAAACTGTTTGTTTATTTAGACCTAGATTCGATAGTATGGCATCGAATCTAAAGCCGAGCGTTCCATTCCTAACTAATCTGACCAAGGAAAAATGGCCCGCTCAAACCAAAAAACCTTGCGATGTCTTACACATATCTTAATATTATTATATACATGTACACAAGAAATACAGTTGAAATATATTTACAAAAAGTACAATGACTGAGAAAGGAGTAAGATACACACCTAACTATTTACACAGTTTAATCTAAAAGCATATATTTACGACGCATCAAGTTAGGTTCACAGCTATCTTTAATCAACTCATCTCGTGTAACTCGATGTCTACTTGAGACGCGCCACTGATACAGGCCCTCACAAGTCCTCTACGACTCTCAAGTTTTCCTCCTCTCTAAACTTCTCTACACAACACCATAGAAATAGGATCCCCTTGTCTATAGTAGACCAAGGCTGGTTCCCCGTTCTTTGTCTCAGACGATATAAAACGTCGAATCCAGAATCTACCTCCATTTTATATAATTTGACTATTAATCGCGCGACTCTATTTAAATAATTAACTTAGAGCTGTGAAGCTATCTTGTGATCCGCCTTACAAATGAGTTAGTGTACTTTACCAGGTGTCGCTCTCTCCTTGTCGTCTGCTGAATATCACCCTTGAATTTACTTAAACTTGGCTCCCTTGGAACCTGAATGACAACACTACACTCTACTGAATTTTATAAAAATTACACTCCAAACTGGATCTACTACAACCGTCAAGGCCAAAAGCTCGACCGCCTTGTCCCGTGCTCCAAGAGAGAGTCCCTTGCTTGTCTCGCTACAAGCTCCTCTTCGCTGCAGACGAGCCTTTCCCCCTCTACATCCAGTCACCTCCCTGTAAACTGAACATACCACACCCAAAGTAAATCTGTCTTTGTGTAATTTGTCACGTCACACGGCTTGTTGCTCGGTATTGGCTCATGGCCACAGGAGTCGGTTATTTTTGGTCCCGCCCCAGGGTTTTTTGTTTGTGAATCTAAAATTTCTAATATTTTTTTGCCTCTTTGCATGGACGGTCAAGTGGGTTTCGTTCCCATGGTCTCAGCTTCGATCACATCTGGCACCGATCTGCGCTGCAATTATGTCCTTAGAAAGTTGCACAAAAAGAACGATTTATCGCTGCAGTGTCACTTAGCTCAATTGTTTCATTTTAACTAATAGTTATTTATCTTAGCTTTTAAAAGAATTCTTAAAATGAGTATTGAATAACCTTTAGACAGGGGTCTCGACTTGTTGAAATTTATGGCGACTTGTAACATTTGTCAATGTTTATTTCTTTCTCTCGAGTAAAATAAACAATAAATGATTGTCGACCATCTCAGTTTCCAAGAACTTGTTGACACTCAGGTAGCTAGGTCAACTATAATGGTATTTTGTTATGATGATTGTAACTTACCTCTCTCTCTAAACTCGTTAATATGAAAAGATTAACCTTTTTTTTATTGTTACAGGAATCAGCTCTGGCCACTCCTCTGGCAAAATCTTTTGTGGGTTCTAGCGAAAGGACTAAAAGACGGAAAACGGCAGATCTTTGATCAAAAGACGTGGAGCAAATTGACCTACGCTACTCAAACGAAAAGTTGGTAAAGTTGATGCTTCGAAAGTCGTAAAAGATGTTACGAAAAGTCCACGTAGAGCAAAACAATATGTGATGGAAATGAGAAAAAGTATTCGGACACCAGATCAACCTTGCCAATTGTCACCTTTAAATGCTTAAAATGCTTTGTCTATGTTCACCGAAGCTGGATTAACAAAATCACAATATGAACGAGTACGAGAAACAAATGCCCTTATTTCCGTTTTTCGGTGCTGCAAAAAATTAAGAAAGAATGCTATCCTGAATTTTATCGCGTTACCGAAACGTGTGCTGAGGTACAAGAACAAAAAATAATGGATCATACGGCGAATCTATTGATTTCACATCTTTTACTTAGTGAGAGTGATCTGACCAATAAAATGTATGTAGTAGTGATGAATAAATATATTTTTTTCTAACTGTAATAAGTCTTTTATTACCTATTCTAACATGTATACACAAATAATCGTCAATCGAGTCGTAAAATATTTTTGACCAAGTTTTAGGGCCAAATACCACACTGTGCGCCGTTTAGATGTCTAGAGAAATTCTGAATTTCACCTTAAAATTGTAAATATTCGAACCACGATGAAAGACAACTAGTGAATGTATTTTTTGTAAATAAGTAAGCATGTATAACTAACTATGTATAATACATCATGTCTGTACATATATTTTGTAACGATGTGCCATTTATGCTAGTATGAATTGTATTTAATAATATTTGTAAAACGCATTTAAATACTTTTACCATTAGCCAGAAAAAAACAGGTTTCCAATTTGACTCATCGTACTTTAGCTAAAATGTTTGTGACATTACTGGTCAATGCTAAAATTAAATGAAAATTCCTTTTAATAAATTTAAAAATAGTTTAAAATAAAATCGTGCAACATTCCACTTTAATAATATTACAGGTATGTGTTAAAACTCCTTTCTGTAAGTATATATTATATACTTACAGAAAGGAGTTTTAACACATACCTGTTAGTCAAAATCAATTCTGTATGCCATTTTAACACAATTCTGAACATAGACTTTTTAACCTTCCTAATTAAATACAAAAATTTGTAATTATAACAGTGTTGCCAATATAATAATCATGTCTTCCTAATCTTTCAACTTTTTCATTTTTTTTCAAATATTTTTCAAATAGATTCTTTCAATAATATAAATAACAGAGTGTCATTTTTGTTTATTGTAAAAAAATATTTTCCTGTTTGAAATGCAACTCTCTGTTACTCTGGCTTTGTTCTATTCTTCAAAGAATTCTTGTGCAAAGATGTTATTTGATTGAAACATTACTAAACCACGTAATGGAGAGTTAGTTATATTAATATTATATTAAGCCATAGATTGTAAATACTCGTAACTCCTTATTAGTTTTAAATCTCTGCACAATATACATCTCAAACCAGTATCTGGTCATTCTGTAACAATCCAAGCGATCAAAAACCGGTTGATCTATAAAATGACTGGATAAATCGGGTTTTAACTAGAAAATAATGCAATTTATGCCACTAAGTGACTATTTTACCAAACATTCCATTTTAATATTAAATGAAAATAAATATCTTAAATAATTATGTAAATATTGTATAAAGATTGTATTGTTAAGCTTTTAATGATATTATATGTATGTATGGTGATATATGAATGGTTATCGTAAGCAGATATTGAATTATGTAATTATATGGACCATTTTGATTTAGTGACTCATTACTTATTGGTTTATTTGTATTAGCTACTAACCTATTCCACAGAAAGTTTACAATTATAATGGTATTTAACTATTACAGTTAGTAGTCTATTAAAAGTAACGCAGGTTTACTATTCCCTAAAGGCTTGGCAACAAGTTTGCTATCCATTGCTATCAATTTAGTGATTTGTGTTTTAGTTATTTACTTTGGACAAATTGGTTCACATCAAAACCTCCTATTATCAATCAATCAATTCAATTAATTTATTAAAGCAGACATATAAAATATTCATAGTTATACACACTTTCGACGTAACATAAAATTTTAGTTAAGAATCATAATCAAAATAATAAAAATAGTCAAAATAAAAATGACAAGAAACAACACAACAACAACAACACACACAACATGTCCATTTAAATCATTTCAATTTTCCTATTACCCTACGACCTATTCTTAAGTCTCAAAAATCACGTAAAGCACTAAAGTTGTTTCCGACTATTCTTCTAAACCTCAAAATTCGCTTAGAGTAGTTGTTTCTGGGCGTCATTAATTGATCTTTCAAAGTTGTAATTGGTAGTCAAAAACCCAAAAGTCTCATTACCAATCTTAGCATGACTGTCCCAAGATATTTAGTGACAGGACTGAAGAGATCAGACAGATTGTCGCTTCATATAAAGTTTGTATAGGTACTTAAGAGCATCTGGTTAGACTGGAGACTAACCCCGAAATGAAAATAGCTAGGTAGATGGTGAAGGTCTTCTAAAAGAATTCTTCCAAGCAATGAAATTTACAGAAGAATTAAGATTATAGTGTATTTTATGTACAGACGCTAGCACATCAAGTTACCTCAATGTGTCATTTTTTTCCAATTGAATATGAACCTTATTCTGTTTGACATAAAGTTAAATAACGATCAAAAAAATTTGACACATTGGGGTAACTTGATGTGCTGGCGTCTGTACCATCTGTTTGCTCCCCAAAGCATTTAAGGAAATACTTGTAAACTATTTTCAGAACACAAGTCATCTGTGTAACAAGTTACCGGAACATAACTGTATAAATCAAAACATTTCATTTTGCAGAAAAATATAAAGCAGTAACAAAGTTTTACTGGAGACATAACTTTCTACCCGTCGGCCATGACAGAAAAACTCGACTTTTTAAATCTTAGTCATTCTATAGTAGGGCTGCCACATAGTGGATAATATTGTCCTTTTCTTGCGCTTTTAATCGACACAAACACAATCATTAATTACTAAAAAAAAATCTCGCTAGTCCTCTTAGAGCCTCCTACACTTCAAAACTAAAAGGAGTAATATGAGAATCAAGACTTTTGCGTGCTGTAAATTGATTTTATACACATAAGTTCAACGGTTACCGCGACTTGAACGCGTCGGATTTCTTAAATGAGAGGAACTTAATTTACTCCCTTCTATATCAGTTCACCGTGCAGTGATAAACCCCATCAAAATCAGTCCTACCGTTTCAGAGATTAGCCCGAAAATAAAGATAGATAAAACAAAATTAAATGGTATGACTTTCATACGCTTTTAGTAAAAAAACTGTTATTTTTATAGCAAACAGACGATTTAACCTTTCAATCGTGTCAATTAGAGACACAATATAAAGACAATGACAACGCGAGCGTTCGCTTGGTATGGGGTTTCATGAAATAAATTTGATTTATTGGTATACATGCATAGAAACAGATGGACATGTGTGAAAAAGTAATACAAAGGTTTTTCCGACTGCCGATACCATTAAGTCTCGAAGCTACAAATGAGCATAATATCAATAGTTCTTAATCTAACTATTCTACAAAATGCTAACAGATTACCTAACGCTCTTAAAGAGGAAATACACACAAACTCTTTTAAAATAACCATCATTACGTAAAATCACTTTATAACACACAGCAGATTTTATTTTCAACTCTAAATTATACGAAACTATTATTAAAAATGGCAATTTATAATTCTTGGCTCGACAACCCTATTTCCGAGCGGTTTCCAGCCGCGATTCATCTTCGGAACGCGTTGTGACACGTTGATAAAGATTCTCTTGCACCTGGGCACTGCTACATGGACCAGTTGAGACAGCCAACTTTCAGGGTAGAATGAAGTTTTCGAATCTAGGTCAGTACTAGTGAGCTGTCGTAATGGCAGAAAAAAAGTTGTATTGTTTTAATTTCACAAGTCAAATAATTGATATCAATTGGGATATTAAAAGGCATCTCACCCGGACGATTTATTAAGAGTCACCACGTGAAAACTTGAATGAAGTATGGATTGAAATACGCAAAATTAAATCTTATAAAAGAAGAATTTAATTGCCCCTTACAAAAAGTAGTTTTGTGTAGAAAAGAATGGAATTAAAACTTTATATTTATTTTACTTCTTTTAAAACAGGGTAGAGTGGGATATTGATATTGATTGTAATAGATCAGATAGGTTACCTAAACAACATTCTCAAAAATGGCACACTAACGCACGCACGCGCCCGTTGACGGCGCGACGCGACACTGAGGTCAAGTGTGGCTCTTTAACTCACACTCTAACGTATCGCTTGCTAAGCGGTTATAACCTATCTACACCTTTTTATTTATAATATAATTGATACATACCAGATTTTATACCAGAAGAAAGAAAATCGTAAATCATATTCGGGATCCTCGGTTCGAGGGCCTTGGAGATCGGGGGTACACAGAAAAAAAACGGAATTAGTGTATGGGTAGGAAACACATAATCAAACAAAAACCGTATTGGTAAATCGATGTCGCCCTCTTAACAAAAAAAAGTCAAATCAAATGAGATTTATTTTTAATTATTTTATATCCTCATATTTATTTGTTATAACTGTATGCACTAGTAAAAGACACGGTACAAAGGCGGACTTAATGCCTTGGGCATTTTCTACCAGTCTACCTTAAGGTGATGCAGAGACAGAACATGGTAGGCGCAAGAAGATAACAAAAACTATAAAGTCAAATCAATAATAGTTTAGAATAAATACATCGATGTTTAAAAAAAAAAAGATAAATTACTGGAGAAATACTAATCTGCTAACTTAACTTCAAGATAAGTTTGCTAACTCCTCGTGAATGTGCTCATAATATTATAACAATCGATGTTTTAGCCAAGATATTTTTACTTCATATTTTACTTTATATGGTACGAAACCTTTCGCGCACAAAATCCGACTCGCAGTTGACCGGTTTTTAATAACATTGATCAACCATGTTGATATTCCAGCTATCCGTTCCTAACAAGGAATCCGGTTGATAGATTAAGATAAGACAGGTATACTATTAATCAATTTTGATACTTAAGAAGACAAATTATGATTCAACATTTTGCGGTGTCGCACTTTTGGTAAATCAACGTCCTCTACTATAAACACAAGATCTTCTTTTAGTAATCTGCTAGTAGTGAAAACTTAGGTGAACAGAGCGGTGAAGACACTCAAGTTAAGTAGTAATGTTTAGACACTTAAATAAATGCAAATCTTGTATGCATTTTCCATTGTAGCAATGCTGAACCTCTTTCCTAGAATTTGGTTGCAGACTAAATAGATGCTGGTTTTAGTGAGTTACACATGGCGCAACTGCCGTTTGGTCTCCACAGAATTACTGGGTATTTTATAACAAAGACACTTTCAACTAAATACCTATGTAACGTGCTCTGTAGCCGTAGAGGTAAATGCTGCCTCACCACTTATAATAAGAAGTTTTAATCCACTACTTAAGAAAAGAAAAGAAAAACATTTATTAGCAACATGTTGATACACATCTAATAATATCATTAAAGTGAAAAATTATAATTAACAAAACAAAAACTCCATGACTCAAAGATACACAAAAAGATAATGCCAGAATGGACCCAGTAGCATGTAAGCGCATGTTTCTACTGGAGTGTTCAGGTAGACCACTGTTTCGATAGCCTAGTCGTCCCAAGCGCTAGCACTGCATGTGGTTCTGGATTCGATTTCGGGTCGCGTAAAGAGATACTGTTTTTTTTCACGAGAAATATCTCAGTACAGTCCGCAGATCAGATATCTGGCAAAATGTGGGTGTTCTACAAGTACAGACGTTTTCAGTCAATTTAGCAGGCGGTAATGCATATGCAACTACATTGGAAAGTAAGACAGATTGCCAGCACATCAAGTTACCCCAATGTGTCAAATGTTCCCAATTGAATATGAACCTTTTTTGTTTGACATAAAGTTGAAAAACAATCAAAGAAATTTGACACATTGGGGTAACTTGATGTGCTGGCGTCTGTACAATCTCAGCCTAATCTTCAGGGAGTACTCGCATTAGTGTTGTTGCGTATTATGTTAAAGTTGGATTTCAAAAAAGAATTGATTGTAGGCAAAGTATTAAACAGTAACTTATTTCAAGTCCCATACATTTTCTAATGAATTTCATCGCATTCAGCTATGATAGTATCTCTTTTATTATCTCTCTATTCTTATATTATTTAAAGTGTCTCAATATTAAACAGTATCTTGAATTGAAAACCCAACTCACATCATTGTGCCCTCGCTAGTCATCATGTCTGAAATTAAATTACGCTACGGTTAAGGGTAAATAGCGTAACAGGTTGTCAACTCATTACCTATATCCCAAAGGGTATGTGGGTGTCAGGTAGCTGTCATCCTGAGGCCCGACTTGTGCGCCAATCAATAATATTGTATGTGAAAATTAGGTGAGGCCGAGGGAAGAGAGGTAGGGCAAGGCCTATAAATAAATTCGTGTGTTTACCCCTTACATACATATATGTTAATATAGTAGGTGTGTCAATAGATATGGGTTGTTTTATTTCTAATCATGTGTAAAAAAATACTTAATGGTTTGTTTTCGAAGAGCATTTTTCAATAACCCTGAAAACGTTCCGAAATCCTATTCATTTACACAAGCTAACTTAGAACTTGGATTACTTGGCTACTCGTTTCTTCAGTAATAACGATGCTGTTTGTAAAAATATGTCAGTAAATTGGTCATGCTAACTTAAAAATACCTGTTTTAACATTCTTTTGTTTATATGGCAAACAAAGCCGATGATGAATGTTCTGCGAATGTCTAACGCAAATTGAAATGCGTGTAAAAAAAGCACACTGTAGGTTAACTAATAAGTAACCGATTTAAAATACTTTGACAGATAGAGACAGTGTTACAAACAACTGACTTCGTCTGTCAGATAGTAAAACTATAAAAAAACAAAAAACTGTTCAATCCACATTTGACATTGGCAGAATAGTCGACATCGGCTTTGTTTGCCATAATTAAAAAAAAGAATAAATAAGAAATAACTAATTTGCGCGACACGGATAGAAAGGCCCCCAACAAAAACCTTCTAAAGCTACACTTTTTTATCGTGTCTATATTTTCTTGACACATCAGTAAATCTTTGAACAATCTTGTATAATTTGAATAGTATCCGAAGTGTGAAACTATGTAGTTTCTAGTTCATGTCGATTTTATTATTAAGATGTATCTATTACTTGTATTGTTTTTTTTTACAGAAATTACAATGAAATTGTATTGATAAATATTTGCTTCTGATAACCAATCAAAGCGATAATTCTCGTTATTTGCAATAATAACTAAATAAGGCATTGTGATTGAGTTACTGCATAATTGTAATATAATGAACTATGTCGTCGATGATAGAAGAAAATATGTTGACTATCTAAATAAACAAGTTGAGAAAATTATTTTTGGGTTTTATTTGCTCCAAAATTTGAAATATTTGGTAAATCTCGAACGAGGGATAATGAAGGTTGATTGGATGAGTGAAAAAGGTTTAAAAGGAAAAGAACAAAATAAAATACTCTTTATTGTACACCATAGAAACTTACAAATTACAACTTTAAGGCTACTTAGGGTGTTACAATGGGTTAACGCTAAAAGTGATCTTAAACATACAACATTTAGATGAACTTGGTAATGAAGTAGGGAAAAACGAAAAGGACTAATGTGAAATCTGTGCAGGCAAAGAAAGTACTCGATCTAAGGTTAAGGTACTAACTTGACGAGATTGGACTGTGATAGGTGATCACTCATAACGTATCAAGACTCCACCGTGCATGCAAGCATGTTAAGCACAGGTGTTCAGGATCTCAGGGAGGCAAATAAATTAGTGGACTGTATAACTTTAAAAACGATGTATTCTGAGGAACGGTAGAATAAGTAGCGGTACAGTGAGGTTGATTGTCGCAAGTGCTTCTTAAGCCGTCGGATGGCGAAGTGACCCCGCCGCTCGCCGTCTGCCGAACCTCGTCCTCTGCCCCGCGCCCGCCGCCTCAGCTGCCGGTGACGTAGTCTACTAGTTCACGCGTTTAGTGCGTGAACACAGGTGTAGGGCAGCTACGGTATTCTATAGGATATATTTTGGAGCGTGTGTACGTCAATTACATGACTGATTCCGCCATCATCTTTCTACCATCGGACAACCCGGCGTACGGCGAGTGTCCACCCTTACATCGTTGGCACTTCCACGATTTGGACAAAGCGTTTCGCTTCGTCGTTTATACCGCGTACATTGAAGACTGGAACAACTTGTCTTCTGCGGTCTTCCCGTCCGACTAATTACTTAGGTGTCTTCAAGGCTAGAGTGAATAGGCTCCTAATAAAATAGTGCGTTTCACTATCACTGATTGCATCACTGCTTACCATCAGGTGAGATTGCAGTCAAGCACTAGTTTATAGTTTAAAAAATATCATTTGACTATTTTGTTTTTTTTTTAATTTGATTATTTGTAATTTTAATCTTAAGTAAGCTAATAATAATTAAATGTTTTTTTTTTACTCACTTGAATGTTGGTCGACCTATTACTGGCTACTGTACCTATAAATCTGATGCTTAGTACTATTATTTAATGTAATGTTGTATACAGAAGCTGTTGGTTTACCTTTAATAAATAAATAAATGACAAAAAGAAAAAAAAAATATTTATCAAACAGACAGTAGTTACAAATAGTCAGAAGCCAGAAAATCTGACGGCCTGTTTAACCAAGGGTTATCTTACCCAGTAACTGGGTTGTGGAGGTCCAACACGCAGTCGTTCTATGTAAAACATTGGTATTCAACTAGATCCGGTTAAACTAGAAGCCCACGAACTACAAGAACACTACAAGAACAACATATTTGGGAAAAGGCTAGACAGATAATGATGAAAGAAAGTGTTCCATAGAATCCGACTATGCATACATACATAAACTAGCGCCTTTTTCCCATGGGGGAAGGCAGAAACTACAGAGCGCCATATGCTACGATTCTTACATACTTCTTTTGCTTCGTTTACATTCATACATGTTGTCATACACACACGCCGGTTGCGAGTACTACGCACCTGACCTTTCTGAAGAACCTCACCAATAAGGTCTATGTCCTTATGTAGGTGTATGTCCTTCTAGGGCATCCCCTCTCGGCGTTCCCACTTACATCTGCCTTGTATACCTTTCGTTAGTCGCCTTTCATCCATCCTTTCAACGTGACCAAACCATCTAAGCATACTCTTTTCAATTTTTGTAACTACATCTTCTTTTAAACCCGACTATGCCTGGACATAAAACTTTTAGTAACAATGCTTTTATGTCGCTTACCACAATATTAGTATTCCCACTAGCTATGCCATTATGGGTGATTTGAGAACTTTTAGAGAGACCGAACAACCTCAAAGGCATCACAAAAGTCAATTTGTTGCACATAAGAATCACGTGCTATTCAAATTGGCCTCGTTTGAACTATTACCCAAATATACGAGGAAAACTAGTTCTAAAAGGAAAAGTATCTAAAGCTTTGATATGTATGAAGTTCGTAAGGTTATTGGAAGTTAATCCTCTGAGGTAACGGAAGAGTTTTTTTATGTTCGCACACTCTCGGAATAGTTTGGAATATTTGTGTTTTTAGGAGGTGGAGTTCTTATAAATTTCTTTTGTTGAGTTTTTATCATGTTTTACCTACTTACTAAGCAATCAATCAATCATTGTGTGAAGATGTGAGTCTTGATTCTACGTAATATGGGAAGCCAGCTTAACCTGTAGCGCTGACGATTGTCCTACTAAATCTAGTCTTCCTCTTCTATATTATTTTAGAAAAATGGATATTTTTTTAAGGCGTCTCCAACAAAGTTTGTCACAATACCATAAAAGGTTCTTTACGTGTGTTCCATGTACAACATATAATAAATAAGAAAATAAATGAAAAAGTTTGAAAATAAAAAGAATATACATTCAAAACTAAACTAAACTATTGTTTAGTGCAATAATTACAATTATTTTGTAATTTCTGAATATGAGTGGAAGAATGTGATTTATTCAGTCATTGTCAGTTATTATCAGCCAAAGACATTCAATACCTATAGACCGGACATCACGAACAAAATTTTCGTCCGAAAAAGTGTGTCCTGCTGGATACAAGTCTATGAGTTTTTTGTAGTACGCTCCGTTGCCGCTCCAATATTCATATATTATTCTAGATGGCGTTACTGAGACATGGGATCAAAGTTTTTCTATGACATTTCCTTGACATACCCGCTCTATAGTATTTTAAATCTCTTTGTTATCAGCAGACCGCGCCGTATATATTACAAATTCTAGTCCCATTTTATTTCTATTATAGAAAGAAAATGGCGTATGTGGAATCAGCTGTTTGTCAACTGTCAAGTGACAAACAGCATAGCATTTTCAGCCATATTACAAATTCGACTCGTTAACACTTGATAGTTGACAAAACGGCTGATTCACCACCACCATGACCATTTGACCATTTTCTTTCTATTGTCGCCTTATCGATTACAGTAATAGAAATAGAATTTGTTATATGGCTAAGCCTCAGTCATGTTATGTTATTGTTCGATTGACACTTTCTGCCGGTCGATTGATGCTTTCTGTCGGTCGAGAGTAAAATTCACTCCATGAAAACTTCAGTAAAATTCGCCCTCACTTTACCTACATTTTCACGCGGTGATGTTCGCAGAATCGACCAGCTGTTCTATGATGTAGCAGGAATAGAATGTACCACAATAAAGGAAAAAAAATCACAAATTTCGAGCCCCTTAGAATGGAAAAGAAACGGAAAAACGGACGTCACAAAATAATCTGACACCTGTGCTATTCTGCCATCAAAATCTTTTGTAGGAGAATGTCAGCCATGACAGGTGACGTCATTCGTTATGCCGCTGAATGAAACATGAGCCTATTTCATGCATACGAAAAGTAGCTATTGTTTAAATTCATAAGGTTCTTTGATTTTTTTTCTGTTGAGGTTTTACTTTGATAGGGGAGTAGGAGATTTGCTTTATTTGTGTGTATTTTTTTACGAAGATGAACGAAAACATCGTAAGAAAATCTAAAGTTATAAATAATAAAGTTTTATAACGCCATTCGGCCCTGAGCAAGCGTAGTAATCAATGCTCGTGCCTTCTCTGTATGAGAAGTGATTATTTTTATTATTTAGGTGTAAGAAGTTTGGTTTAATAATTAGGAAGATGAAGAATTGTTTACAAAAATTAATAAAATTTCTTAGGAATCGTAGTCTTATAGAACTAGTTGTGTATATGACAAACAAGATTGTCCATATTGTCACTTTGTTTTAGACATCATTGACATCGGAGAAGAAAAACATCGTAAGGAAACCAATCATATTTAAGTTTTAAATCGCCAATCCGCCTTCAGCAAGCGCGGATATCAATCCTCGTGCCTTCTCTGTATGAGATAAATCCTTTGCTCTGCAGTGGGACAGTAGCAGGCTGGTATTATACTATTCAAAATAGGATATTTAACAGTTTTAGCAATATAAGAAGAGAATCCTCTCAAATAATTGTTAATTTCCCCCCTCTTAAGACTTGACATTTATTCCGCAAAAGACCTGTTGGTTGTGACGTCGTCATATTTTCTTGTCTCCTCTTAATTTACCGATTTTAATTTCCGGGCCCCTAAACCACTCACAAAATAATCCTAAACTCCTAAAACTAATTTTGAACTTTCCTCTGCAGAGATAGAGTTGAAATTCGAAGCCGAAAGTTTCATTTTTATTTTGTTTGTCAGATGTCTTGTTTCAATACAATTTTCGATTGCCTTTGATGTCCTGTCAGCGATGAAAAGATCGATTTTCTGTGAAGGTACCAATTACTTGTTGTAAGAATAATTATTTGAAGTAATAATTTCGTGGCAGATGGGTGAACATTTTCGCGAGCAATTTGATCTAATTATTTTGATTAGAGAGATTTTCATTTACGAGTTGCACCTAATTGTAAGGAAGCTTATACCATTATGATTAGCCTTCATTTACTTGTCATCTTGGAGAAATAAT
The DNA here is from genome assembly GCA_921972225.1 of Euplexia lucipara. Classification (NCBI taxonomy): domain Eukaryota; kingdom Metazoa; phylum Arthropoda; class Insecta; order Lepidoptera; family Noctuidae; genus Euplexia; species Euplexia lucipara. The sequence continues at coordinate 2,227,335 of OV179143.1, forward strand.
ACTTGTCGTGATGTCACTGATTTAATGGTTAGAATAGACTACGACATTAAACACAGTACACTCAGTGTATTTACCGATTTTATCTATAATATGAACAATGAAAGACACTCGCGTTCATACAGAGACACTCAAAGTCAAAGTCAAATCATTTATTTCAATTAGGCCATAAATAAAAGGCACTTTTGAACGTTAAACAACATATATAATGATTCTAGTTGCCCCTTCCAAAAGGTAGTTTCTTATGGAGAAGAATGGGCAAGAAATTCCATACTTACTCTTTTAAAATAGTTTTTACAATATTTTGTATTTAATCAAAATTTACATGTGAATACGATATACCTAGAATAAAAAAAAATACAAAAAATAACATGCTATACTAAGATAGATTCAAAGTATTTTAAATTAAGCATTTTAGTAGATATGTACATAATTATGTGAATAGAAACATGGTACTCCCACATTTACAAATATTGAAATCATGGATTATTATTGAACGAAACAAGAAAACATAAAATAAATAATAAAAATAAAAAAACACAAACTACTTAATTGTTGTAATCTTGTTAAAGAAATAAACAATTCGAATTCTAAAAGAAAAAAAACCAGAAGCCAGAAAGCCCTGCAGAAAGGACTGGGTTGAGGAGGTCATACAGTCGCTTCATGTAAAACACTGGTATTTAATTGTAGGGCAAAGTTAAATAAACAACTAAATATTTCAGCTAAACTCCTGAACTATTCGGTTCATTCCGAGTCTATTTAACTAACAAGATAACTCTCCTAAGAGCCGACTACAAAATAGTTGTAAGTAAATATGTAATTCTCGTGAAGACAGGTAAACATTACTCTCATTTAGACTCACGCGGAGTTACTCGAACGTACCAATTACTTACTACACAAGTACAGTCACGTACACAAATAGCTTCAAACTTGCGAAAAATTCGATTGTCTCGCAAAATACCGATTGCGTAACGTAATATAACATCACGCCTCTATTTGAATTAAGAATTTATTTCCCTCTGGCAGACGTCACGTGGTTTCACCCGCGTAGTTCCCATTCCCGAGGGAATTTCATAAAACCCCAAGAGAGGACACCGGTGTCCGCGCCGTCATTGTCTTTCTATTGTGTCTCTAATTGACACGATTGAAAGGTTAAACTTAGTTTTAGCATTAGATGACAAGTTTTATGATTACGTATAGCAATTTTCCACAGTCTGTTCGTCGTACAATCTCTGAAGGATTAGACAGAGATTCACCTGTAGACGTAGTACACTCACATTTAGGTAGTTATGTTTAAGTCCTAAGTAATAGACAGCGAGCTTCCTGCCATCAATCAGGTACAAACCCAGACTCCGGGCTTGTACTGAATAATACTTATCAAAACGTTAAGCCCGACGCGGAAATCGAACCCGGAATCTCATGCTTTGCACTCGACCAACGAGGCTGTGAAGTCAGTATTAAATGATTACATGACTATCATCTTGTAACGTACCTAATAATGTCCAAAGTTTGTCAACCATTCCTGCTGTTTACAGAGCATTTTTTTGTTCAGATTCAAGTTCTTCAAACGAATTACACAGATGTTTCGGGGAATTTGTTGTGCCACTTCTTATTCCCAGCAAAATCACGAGGAGGTAGTCTTCTTTTTATCGTGTGGTAACCTGGTGTCAGAGTTTTAATGCCACCCATGGGCCTCTGACTTGGCATCACATGCCGTCGGGAAATATCTCTCAGGCATGCCGGTTTCCTAACGATGTTTTCCTTCACCGTTTTTGAAGCAAGTGATAATTATACAATACGCACATGAATAAATAAATAAATAAATAAATAAATATTCCACAACTTTTCACGCAACGCCATTTAGTCCCAAGTTAAGCTTGAGTTAAGCTTGACTGCCTCGTTGGTCTAGTGGTCGCAAGCGCCACTACAGAGCTTGAGGTCTCGGGTTCGATCCTCAGGTCGGGCAAAGTGTCATTGAGTTTTTCAATCTGGAATTTCTCAGTAGCAGCCCGGAGTCTAGATTTGTGCCCTATTGATGGCAATAGGCTCGCCCCCTATTACATGGGACTTAAACATAACTGGCGAAATGTAGATGTTCTACCAGGAACATCTCTGCCTAGCCCTTCGGGGATTACAGGCGTGACGTTATGTTGTTAAGCTTGAGAGCTTGTGATATGGGTACTAAACAGCTGATAAACATACTTATATACTTCTAAATAAATACATATTATAGGTAAATTACACCCAGACAAAGAATCCGTCAAAAGTCAGAGGTGCGTGCCTTGGGTTCGAACTCGAAACCTATGATTTGGCAATCCGCCGGTTACACCACTAGGCTATCTATCACTGCTGGTAGTAAAGGGCGGGAATTTTGCAGGACTTTCTTGTGTAATTTTGACGTGCTGATTCTCAGCTTAATTTGAGTAACTGTTTTTTTTTATTCCATGTAAAGTAGTAAGTATTCCTCCACTGTTCAACAATATTCATAGTGTAGCCGCGTAGGTTTAAAAAAAACAAAACAGCACAATAGTTTTCAAAACAGTCTATCGTTTTTAACCTCAGGGACTATAACAAGAGTATCAACTGCTTGCTTGCACTGACTGATCTGGTTTACTCATTCTCTGTTGTTCTTTCCTCAAAAGACCATTATCAGACAAAAATCTGCATGGTTCTTACATAATCTGACCAAAATAATGTCTGGACTTTAAAAGAGACTGTGACCTCTAAGTTTATTTCGTTGTTTCTTCTCAGAGTAGTCACATAGCGAAATACTGACCTCGTCTTCTTATTCTAAAACATGACATGTAAAAGTGTCTGTATGAACCCATTTATCAAATAAAAAATCTAAATACAGATCTAATAACAATAAAAAATATAAAAATAAAAACTTACTTACATAAAATAAAATAAAAACAGATATCTCTAGTTAACTCATCGTAACATCCGTATACGCTGAGTACGCAGCCATCAACCTACGTATTAAAATGCAAACTAGCAATAAGATCAATTTCATGTGATTCCACATTGTTGTTTGTAAAGTTAGTCATTAGATCAGCCTTCAGCTTAATACACTGTTTTTCTGTAATTAAATTAAGTAATTGTATTAAATAAAGTTTTTTTTAACTTAATTCCCGATCGCCGAAACATAACTGGCGCAGTCGGTAGGATCGCGACGCTCTAAGTTCGAATACAACTCTTCGGCATAAGAGTGACGGTTCTCAAATCGTTCCTTCGCGATCCGCAAAGAACCTTACGCGCGGTCGGGCAACTGTAAAGAAGCAGGAAGGTGTTTCTCCGGAGAATTGGAGAAAGCTGTTGGCAGAGACAAGACTCGACAGGGATGCAGTGGCTGCTTTGGTAAGTACTCTCGTAATACCAAGTGTCCTTGCTCTATTTCCTGCCTAACAATTTTTTTTTTTTTTGTATTTTATTTCTTGTTTATGTGTGTCTGTCTATAAGCTAAAATCGTGTTAGGCACCCACATATTAATAGCGTTAAGATATCTCGTGAAATTCCACGTGAAATTTTACACCTCTATTGTTCTGTTTGAGCGCCACTAGACAGGTAACTTACAGTAAAACAATGTCGCTCAGAGATTATGATGGCGACTATAAGCCATACAAACTTATTGCAGATTTGATGCCAAGATATGATGGTAATCCAAAATTGCTTAGATATTATATTAGAGAAGTAGAAAGTTTATTAACTTTAACTAGTGAAGCGGATCGTTCGCATCCCGCATTTATCTGTCTGATTAAGAGTAGACTAAGTGGCCCAGCTATCGATGCCATAGCATACGAAGAATATCTTAGTTCTTGGGAGTCAATTAAAAAGGCTTTGACTAGGCGTCTAGGGGAACCACGAAATGAGATACAAGTTATGCAGGAGCTCACACGGCTACGTAAGTCAAAGCACGAAGATGCGGAAACCTTCGGCAAACGACTCCGTGAATTATTAGACACTTTATACTCTGTAGGCGAACACGGGAACAAAACTTATTATGAAAAGATGGTTATTGAACAGTACGTAAACCAGTTAGATTTTCATGTGTCATTAGGTGTTAGAATTGCAAAACCAGAAACATTTGAAGAAGCAATTATTGCGGCTAGGCAAGAAGAGACTAGGCTTGCATATAATAGGTCCAACAATTTTAATAGTCCATCGACATCCCAAGCGAAACCAAAGGAGTTGCCTAGACAGCAGCCTAACTTAGTAAATCCAACAATGTTGCCTATATATAAGCCCCAACAGAATAACATGAATCCAGAACAACGTCAACAATGGATCCAGTCTATGTTACCCTGGAAAAACCGACCAGCATCAGGTAACTCCAGACCAGGTGGTTCAGGTAACTTTAGGAGTGCAAACTTTAAGAACCAACCTAACGTTCCAAAACAGCAGGCTAATCCTCCTCAAGTATCATCGGACGTCACTATGCGCACGGCAGGTAAACCAGAAAAACCACAGTGTGCATCGGGTCAGTTATTCTATATTCCGAGTCAAATGGAAGGTCAGGTGCAACCAATACCCATCGATAGTGAGTATTTCAACCAATTTTTAGACATGTGTAACGACGCTTCCGAGCCTAATGTAGGCGTAGACGACCAAGAGGTAAGCCAAGAACAGGGTTTTACATTAGACCTCGATCAAGACAGCCGGACCTAGTATCAATTAACCTACAAACTAAACAATTTTTACCTTATATCGAGTTGCCAGAATTCAACGGTAAGTTTTTAATAGATACTGGAGCCAGCCATTCTGTCATTGCATCTGCTGAAATTTTTGGTACTATTTTTGAATATTGTGTAGAGACGGAGCCATATCAAATAGTCACGGCACATAGTTCATCAGTTCATGATAAAGTAGTATACTTACCCTTACCCCCTGCATTTAATAGTGACATAACCCATAAATTCCTAATATTCGATTTTGATCCAAAGTACAAGGGTCTAATAGGATTCGATCTTTTGAGGAAACTGAAAAGCAATATTGATTTGAACAATAACGTGTTACGAACATCAACAGCACAAATACCTATTCACTTTAGCTCTCCACCACAGAAGATAAAAATCGATCCTAAGTGTGAAAAGATAGTTACCGTCAAAACTAACTACGTGGATGGTCAGTACTTACACGATGATTTTTATTGGTCAGATAACTTAAAATCACCGGCAGCTATAATTAATGTTATTAATGGTTCATTTAAAACTTCAGTTATTAATTTCAGTGATGAAAAGAAATATATTTCCGATAAGTGTTCAATGGAGTTAGAATCGTATAATGAAGCGGATAATATTCAGAGTCATAACATAAATACCGTACAAGTACAATCAAACATTGATCGCATATTAAATGAAAACTTAAAGAAAATTCGTACAGGGCATATGAATGAGGAAGAAAAGCGTGAAGTTACTAGGCTATGCTATCAGTATAGGGAGCTATTTTATTCGGAAGATATCCCACTCACCTTTACACACGCAGTCAAACACGAACTGAGACTAAGCGATGATACACCGATTTTTGTACGTAGTTACAGACAAGCCCCCCAACAACGTGATGAGATTCGTAAGCAAGTAGATAAGCTCTTACAACAAGGCATCGTTAGAGAAAGTATATCTCCTTGGTCATGTCCCGTGCATATTGTCCCCAAAAAACCTGACACAACAGGACAAGTCAAATGGAGACTTGTAATTGACTATAGGCGACTAAATGATCGGATAATCGAGGACAAGTACCCTTTACCCAATATTCATGATATCTTAGATAGATTAGGGCGTGCCCAGTATTTTACTACCCTGGACCTCGCCAGCGGTTACCACCAAGTTGAGATGCACCCCAGTGATATTGAAAAGACAGCGTTCACCACTGAACGAGGGCATTACGAGTTTTTAAGAATGCCCTTTGGCCTAAAAAATGCGCCAAGTACATTTCAACGTTTAATGGATCACATTTTAAGAGGGATAGATAACGTTTACACATACTTAGATGACGTAATAATTATATCAACATCTTTACAACAACACATGGAAAAATTAAAGCAGGTATTTGATCGGTTTAAAACGCATAATTTAAAAATACAATTAGATAAATCAGAGTTTTTACAGAAGCAAGTTAACTTCTTAGGACACGAACTTACAAATAATGGTCTGAAACCTAACAAGGACAAAATTAAGGCAGTACTAAATTTCCCTTTACCTAAGACCCAGAAGGACATAAAAGCTTTTCTAGGCCTAGTAGGCTACTATAGGAAATTTATAAAAGACTTCGCAAAGTTAACTAAACCAATGACCCTATGTCTAAAGAAAAATACTAAAGTTGTTCATTCCCCAGACTTTTTAGAGGCTTTTAATAAATGCAAGCAAATTATAACAAATGCCCCAATACTACAATATCCTAATTTTGATGAACCTTTTGTGCTCACCACCGACGCATCAGATGTAGCTTTAGGTGCGGTGTTGTCACAAGGAACTGTAGGTTCCGATAAACCGATAGCGTACGCCTCTCGGACACTATCAGACACCGAATCCCGATATTCTACTATAGAGAAGGAGTTACTAGCAATAGTATGGGCAATCAAGTACTTCCGCCCTTATCTTTATGGCAGAAAGTTCGTTATTTACACAGACCACAGACCCCTTACTTGGTTAATGTCACTAAAAGATCCTAACTCTAAATTAACAAGATGGCGTTTAAAGCTTGCAGAATACGATTATAAAGTAGTTTACAAAAAAGGTCGTCAAAACACTAACGCAGACGCTTTATCTCGGGTTAAAATATTTCACGGTAGTATGGATTCATTAGCAGTAAATTTAGATGATAATGAAGATGATGAAATAATTAACAGAATATTTGAAAACGCACGTAGAGTAGCTGAAAACGAGACGGAGGCAGCTGTGCCCCAAGATAACGACAATATTCAATCACTAAACCCTAGCGTTCCCCAATCTCACATAGGAACAGAATCAGATAGTATGAGCATAATGTCAGCAGAGCCTGACTTAGTTTCCACGCGGCATACACAACCAGACAACGATAATAAAGGCATACCTATAATATCGGACGCTATAGATAGACAGCTAAAACAATTTCACATCAGATCAACACCTGGTTCAACTTATAGAGTCGATAACAGATCCACTAATTCAAAAGTTGTCATTAAAGATGTATTTATTCCAGTTAATAATACAGAATCAGAGATAGTTAGATTTTTAAAGGAACATACAATCGCCGATCGTTTGTTTCATTGTTATTTTCATAGTGAAGAACTGTATCATGCTTTTGCCAGAGTCTATACTACGATATTTAACGAGCGTGGCCCAAAATTAATTAAATGCACTACGCGTGTGACCTTAGTAGAGAACAAAACTGAGCAACAAGAGTTAATTAAGAAATATCATGAAGGAAAGACAGTACATCGCGGTATTCAGGAGACGTATAAGCAGTTGCATAGAAATTATCACTGGCCTAACATGCTACTTACCATTCAGAGATTTGTTAATCAGTGTGAGATTTGTTTGCAGTCTAAATATGAGCGCAATCCTCTAAGACCACCTCTAGCTATTACTAATACACCGCGCAAACCAATGGAACACATATTTATGGACCTTTATTCAACAGGCGGAGTAACATTCCTTACAGTCATCGATAACTTCTCTAAATACGCTCGGGCAGTCCCTTTAAGTGCGTGTAGTAGTGTGCACGTAGCGGAAGCATTGCTAGACGTTTTCTCGGTATTAGGTTTACCTAGCAAAATAACCACGGACTCAGATACTAAGTTCGATAATGACGTCATAAAAGATATCTGTGCCTTACATGATATTCATATACACTTCACGACACCATATAATCCTAACTCTAATTCACCCGTTGAACGCTTACACTCTACATTAGCTGAAATAATTAGGATACAACGAATGACCAATAAAGATGATCCTATGCAGCTCATCATGAAATATTCTATTATTGCATATAATAACTCTATTCATTCGGCAACAGATTATACACCTCATGAGCTATTATTCGGACACACAGCATCTAGGAATCCGTTAGAACTATACTATCCCAAAGAATTCTATCAGGATTATGTTCTTAAGCATCGCGCTAACGCCGAAGCAGTCCAAGAATGTATCGCAGCACTTACATCTAAAAATAAGGAGCAGGTTATTTCTAAACGAAATCAATTGGCAGAAGAAATCAAGTTCAAGGTAGGTGAGACCGTTTATAAACAGGTAGCAAAATCAGCACGCAGTGATAAAACTAAGCCGGTATTCAAAGGACCCTACAAGATCATCCATCTTCATCCCAATAACGTGGCTGAAATTATAGGTAACCACCCAAACTCTAAATCCATTAGAGTTCACTTTAAACTACTACGGAGGCCTCATCTTGTTGCAGGACCCTCATCTCAGGAGCCATCGCGCTCTACGCAACAGGAACCGTAACTATTGACCCCGTTAACAATGAAAATGGCATCCTTCTCCTCAAACAGGGACAGCTCCTTAAACAGGATAATTACTTTAGTCTCGCTTGCGTTTACAACATAACAAACCTTCATTTTACGTCTATTCAACTTATGTCGTTATATGCAAGTACTAAAGCAGCCGAGAGTTCATTATCAGAAGACTTACATAAAACTTATAGAAACCAAATAGAGTATAGCTTAGATCAAATAGGCAAAAAGATAAAGTTTTTGAGTCCACAAGTTAGAAGAAGACGCGGTTTGATTGATGGATTAGGTACTGTCGTTAAATCCATAACTGGAAATCTTGATCATAATGATGCAGCAAAATTCGAAGAAGAAATATTAAACATAAGGAATAGAATTAATAATGTAGAGAATAAGCAAAGAAAGTCTTTAGTTCTAGCACAGAATACAATAAATGAGTTTAGCAATCAATTAAAAAAATTAAATAGTAATCAGAAAAATTTGGCTAGCTTATTGAAAAACATTACAAGTAACAGTAACGACGTAAATAATCACATACATTTTCTGGATTTATCCGTACAGTTAGACTTTAGTTTACAGATTATATTAGATAAGTTAATGTTGTTAGAAGATGCTATGACATTCGCGCAATTGGGTACCATGCATCCTAGCATTATAAGTCCTCAAAACTTAATAGAGGAATTAATTAATTTAAGTAGCACATATTCGTTTAGACCAGTAGCTATTATTAATCTTAGTAATATTCATAGGATAGAAAAATCAATTAGAGTTAAGGCCTATAGCACAGAACACTCTATAAACTTTATCCTAGAAATCCCGTCAGTAGCCCCACAAACCTATGACCTGATTCATCTCTACTCCATTCCTAATAGAAATAACCTCACTATTATCCCAAAATCCAAATACCTTGCGCTTGGGAACGATGAGTACGCCTACCTAGAAGAAGACTGTCAACACCTGACCGATGACATCCAGCTTTGCAAGACTTTGGACACTAGAAGAATTGAAGACACCGAAGATTGCATCCCATCCCTCATCCAACATCGTCAATCAAACTGTACACACGCCAAGATGAACCTAAGAAGAGGAAAAATTCAAAAGATTGGAGATAACATTTGGTTACTCGTACTAAACGAAGATGAAATTGTCAAAACACAGTGTAAAACTAAGACTGACTACAGAAGATTGACTGGGATTCATCTCGTCACATTAACAGAAGATTGTCAAATGAACGTCATGAACAGAACATTACAAGCACATACAGATACAATTGTCATCAATGAGGTCATACCTTTACCGGAGCAACATCAAGTTTTAAAAGAAACTGTTCAATATGAACTACAACTAGAAGACATCTCACTAGACAGCATCCATGAATTAATTAACAAAGCAAGCGACATCTCTCTACCAGATGACATCAATTGGCCAATGATGATGGCCACACCAAGCTGGACTACGATACTCCTCTACATCTTATTAGTAGCAGCAGCCACCTGGAAGCTGTACCAATGGAAGATCGCTAAGAAATCAGAAGGCATCAATGGCACCAAAACAACCAAAGGCAGCGAGGACGCCGCCAGAAGCAAGAGTTGCTTCTATCTTATGGAGGGAGGAGTTAACTCATCGTAACATCCGTATACGCTGAGTACGCAGCCATCAACCTACGTATTAAAATGCAAACTAGCAATAAGATCAATTTCATGTGATTCCACATTGTTGTTTGTAAAGTTAGTCATTAGATCAGCCTTCAGCTTAATACACTGTTTTTCTGTAATTAAATTAAGTAATTGTATTAAATAAAGTTTTTTTTAACTTAATTCCCGATCGCCGAAACATAACTCTCTGTTTGTTTTTTGTATTGTGAATCTGTTTCTTTAACGTGACGTTAAAAGTTTATGTACTCATACAAGACAATAGAAATTATGTGGAATGGACATAATTTCAATATTTTTAACCGACTCACAAAAAAGGAGGAGGTTCTCAATTCTATTGTTATTTTTTGGCATGATACCTCAAAACTAATTCATTTAGACCGATTTCAAAAGTTTATTCCTACTCTTTTAAAAAATGAAAGAATCTTTGCTAATAATATTTTAAGAATAAATAAAAAAGGCCCATTGGTTTTTCCACCCTATACATCACTTTAAGCGTTTCAACAATAGCAAACCGCTAAAGCAGATTTCACTCTGTCAAAACGCCATAAAAACCACGAAGCCAGTTTCCACCTCGCACCTTTTGAACTATCAAGAACTCCATTAACAAACCCTATAACTGGACTAAATCCTGACCGACCCTCTCGACTCGCAACGCTTATTTGATCGTACTTTCAAAAGCCTCTCGTTCCCTCTCGCTTGCGCTTCAAACAAATGCCGCGTCGTCAAAGGACGTTAAACGTTCCAATGAAAAGGTAAAACGAACATTAATATTGCTTTTAAAGCGTGTTTTAGATTTCAATCTGTTGAAGTTTTGTGAATGGGGTAAGGTTGGTGACCTCCTAGGTCGGGTATAAATAGATTGAGCTCTAGTAGGCAAGTTATCTGTTAGTGCTTCGAAACCGTATGAAATTATTAGTATTTATTCCTTAAAAATAATAAAAAGAAATTCCAGGAGGTTTTCACTTTCTTTTGTGTCATATTTTAAAGCTTCTTAAACATAACACACTAAACAACAAAAAAAGAACTAACAAAAACAACATCATCAAATATTCTAACCTATATTTTTTTTTTTTTTATCTTTATTTATTTCCAGGGTTTTTTCTAAACAGAATATGTCACCCCGATAGAACCTATATTTATAACGGGTTATTGTACATTCGTCACAAAGTAAACTCGCCACGAAAAAAAGTATGTGTAAACTCGCCACAACTCTATTTTTATGCAAAAATATCCGCCATTTTGTTTATTACCGCACAGTCAGCAGAAAAATCAAACAATAGAACTATAACTACAATTTGACCAAATAAATTATTTATTTAATTCATTTTTTCTTTCTTTATATCTCTTTTCTCAAGTCTCTTCTACCTACGATCCTGACATTCTCTTTTGGCGTCGTTTACGCCCATACATCATTCTGGTCATACACACACATGCCAGTTGCACCACCTCTAGTTATTTTTAGTCTTCTTGTTAATCAGATGTGTGTCATCCGAACAGACAGACAGACAGACTACATGACATACCAATTCACATATACACAGAGTTACACACGCACACAAATAAATAAAAACAGTGAATGAGCATTAGCGTTGGGAGATTATTAGGATCGTTTAGTTCCATTTCTTGTTTAACAACAACCGCAAAAACCACTGTTATTCGCAAGTTTTCTTTAAATTAATAAATATTATGCCATACAAACATGTAATGTTGCTGTCGATGAAATCAATATTTTATTCTTCAGGTACCATCCATTTGATGCGAGATCAGATACGCAAATGTCCGTTTTTTTTTTAAATCTCGTGTTCATGGTTCATAGCCTTATAAAAAAGCCAGTCCACGTTGACGGCAATTAAAATGAGATTATGGTCAGACCAAAACCAATTTCGTCGTCCGCCATATTGTGGAAATTAATTTTTATTTTTTGGCAAAAAATATCGTCAAGGTCTTTTCCTAATACCGTGTTAATGAGAAAGACGTTATAAGAGCTCTAGAAATATCGTTTATGGCCTGTTGAAAATTTCTAGACTGAAAATTAAATAATTACGCTGTTTTCCAGTAGGACCTACTATGCTATGTAAGTAGAACTTACTGGATTATTTTTAGTAACGTAATTTTGATAGCATTTTCAGTAAATAATGGTAAAATATATTAAACACTAGCATACGTCACGCGGTTTCACCCACGTAGTTCCCGTTCCCGTGGGAATAAAGAGACAAAAAGCCTATGTCACCCGGGGATAGTGTAGCTTCCAAACGGTAAAAGAATTTTGCAAATCGGTCCAGTAGGTTCGGAGCCTATTCGAAGCAAACAAACAAACAATCAAACTTTTCCTCTTTTTAACCGACTTCAAAAAAAGGAGGAGGTTCTCAATTCGGTTGTATTTTTTTTTTTCTTTTTTTTTTTTTTTTTTAGGGTTTGTTACCTCAGTACTCCGTCGTTTATGGACCGATTTTCAAAATTATTTTTTTGTTTGATAGGGTATACTAACAGAATGGTCTCATTTATATCAAAACTCATACCTGATGAAGGATCTTCGAAGAATTGAGGGTACTCCTCAAAAAATATAGGCACACATGCACCGATTTCAACATTTTTAGTAACAAATCAAGCATTTTCATTTAGAAAGTACCATTTGGTGAACAAAAACTGATGAAGAAGACAGGCAATGGAACTCTTCAACGCATAACAGCAAATTATTCGCGATTGCTGTAGTCAGATGTCTATGCTGAGCTTTTTATTTATGTATACTGTGTGAGAATCGTAGCAGATTACACTCTGTAGTTTCTGCCTAACTCCATGGGTAAAAGGCGTAGATTTATGTATCTATACTATAATATTAAAAAAAAACAACCGACTACTTAAAAAAAAACTAACAGGTGAAAAATAACTCCAGTTTCGGAAGTCGGTGGCCAATAATGAACAAAACAAAACCACCAAAGCCACAGACTTCCGTAACTGGAGTCAATTTTCACCTGTTAGTTTTTTTTTAGGAAGTCGGTTGTTTTTTTTAAATATTATAGTATAGATACATAAATCTACGCCTTTTACCCATGGAGTTAGGCAGAAACTACAGAGTGTAATCTGCTACGATTCTCACACAGTATACATAAATAATAGTAAGCTATTGCGCTTAATATACCTTTTGCTTCGTTTATATTCAGTAGTCACTTACGCACGCCGGTTGCGAGTACTACGCAACTAAACTTTCAAAAGAATCTCACCTTTAACGTCTCTGTATGTCCTTCAAAGGTATCTCTCTATATAATATGTTATATTGCAAAAAAATACGGTGCTTTCATCAATAAGAGCTAGAGCATAATTTTGTGAAAAATTGCAACGTGACAATGCTAAGAATTTTCTGATGAGTGGGGTGGAAGAGTACATTGACGCCTTTTCTTGATTTCAACATGTTAGTATACGTCCCTTATTCATAAACTTTAAGAATAAGGTATAATTCATTAAGTTAATCGTATAAATAATTCATTATTTCCTGAAGTTTAAGTTTCACATTCATTTTCTTTACATTTTTCTACTTAACTTCTTCTATGAAGGTTTTGTTCCTAAATCCTAAGTCTATATGAAAAAAAAAGAAAACTTATGTTTGAATCTCAGCGAAAAGAATACTGAAGAAAAACTGCTCAAGGTTAGTTCATCCCACCTAAATCGCAATCAGTCTAAAACATCAAAACAAGAACAATAAACGATGGAAACTGGGTTCAAATTTAGCAAATTGAATGTCTGGCGTTCGCGGAACAATTCTAGCACATGTACTATTGTTTATTCTCATGGCAATAAGCGCTGTTCCTCAGGAGTCGTGCGGTCCCTTTGGGCCTCATTATAAAAGGCTTATTGGGCCTTGTGGTCCAAAGAAGTTGTTGAATATTTACATAAAAACTAGATAAAATATTTTTGACTAGCCTGTTGGTCTAGTAGTTAGTGATCCTGACTGCTATGCCGGAGGTCGTGGGTTCGATTGGCAGACAGGCCAGTATTTCACGAGAGGTTTTATTCATTGCTCTACCTATTCCAATATACGCAGCATACGAATATATATTAGGTATAATACGTATACGATAATAATAGTTATTCATAATACCTCGACAGGATGATTTTAGTAACCTTCATCGTACTACATCGCACTAGTTTTCATTAGCAATCTCTCTGTACCCTTCAGGTAACATAATATGTACCTATGAATAATTTACAACAATTGTATAATATAATACACCATACCGCTATACAATACTTGTACCACACAAGAGACAAGTATCATATCGATCGGTAAGCCCCGGTCTGAGACCCTTATCGAAGTCTGAAACGTCTGTATTTTGCGCCCTATACTATAAATCTTCCTCTGGTATATTAGAAACACTAGCAGACGTCCCGCGGTTTCACCCGCGTAGGTCCCGTTCCCGTGGGAATACAGGGATAAAACGTAGTCTATGTGTTAATCCAGGGTGTCAGCTAACTCCATATCAAATTTTACTAAAGTCCATTCAGGAGTTTTTACGTGAAAGAGTAACAAACATCCATCCATCAATCTCACAAACTTATAATATTAGTAGGATAGGATACTTACTATTGACAATAATTATTGGCACTAGTAACCACCTAGTTGTCGAAATTCAACTTGTATTAGTATTTTGCACTTCTCCACTATGTATTGTATTACAGAGCTACGATTACAAGAAACCAGGAACCCATAAGGCGACTTTTACCAGTGTCCATTAATTCATGAATCTGTATGCTATTTACTGAGCAATTTATTGATAGGTTCAAGTTCTTCAAACGAATCAGACACGACGTTCGCTGGTCTGGGAACCAGCGAACTACAATCATAAGTACATGAGACAGTTCACCAAACCGCCCACCCCTCTCCGATTAATACTGTTTTTGCTGGAAAGAAAAAGTGGCGAAAAAAAACTCTCCAGCACGCGTAGCATGATCACCGAAGAAACGGTCTTTGTCGTGTCTCGGAAGAAAAGAAATTAAGTGTTCATGCTACGCAGGCAGGTTTATTGAATGAAATTTGACAGATTGAGGTTCCTGTCTATATAATCTGTCACTTCGCCGATTCGTCTGTAGACAAAGGCCGTTTCTTCGGTGTTCAATGTCTTCATGCTACGCATGCAGCAACAGACGTCTGTTACTTAATTTTAATAAATAAGTTTTGGTGTTCATTTCTGGGTCATCGTCACACATACCATAGTAAATCATTTTAGTCATAACAAAAACTTAAAATAAATAAATACTTAACTAAAACTAACAATAAATAACTACAAAGCGTCAAAAAATTCTTCTGCATCGCTGCCAGCTGGTAAACTGCCCAAAAGACTGGCGGCATTGCCACGTTGAATGGCAATGCTTAGCCTCTGGCCAAAGTAGAGGCTTCAACTAAACGTTTGCAGATGTCTTTGTAAAGAAGACGAGCACTCGGACGCCACGGCCCAAGAGTTTCAACCCCAAACGGCTCGAAAGTATAACTACCAACAAGGTTGCTATATTTCCGCCGCTTGAGGTTCTCAGCAGCCGCAGCAGCATGTTGATCCAGGAAGATAGGATGGCGCAAGAGTATCGACACAAGTAGCGTCCCATACTAAAGGCCTACCCATCTTCCAAGGGAATAAAGACATACCGTCCGGTCTTTTGCCATCGTCGCGTGCCAAGCCATTGGGTTCTAAAACAGATGGAACGCCGACGGAAACAAGAGCACGTCGGATGATGTCATTAATGTGTGCATGCCGTGCTATGCGACCCGCACTACGGCATTTTCATTTCTTAATAAAACTGTCTTGGATAGCACTTTAAGCCGTTGGTCTCTGCTGTTTATAGTGCTACCAAGCTACTGGATTGTAGAAGTCCAACAGGCTGTCGCTTGATGTAAAACTGGAGCTGAACCCAGCGATGATAATGATGAATATTCAACCAATTTAGCAGTTAGTTTTATGCATTTTTTTTATAAAAAAGAATGTTGACTATGACAAATTTTAAGACACATTCGGACGTGCAATAAAAAATATGTGTCAAATATTTCTTATAATCTAGATGATGGACTCAAAAGTAACATTTTGTCAAGTAGCCATTTATTAGCCCTAGAAGAACATACCCTATCGGTAATATTATTTCGGTCAGGAGAATCAACAAAAAGTGAGTATCGTTGCAGGAGGCTTTCTGAAGTTTCTGCTCACTCACATGTGAAACAGGCATGAGTTAATATATGTACGTAACATTATCCTAATTGAGATGGAGCCTCAATGGTTTCTGATTAAGGTTCTATCTTTGAAAAGATTTCCGAAGTTTATAAAGGGTTTCATCACTCATCTTTCGATATATCTTGTTAACGGGTATATTTTGGGAAACTCTAACTAGCTTTCGGGTTTCCCGAAAGCGATATTCATGAGCCAACCAAACAGAATTGGGCTTACGATGAATATGCACTAGGGTAAAATCGTTGACGTGGTTACGATTGCAACACTAACACTCAAGTCCATAATTGTCAACTGGTGTGGATTTTCACCTTGCTAACTTTGAATTGTTAGCCGGAAATTCATAATCCAACACCAAAGAGATTTAAAATACTATAGAGCGGGCATGTCAAGGAAATGTCATAGAAAAAGTTTGATCCCATGTCTCAGTAACGCTATCTAGAATAATATATGAATATTGGAGTTGCTGCAGAGCGTACTAAAAAAAAACCGGCAAAGAGCGTGTCGGGCCACGCTCAGTGTAGGGTTCCGTAGAATAATATGTAAACAAAGTTAAAAAAAAAAAATGCTTGCATATACGATTGTACTACAAACTTAGTCCAGAAATGAGTCTTTTTTGTACAAAAACTGTTTCCATCCATGTTCAAGATAATTTTCCTAGAAAGTCCTTATAAAGTTACTTTCCAGATTTTTTCATATTTTCTAAACTTATGGTTCAAAAGTTAGAGGGGGGGGGGGGGGTCGCATTGTTTTTTACTTTTGGAGCGATTATTTCCGAAATTATTGACATTATCAAAAAATATACCTTTCCAACAATATATCACACGTTAGGGTTGAAATTAAAAAAAATCACTAATAAAACATTTTTTTCCAATTTTTATTTTGCCACTTTGTCGGCGTGATTGATACACATATTGGTACCAAATTTCAGCTTTCTAGTGCTAACGGTCACAGAGATTAAGCGAGGACGGACGGACGGACGGACGGACGGACGGACGGACATGGCGAAACTATAAGGGTTCCTAGTTGATTTCGGAACCCTAAAAACTCATAGACTTGAAATGTGTGTGACACGAGATTTGGATGAAAATTTTGTTCGTGATGTCTTGTCTAAATTAAGTATTGAATGTCTTTGTCCATAACAAATTACGAATATTATAAATCCGAATGTAAGTTTCTTTGTTACGCTTTCACGCCTTAACTATTCATGCTACCGGTTATCATAAATATGTAACTACTACTGAAATTGCTGCTCGAGGTTCGGGATCACTCGGATTGTGAACGCCTACAGGAAGATATTAACAGAGTGGTCGAATGGAGCAATGACAACAAACTGCATTTTAATGTTGCTAAATGTTCGGTGATGTCGTTCACTCGCGCGCGAACTCCCTTGAGTTATCAGTACAAGGTTGAGGATATGCCGATGCAACGAGTATCTCAGGTACGAGACTTAGGGGTAGTCTTCTCTCAGGAACTAACCTTCCGTGAGCATATCAATAAGATATGTAAGAAGGCATACAGAAACCTAGGTTTCGTACTCAGGCAGTCCCAAGGATTCACCAACATCACGACTCTAAGGGTACTATATGACGCATTAGTCAGAAGTCACCTCGAACATAGCGCATTTATTTGGGCTCCTCATGAGGCGAAATATAGTGTTATGTTGGAACGTATCCAAAATAAGTTTACGAGGTTCTTGTATTACAAGCTGTGTGGGGTATATCCACTATACCCATCGATGTACCCTACACTATTTGTTCTGGGTATGGTAGGGTTTAACACTCTAAGAGTACGACGGGAGTTTTCGCTCGTAGCGTATGTAGTGAAACTACTACGTGGCGTGGCGCATAACCCGGGAGTTCTGCGACACCTACAGCTGTACGTGCCCGACCGGTACGTGTGGAGGCGGCAACGCCCGCCCCTGCTCGCTGTGCCTGCAGCCAGGACCAACCTGCTGGCGAGAACTCCTCTCACTAGAGCCATACGCGTGGTGAATGAGGTTCACGGGAGGGTAGATGTATTGTGGTGCAACTTGAGTGAATTCGCAAAAGTTACACTATATGTAATAAGTTATTTAGATTAAGATATTTTTAACTAGGTTTAAGGTGTAGATTTAGGCTTTAGTTAGTAGTAAGGCCACTCTGTCGCATTGGATCATAGATCTGTAATGATAGTGTAGGTAAGATTGTTATAAATAAATAAATAATATTATAAACGCGTAAGTTTGTAAGTATGTGTAGACATAATATATGGATGTACGATTCAACCAAAGCAGAAATGTAAGTATTTCCGAACGGTATGATGAGGCGAAGACATGAATGAAGCGTTGAGTGAGTTAAGGAGGAATGAACAAAAATAAAAGACATAGAACGAGAAACACGCGAAGAAAAAGCGTGTGGAAAAATTGTAAAGAGAAATAAAAGAAGCATATCATTAAAAAGAAGTTTAATTCAGTTTGAACCCCCTTTTCTACATGGATGTTTATTACTCGGAATGAATGAAGTAATAAACGGATTCTAATGAATTTTTACAATATAACATAGCTTAAACATCAGAATAACATAGAGGCTACAATTTATAAATTGTGTGAATTGTCCAAAATAAGTGTCTATATATCCTCCAATATAAATGTGTGTAACTAGAAAAAATTATGCCATCTGCGATCTATTCTTGCGTGTTCTGCAAGCTCACGACAACAAGATATATCTTTGTGTAAGCCATTACCACCAAAAAAGTGAACTAAAAATATAATAATAATTGATCATTTATTTATAATACACATTTTAGTAACATAATGTTACGCTTTTACGACAAAACTAATTTCTATCTCAAATCATATCAATACGACAAATCTAATTTTGATGAATTTTACTATAAAAACATGTTGACTAAAATTATACTTGATAAATAGTGATTTGGCTTTGACTCTCTTCACGTGTTGATAAATAAGGTGACTAGCGGACTTCGCGGTTTTACCCGCGTAGTTCCCGTTTACAGGGACTGTGTTGTCACCTGGGGATAGTGTAGCTTCCCAAACGGTGAAAAAGTTTTAAATTGGTCCAGTAGTTTTAAGTTTATTCGTAACATACAAAAATACAAATTTCCTGTTTATAATTTGAGATAAAGAGGAAAGTTAGAATGGAATTATTCTAAACAAGCTAAGATTTTTTTATTGTCAAAGAAGTTGTTTCAAGCTAATTAAAATTCCTGGTAGTAAGTAAATAAGTGTGATTTCTTCGAAGGAAACAGCGAAGTACCTACAAGTAAGTAATAACAAGTTGAAAGCTTCCGGGAACAACATTGTAATAACTAGAGTCGACTATAAAAACTAAGAAAAGCTAAGAAAACGTTCGCAGCTACCTACGTTTTAGTGCTGTTTTCTTGTAAACCCGAGTGGACTACAGAAGCAGAGGAATTCCCCGGGTTCCATCGTTGTTTACTAATCTAGTTACTTGGTAAAAATCTTCATTTCATTGATAGATTAGGAAAAAATTAACTTGTGGCTTAATAATAACAGTCGGGTGGGTTGATCGAAGATTAAGCTACGCTTGACGACGTGGATGGGTGACCATTCGTTGCGTATAATAACTGGTGGTTCATGTGAACCACAGTTTAACGTAGTACGTAACTACGTAGTACGTAACTACGTAGTACGTAACTACGTAGAGTACGTAATGACTACGCAGAACGTAACTACGTAGTAGGTAACTACGCAGTAGGTTACTACGCAGTACGTAACTACGTAGTACGTAACTACGCAGTACGTACCTACGTAGTACGTACCAACGTAGTAGGTAACTACGTAATACGTAACTTTGCAGTACGTAACTACGTAGTACGTAACTACGCAGTACGTAACTACGCAGTACGTAACTACGTAGTAGGTAACTACGTAGTACGTAACTACGCAGTACGTAACTACGCAGTACGTAACTACGTAGTAGGAAACTACGTAGTAGGTAACAACGTAGTAGGTAACTTAGTTAAGCTGTGGTTCATGTAAACCACAGCATAACGTAGTTATAGAGGCACGGATGAGTTGTATCTTTGACAGTCGAGACGAGTAGTTAGTACCACGAAAGCATGACAACTAGTTTAACCAAGGAGTATTCAGTGTTTTTTGAGTCGTGGAGGTCGGATATCTTACTAATACTGAAAAGGCGAAAGTTTGTGAGTATGTATAGATGGATGGATTAATGGATGTTTGTTACTCTTTCAAGTAAAAAAATCTGAATGGATTTTAATAAAATTTGGTATGGAGTTAGCTGACACCCTGGATTAACACATAGGCGACTTTTTATTCCTGTATTCCTACGGGGACGGTCCCTACGCGGGTGAAACCCCGGGACGACTGCTAGTTAATAATAATAACATAAATAAGGGCCACTGATTTGATTTTTTGATTTTTAAAGGTCTTTATTACCAGTTATAGTAATTACAAGTTAACAAAAAGATCTTACAAATTATGTCTTAAGAATTAATTTAATTTACCTACTTTGCTATGTTGGGTTTGTAGACCCACATTTTTAAATTAAATTACCCAAGCCCTTCCCCTTTTTTTTTATATAATTAATACTTATTCTTATACTACAGATAAACAAAGATAACTGTAAGGAACAGTAAATAATGCAAAGTGCAAAAATTACTAATTTAGACGACAGCAATTACGCTTGTTAGGTGGTAAGTGAGCCAACGTTATTCCACCAGAAAATGGTGATGAGGCAGTTTGTACTTTTTATAAGTCCTGGCATAAGGAATACTGTTAAGTCTACTTTTACCAATGTTGGAGACCAGAGAATTCCCATGACGTGGGTTATTATAGAGATAAAACTTCCGGAATATGTTTAGAATAAAATCCTTAATGGATGGAAAATTGATGTTATTATGTAGTTGTGTGAGATTTGTGTAAAAAGGTGTGTTGAATGCTATTTTGAGTGCTTTGTTCTGAACTATCTGAAGTTTTTTTGTAATTACTGTCACTTATACCACTCCAGACAGGGGATGCATACGTCATGCAAGGTCTAACCAGTGTCGAATAAATACGCAATTTTGTGTGAGGGCTTAAGTTGGATTTACGGTTGAGGATTGATTTAAAGCTGTTTAGCGACTTTACTCCCTTTAAGCGGAGTTCGTCTAGATTTTTCAACCAGCTTACTTTGTCATCTAACGTTGTTCCTAAATATTTGACAGATTTTTTCCATGGTATGTCATAACCATCAATTTTAACGTGGCGGGAAGGAAGTGAGCGTTTTCTGGAGAACATAATGATTTCCGTTTTTGTAGCGTTTACCTTAAGCTTCCATTTAGAAAAAAAATCAAGGAGAAGGTCAACTGAAAGTTGAAGGCGTTGAATTATTAGGTCTATGTCGTCAGATGAGGTATAAGATGCAGTGTCATCGGCATACAGATGTGTTAGCCTTTGCTTCGGGATGTCATTAAGGTACAAAATAAAGAGGTACGGTCCTAATATTGATCCTTGTGGTACCCCCGCAGACAGTTGTCTCTGATTGGATGTATGATTACCGATAGCCACAGTGAAGGTACGTTCAGCTAAATATGACTGGAGAAGCTTTATAAGGGACAGAGGGACATGGTTAATAATTAGTTTATGGAATAAGCCCGCGTGCCAAACCGTGTCGAAAGCCTTTTCAATGTCTAGCGGCACCATGCCTGTGGATCTATTTAGGTTAAGGTTGTCAATGACGTGCTCAGAAACTCTTGCCAACTGCTGGGTCGTTGAGTGAAATTTCCGAAATCCAAATTGCTCCGGAATAAGGAGATGCTCAGTGAGTTTAGAGAGTCGGCTAAAGATCAGAGACTCAAATAGCTTGGCTAAGTTAGGAAGAAGGCTTATAGGCCGATAGCTGGAAGGAATAGTTTCGTCTTTACCGGGTTTCTTGATAGCGATGACTTTAGCAAGTTTCCAAGGGGAGGGAAAGTAGCCCAGTTGAAAGGGCCACTGCGAGTGGGCTCCCGCCCCTCGTACGCCTTCCAAATGTCTGGAACCCAAGGGTTCCGAGAAATAAAGGAGAATAAAAATAAATAAACCCTTATACCTATACAACGTGTTTTTTTTGATATCCTATAACTCTAGGGTATGATTGAGACCATAATATCAAAGAATCAACTGGCATATGAATTATGTTTCAATCATGCTTTTTATTTTATTTTTTCACTATCATACAAAATAATTCGACAAAGTCAATGTAAAACACCCTTACGTGAAAGAAAAGTTACGTTAGAAAGAAGACTCGTCGTACTGGTGACAATTTTTGAACTAGTTAGGTAATAAAAATAATATTAATAATACTTAATAATAATATTCCGCGACTATTCACACAACGCCATCTAGTCCCAAGCTAAGCAGAGCTTGTGTTACGGGTACTAAACAACTGATAATTTAATTAAGATTGATGATATCTCCGAAACTATGCATTTTTGGACCATCTATTCTAGGAGTTTTAGTATTGTTTTTACCTACAGAATATAATATAACCCTTGAGTTAAGGGATATAAAAAAAAAACACCTTGTTTAGATAGGCAGTCACCATCGTTTTCTTCTCACTAACAATAAATGTTTTTGTTAAAAAATCGTCCCTTAGTAGAGGATAAAAATAAGTAATTTATGTCGGCAGGAATTTATATCGGATACACGGCTTAATAATCTTATTAATTGGGTTCGAGCCTACAGAGTAAATTTTGAAAAACCTTTTGAATATTAATTTTTAAAAGTTCTAAATAGACGATTTGTATACTTTTTATCAGGAACACAATATGGGAGTATCAAAGTGAAATTAATATAAATGTTCCACAATAAACATTCTACAACTTTTTCACACAACGCCACCTAGTCCCAAGCTAAGCTAAGAGCTTGTGTTATGGGTACTAAACAGCTGATAAACATATTTTACTTACTTACTTACTTTATATTTCTAAATAGATACATATTAAAGATAAGTAACACCCAGACACAGAACAAATGATCGTGCTCATTACACAAACATTTGTCCTGGGTGGGAATCGAACCCACGACCTCCGGCATAGCAGTCAGGGTCACTAACTACTAGACCAACAGGCCAGTCAACATCAAATACATAGGTACCAAACATAAAGGTGACATCGACTAGCTCTTGACTAGACTCATTTTGTATTTTGCATGTAATGATGATTGAAACATCGCTGGAAAACCTGGACTTACAAGAAATAGAAGTATGAAATAGTCAATCAGCCTTGTGCAAGCGTGGTGATCAATGCTCGAGCCTTCTCTGTATGAGAAGAGGCCTTAAACCTGCAGTGGGATAGTAACAGGCTGGTATTATTATTATTATAAGTAAATAGGTACTACGCTACTTTTTATTTTTTTAAAGTATAACTCTATTCAGACTTAATACACACGGTACGAGACACTTTAAACAATACCCGAATAAAGGTCCTCCAGTTCATTTTCTCTCCCTGAAAAAAAAACTAGTTACTTCTGACTCTATTACGGTTATTTAACGAGGAATTCACAATTGTCCCCGAGCCCATAACGGAACATTGAAACCATTTTGGGGCCCACCTACATTTCATTGCGGAGAATTTTATTTGTGAAAAAAGGTAAAGGTTGGTACTGACAATGAGAGACCATTTTGACTCCTTTCTTACAGATCATAGAGAAAAAATAAAAAATGTTTTTGTCTCCAATCCAAAATAGATGTTTACAATGTATTTTTTCACTTTACCAAGATTGTAACTGAATTAGGATCATCTTATACTTTAGATGTAACTAGATAGTTTAATTTTAAATTGTATGTTTGAACACAATAATTTCTAAAACTACTATTTTTATTTGAAAAGTATTAACAAGGAGATTAGCGCGATTGAAGCAGGAATGCTAGTAATGCATTGATCTGACGTAATTAATCTATAGCACGCACATACCTGGCCTTTGACGTGTGACTATACGAATTGTATTACTGATAAATGTCAGAGGAAGATTGACTTCAAGTCAATCGAGAAAAACATTTGTGTCGAATATTTCCTTGTTATTTAGATGAGGGACTAAAAAATAAAATTTTGTCAAATATCCCATTATTTTAAATTATAATATACCTAAGTACCGCACCGGTCCCCAGGCACATCTCTTCTTCACTTTGATCTACGGCCGAAACACAAAGGTCAGTTATGGACCGGACCACTTAACTTTTTGTGTGCTTAGCGCCTCGCCCCTATTAAGTTATATTGCCCAGAGAGTATAAACTGCTCAGTCGTTCTTAGGTAATGAACGGAGGCCCTTCCTGTACACTGAACGACTAGTTTAATTTCTCAGTGTCACTTGCATGGTAGGGTCCCGGAAATGCGGAAGTCAAGTTCCATAAGGGTCGGGCCTTATATAAGTTGGTACTTCGGCGCAAATAGGGATGATTGAGGATCACAATTTGGGATCTTATAAGGCTTAGACGGAAATATGTTTAAAAATAGAAGTAAGTTTTTTTTGTAAGACTTATTGGCTTGTACCAATATGATAGGTAGAATGTTATGTATCGCTTTAATATTGTAGTGTTTTAGTAAGACCTTCAAAGTCTGTCTAAGATATCTCTGATATTGGTGAAGGAAAATTAGACTACACTTTTAAGTAACATTTAAAAAACGCTTCGCAATTTATAATTAGAAGCATAGTGCAATCGCGTTTGCCCTTCGCATCGATAATAATCTTCATCTTTTTTAATTATGATTAAAAATACCTAAGTAAAGATGCATATAGTTTTTTCATCATCATCTGCTTAACCTTTTCCAAACTAAATTGGGGTCGGCTTCCAGCTTAACCAGTTGTAGCTGAATACACAAGTGTTTTACATACAGCGACTGCATGTTTCATCTCCACGACCCAGATACTGGGTAACACGATACCCCTTGGTTAAACTGATTGTCAGTCTTTCGAGCTTCTGATTACCCGCAATGACTGTCAAAGATCTACTAATGACTGCCGGGATCAACGTTATAACATGCTTTCCAAGGCACGGAAGACTAACCTCATCACGCGTAGCTTAACAATAAAAAAAAAGAAACAAAAAAAAGCTAATAAAAAAAAATGTTAATGCTTATAAATTAAATTAAATAAAATTAACCTTTGATCAACCGGTGAGGCTATTATTAGGTATTTAGCCACAAGCTTTTCCGAGGTCCATGTATATTCTATACACAGTTTAATAATAATAATAATAATAATAATAATAATTTATTTAATTTAGACAGCAATGATCCATTATGGTTAGTAACAATTGCAACTTATAAACTATGTTAGTAGGCACAACATACAATCATAAAATATATACATTACAAATAATTGAAATTCATAGACATAAATAAGAATTAGAATTTATTAAACGCCACAGTGGCATGTAGGCGTACCCAATGGCCCAGTATGGGACTGTCCCACCTGTCCGCTATAGTGCTCAGGATGCTGTTGGGGCTGACGCGTACCCTGCGCATGATGGAGGCGCATCGCTTGCGCATGATGGCGTGAAAACCATCTATGCCCGCTTCTGCGAACATGCCGGAAGCACTGCAGTAGCGCGGCAGCCCCATCAACACTCTGAACGCATTGTTGTATTGGACGCGCAGAGCGTTGTATGCCCTCTGCGTATAGTTGACCCACAGACTGCATGTATAGAACGACTGACAGTACGCCGTGAACAGCGTAGACTTTACGTCAGACGAGCATTTTGCAAATCTGCGAGCCAGCATATTGCAGCGGACAGCCAACGCTCTGCGCTCACGCTCAATGTCCAGGCTGTCTTTTAGGTCCTCGGATACCCAGTGGCCCAAATACTTGAAAGAGGTGACTTGATTTAAGGGAATTCCGCAAAGTTTTAGCTTTGGTGCAATTGGGTAGGTTTTAGTGCCTGCCTTGAAAACCATTACTTCACTCTTCTTTACATTGTATCTGAGCCCATGGGCCTCCGCGTACCTTTCACATGTCATGAGCAGAGTCATCATTGAGTTAATCGATGGGCTCAGCAACACCATATCATCAGCATAACTAATATTGTTGACGCATATTCCGTCTACATAACAACCTTGATAGGTGTTGCTGAGCTCAACGATCAACCGGTTTATGTACAGACTGAAGAGGCGTGGGGAGGTTAGGCCGCCCTGCCTCACCCCGCACTCCAGCCTATACACATCCGATAATGAGCCTGCCCACCTCACACAATTGGTCTGGTTGTTATACCAGTACCTTAGTATTGATATAACTCCCCTATCCACTGTGGTCTCGTTCAGCAGTTTCTGCCATAGTAAGTTGTACGACACCAGGTCGAATGCTTTGGAAAGGTCTAGGAAACACGCGTTAACAGGCGTTTTCCTAGATGTATAATATTGGACAGTATGCTTGAGAGACAGTATGGCACTTTCCGTGGAGAGACCAGGTCGAAACCCAAACTGCGCATCATGTAATTCGATGCGGGTCGCCATATGCTTATCAAGCAAACTGTCCAGCACCTTGGCAATGACAGTAGCCAGCGATATAGGCCTATAGTTTGAGACATCTGATGTGTCCCCAGTCTTATCTTTCACAATAGGTACAACCACAGTTTTCATAAGATCGCCTGGTAGATGAGCGTGACTCAGACAAAGTGAGAAGAACATCGCCAGCACCCTTGGCAGGTGAACTCCTGCATGCTGCAGGTGCTCGATGCTGAGGTAGTCATGCCCCGGAGACTTGCCCCTAACCATATTTTTAATAACAGTGGCGACCTCTTTCGCCGAGAACCTGACATTCAACTCCATCAGACCATCCTCAGCATCGACCGCCTGCGATGCTGAACTAAGAGAGGATTCCACTCTGAAGTGATTCACAAACATGTTTGCTATGTTAGTAGGCTCATGTTGCCCCGCCACACTCGCAGGAACGCCCGGCCTCATATTCAATCTGTTGGTGTTTTTCCAGAATCTTGAAAAATCTTTAGCTTTGTGATGTTCAGCTAATATATCCATTTTAATTTTATTTTGGTTATTCTGACACCATCTTAACTTTGATTTGAAGACTTTTCTGGTGTCGTACATATTATTATAAATAAGTCCAGAAGTAGGTTTACCAGATATACTCCAGATTTGAAAAGCAAGCCGGGCGTCCGCGTGAGCCTGCTTAACATGCCTATTCCACCCGACGACACGTTTACTCCTTCTTCCCCCACCTGCACCCACGCGACTGGGACATTGGGCAGCCTCGGTAAGTATACACACAATGTTTGAGTACAAATTATCTAATATGGGTTTGTGATTCACATTCGCACAAACCCCGTTAGCACATTCCTTAAATTCTAACGGAAAGTTAATTTCTCTTAACTTAGAGTGACATATTTTTTTATAGTTATCTATTTCACTAACGTCCCGTTCACCCCATATTGTACAGTTTCTGATCGGATTAGGTGTTACAATAGTAGGTGTTATCATGTTTAAATTACACTGTAATTGTATTGGCATGTGATCCGACCAATACGTATCATACAACACAGTTGCACTAACGAGCAGTCGCCTCGCGGCCTCGGTCACTACACAGTGGTCGAGCCAGCGGCGGCAACCGTGTGCGTCACTCACGAAAGTGTACGTACCTGGCGGCATGAGGTCCAGATCCGCGCAGGTCCAGCACTGCTCCGCACAGAAACTTAACAGTTCACCAGCGAATAGCTCGTCGGGATGAGCGTTAAAATCACCGAGAATTATCACTGACTGCACATTATGACTTTCTATTATCGCACTTATTTCACTAAGACAGTCCGTAAACTCAGTGACGTTATCGTTTGAGTCTGTAGGCATATACACCGAGAATATTAGTACAAAGCGATCCTGTGACACTATCTTGATAGCTACAAGACGTACGTTGTTGCAACTAATTACTGTGACAGATGGAAATAGGTTCTTCCTCCACAACAATGCCACTCCTCCATAAGGTCTTCCTCGCAGTATTCCCGCCGAGGTGTCGACTGCCGAATTACCAGTAAAAGCAAAATCATCGCTGATTTGCCCTAGGAAGGCGACATCATGCGGCAAAAGCCATGTTTCTTGCAACGCGATAACGTCGGCCGCTACACACAGGCGTCTAACACAGTCAACAGATCTTTTAATGCATTTACAATTAAAACTTATCAATGTTGTATTAATCATTTAGATTTTGTTACTGTTCATTCTCAGAGCATTTTCTCTGTCTGTTTTCCTCTTTGAAAAGTCTATAAATTTACGGTATGATATACCTTCAGGCCAAAAATCATCCCTCATGAACACGTCATATTTATGTTTTGGAACCGAGATTTTATATGCATCATAGCTTTTGGGTACCTTCATAATCATTTTCTCAATATCCACATGTGTTTCGGACTTTTCTTCAATATATTCTACGATGTCAGACTGTGTCACCTGTTTATCCACATTATAGATGTACAGGACTAATCTCTCATTTACAGCCTTAAATTTGTCTTTGGGATCTATTACAGCTTTTCCAATATTTCCGATAAAGCGATTTCTCACCTTCCTTCTATGTTTCTGTACTAGGGTCCACTCCCCTTCACCAGCAATTTGAGCAAATGTTTTAACTTTTGGCTCCGGCGTTGATTGGATGACCGCCGCGTCCGTGTGTCCCGGGTTCCTCGCAATGTTGTTATTGTCAATTTTCGGCGACGCTGCCGCCTGTCCCGGCTCAGTGTTGTCGTCAATGCACAGATGTGAGCCTAAACCGGTTTTACATTCCTTCCGATTGTGCGCATTCATTGAATTTGTGTTATGAATACTTTGATCAAGTGATATTGACG
This sequence comes from Euplexia lucipara, assembly GCA_921972225.1. Lineage (NCBI taxonomy): Eukaryota > Metazoa > Arthropoda > Insecta > Lepidoptera > Noctuidae > Euplexia > Euplexia lucipara. Next base: position 2,256,427 of record OV179143.1, read on the forward strand.
AGTGGTGGGTAGGCGGTGATATTCTTTCAATTTGAGTTATTGACCGTTGATCCGATGTGCTTTTGTTAATAACAGGAACAATAGGAACATGTTGCAATCCCATCGGCCCGCTATCGTAATCACAACTGTCCATCATATGCTTTCCTACTCTTCGTTTTGTGTTTACATACGAATAACAGTGACTTTTTGGACTCGTACATTTTTTCAAATCTGCGATATCACGCTTGATAAGTTCAAGTTGACTAGCAGACACGTATTGCGATTTTAACTCTTCAATTTCACTTCTCATTCTTGTTAAATCCTTAAGCAGTTTGGTCACGTCTACGTGATCAAAAAATACTGGAGGTAGTTTTTGCAAATCTTTTGCAACAAAAACTGGTGTGTCATCAGGATGAGTTACTTTTAACAAGGTAATGATATCCTCGATCTCACGTAGTTTCTTTCCGTCTTTCTTCCTTGTAATCTTGCGTTTTGAAGTTGTTGGTATTGCTTCAAATAGCAGGTTTTTTGCTTCCATAATATCACTATCCGAGAAGGCACTAACACAAATGCGACTCAGGCTTTCCTCGTCCATTATGTCCAGTTTATTACACACGAAAGCTAACACTTCGTTAATAACTACATTACATCTCGCACATTTTACTACGTTGGAGGAATTCATCCTGCACTTAACTCGACACGCATGCCACGTCCGATCGGTAGTGCGCGCGACGAGATAGTGTAATGCGAAGACATTCAATACTTACCAACTATAGACGGGACAACACAAACAAAATTTTCATACAAAACTTGTATCCGAGTGGACACAAGTCTATAAATACGGTCCGCTGCCGCTCCAATATTGGTTTATTATTCTAGTTTCCGATACTAAGACATGGGATGACTGTTTTTCTATTACATTTCTTTGCATAGTCTCTACAAACTATCTTAAACCTCTTCGGTTTAATGTAAGTCCGAAGGTTAACACCAATAATGCCCTTAACCTTGCAAAAATAAAAACATAAGGCCACATTCGGCAAAAAGCATAAGCGATACACTACGAGCCCGAAGTTTTACGATCTCGGACCATCAGAGCGATCGGTGTAATGAGACCAATGCTTTCACACTAATTGCTTCATACGACGTTGTATGCCGAACTGTGTATTTATTAAGGTAAGGCGTAAAAGCCTACTGTGCTGAGTAATAGTAAGAAGAGATAAACTATAATGTTGAGACGTTGGTAAATAAGGCTTTCAGCAGAGAGGGTTTCGAGGCGAAGAACCAGATTTTGAGGTACTTTTGCAGCTTGATCAGCGGTCACGTTCGTTTAGAATATTTTTCCGCAATGACAATAATGTTTTACAAAACTGATTTTATTAAAGAAACCATTCAAAAACTTGCTAACAAGTAAATGTTACTATGATGTTATTGACTTTTCAAATGATGAGTTTTAAGTAATGTAATTTTATGTATTTCTTTATATTGTCTCTGTTTCGTCTCTCTTTATAATACCTATTGTACGAGCATCGCCACATGATATGAATTGTTTCAGTTTTTACCCGACTAAGCATTGCTAAATTACCGATGACTCGTGTACATTTGCTGACTAGGCTATCGCACCCACCACAAATAACCTACTTTTTAACTTAGATAATAAATTATGTTTTGACAATAAACAGTAATCATCTTACGGACACAAAACAGTGATTTTATTTCCTGTCACATCCCGTGTGATTCATCCTACAACTACATCTCAGTGTACGGAGTTTATTGCCCGTACATTTATGGTCCTTCGAAGCCGGATCTACCGCTACTGGATTCACAGTCCTGCAAGCCACACAGTTACGAAGAGTCTCAAACTTACGATAGCGAATCGGTTTGACTGGTCTTCCACAAGCGGATCGCCCCAGTTAGATTGAGAAGGCGCACAATATCGAACGGAGAGATCTTCGGACGCTGCTATCGCTACAGGAAACATCAACAGTTGGTGGTTCGGAAACAAGTACTACAACAACAGTGAAGTCAACAGGGCTAGTGTTCATCAACATACATACATACAACAATTATGGACGCTAGACAACAAGAACTTCTCAAGCGGCAGGGAATCATCGCAGAGGGCATCCGGAAGATTGGGGTGAACTTCGGAAAAGATGGTCCAGACCGCAAGAACGCTACATACATTAGGGGTAGACTGGATACCCTCCAGGCGCACTGGAACGAGTTTGAAATGAACCATAGCGTGCTCCAGAGCGCCACAGATCGGACCGACATATACTACACTACGAAAGTGTATGACATGGTCCAAGCGGAATACAAGAGCATACAACAGAAGCTGCAAGCATGGCCTACGGGCACTGCAGAACCCACGAGTCGCCAAGCGGAGGAGAACAAGCACACTGGACTCCTTTCAAGGTCGGACGAGCTTAAAAATCAACAAGCAACCAACTTCAGAGCCTTCTCCCGGTTTACCCGTAATTTGTGTATTGCGGACATTATCGAGAAATGGGATATAGAGGACAAACTCAGGATCCTTGAGTCTCGATGGAGAGTGATTGATGAGGTACACTGGCAGCTCGACAATATTCTCGTTGGTAGCGACGTAAACTACGAGCTTGAGTTCTCAAAGTATGAGGATACGTACGAATGCACAAAGCGGGATCTTAACCGCAAGCTTAACGTAGCTGTTCAACAACGTGACCTCGCGCCAAGAATCGAGATCCCCATATTCTCCGGTAACTACGCGCAATGGCTAACATTCCTCGATCTATATACTGCTGCTATTCACAACAATCCTTCCCTCTCGAAGGGACAGAAAATGCAACACCTGAAAGGCAAGCTAAAAGGGGAGGCTGAACGCCTTGTGCAACACTTGGCGGTGACGGAAAACAACTACGACTCATGCTGGGAAATCCTTCATCATAGATATAATAACTTGCAGCTGCTGTTCACCAAACAAATGCAAATTTTAATGAGCCAGCACACAATTCAACATCAAAATGCTTACGAACTGAAACGTCTACACGACACTAGCCTCGAAACCGTGCACGCGTTGCGTAACTTAGGCATCGACACGACGACATGGGACCCGATGCTAGTGCATATCTTGGCGGGAAAGCTAGACCCACAGACCTACTCCGATTACATGGAGGCAAGGAAAAACCCAAGAAGACTACCCGATTTCAAGGAATTTATCAAGTTCATTGAAGGGAAGTTCACAGCGCTGGAATCTGTGGTAAAGAAAACCGGCAAACCACACAGACAAACCGATGCGGACGTCGCTCCAAACAAAGGGAACGCGGCGACAACAAAACAACGGGATGCGTACTACAACAAAAACAGATGCTACCCCAAGACAAACCATGCAAGCTCCGACAGAAATTGTCCTGTTTGCAAAACAGATCATATATTGGTCAACTGTACCGAGTTCTTACAAATGACGCCAGATATGAAAACTAGGACAATTGAGAAATTAAACATTTGCAAGAATTGCATGTACCCGCATAACGGAAAGAAATGCAACTCACAGAAAAGATGCAAGGTATGCAACGAAGCCCATCACACCACATTGCATGACCTAGAACGTGATATAACGTCAGCAACATTGTCGTCAAGGCAAGAAACAAATAATATGATTAATAAAACACAGAGAAACGCAAACCATGTCAGGAAACTTTAATGAAGTGCTATTAGCAACAGTGCAGCTCAAAGTAAAAGCCGCAGATGGAACTTACATCGTACTCAGATGCCTTTTAGACCAAGGCTCCCAACTGAACCTTATAACAGAATCTGCTGTGCAGCGACTGGGTCTTTCGCGACGCAACCACAACTCAACAGTATCGGGAATCGGAACATTCGCTAGCCAGAGCAACGGAACCGTTCAGTTGGACTGTGAGTCCATTTACGGAGATTACAAATTTACGACGCCGGCACTAGTAATGGCTAAACTACTCAACAACCTACCGAACTATTCCTTCGAAACACAAGACTGGCCTCATATAGAGAATATTAACCTTGCCGACCCACATTACAATTTATCAAGCCCAATTGATATTTTACTTGATGCCGGAGTATATGGCGACATAGTCATGGGCAGCATCCTTCGAGGCAACATATACGCACCTATAGCGCAACAAACCAAGCTTGGATGGGTATTAGTTGGGAACACGAACACGTTCAACTGTCACGTCGTAGTGGACAATGACGACATCTCTCGCTTTTGGGAAGCTGAAGAGATAACATCAGACAGCAAGTCTCTGAGTGCAGAAGAAGATTACTGCGAGAAATTATACATTAACACTACGAAACGACTAGAAGACCGACGATACGAAGTTAGAATCCCCATGAAGCCCAACTTCGAATTAAACCTGGGACGATCAAAGCCTCAAGCGGTCGCTCAATTTAGACAACTGGAAAAACGTTTTGCCAGAGACAACACCCTCGCCTCAAGTTATAAAGCATTCATCGACGAATACATAGCACTACAACATATGAAAAAGTGCACACTCCCGGACACACCGAGCTGTTTCCTGCCCCATCATGGAGTAATGAGACCTGACTCCACGACAACCAAACTCCGAGTAGTATTCAATGCATCAGCAACCACGAGCACAGGACACAGTCTAAACCAATTGATGGAATGCGGACCCAACTTACAACAAGACTTACAAGCTATGATTCTACGTTGGAGGGCGTTTGAATACGTGTACACAGCGGATATTGAGAAATTCTACCGACAGATACGTATTCAAGAAAAAGATCAACACTTACAAAAAATAGTCTGGAGAGATTCTGACTCGGACCCGTTACAAGAGCTACAACTGACTACAGTAACGTACGGAACTAAATCCGCACCCTCCCTGGCCATGCGAACCATAAAGCAACTAGTCAAGGATGATGGCGCGCGGTACCCTTTGGCAGCGGCTATACTCTCCAATCAACTGTACATGGATGATCTTCTAGGCGGATGTCACGACTTCATAACAGCACAGAAAGCACAAGATGAACTTATAACAATGCTGAACGGTGGCGGATTCAACTTACGCAAGTGGGCTAGCAACAAAACGCGCCTGCTTGAAGGCTTGCCAGATCAACTGATAAGCACAAAGATGTTTGATTTCAAAGACGCAGACACAAACAAAACGCTAGGCATCACTTGGAACCCGCGCACTGATCAGTTTACCTACAAACAAATAGCACTTTGTAACGAACGTGACGTCAACACAAAACGCACACTACTCTCGGATATATCAAAACTGTACGACCCACTTGGCTGGCTTTCACCGGTTACAGTTAAAGCCAAGCTAATATTTCAACAAGCTTGGACAACTACATCGGCTTGGGATGATCAACTCCCACCAAAGATAGAGCAAGAATGGGAACAATTCCGAAGGCAGCTCGTACACATCCACTACATAACCATACCACGTTGGATCGGCAACACTCAACAGCCATTCGAACTTCATGGCTTCTGTGATGCGTCTGAAAGAGCATACGGATGCGTCATATATAGCAAGTCCTCAGATAAAGAAGGCCAACAATTGATCAGGCTAGTAGCAGCAAAAACAAAGCTGGCCCCACAGAGAAACCCCATTTCTTTACCCCGGCTGGAACTAAGTGGCGCTGTCCTTCTAGCTAGATTGATGAAAAAAGTTACAGACTCTATCAACTCGCCAACAGTCACCACACATTGCTGGACAGACTCCATGGTGGTACTTGGATGGTTACAGGGTGACGTGAGTCGCTGGAAGAGTTTTGTAGCCAACAGGGTTACGCAAATAACACAAATAACTCCATCAGATGCCTGGAAGCATGTCAAGTCCGAGGATAACCCCGCGGACTGCGCTAGCAGAGGAATCTCACCATCCGACCTAATAGGACACGAACTGTGGTGGAACGCCCCTTCCTGGCTTCGAAACAACTGCGTACCTAAACAAGGGATTTATACAACCAACGAAGAGAAACGGAAACACGGCCAAACATTCGCAATACAAACAACACAAAGGCCACTCATCGTGCAACTACTGCAAAAATACAGTTCAATGTCGTATGTAACCCGAGTCATTAGCTGGATCATGCGATTTATAAATAACTCACGTGACAAAACAAAAGCAAAACGAATGGCACACTTAACTACGGACGAAATAGTGCAAACTCAGAATTTGCTCGTGAGAACTGCTCAGAACAATTTATACCTTTGGCGAAGACATAGCGCACTTGCACAAACATAACAAGGTACGGGCCACAAGCAAACTTTTGAGTTTGAGCCCAATGCTAGACGCACAAGGCATTCTTCGAGTAGGAGGAAGACTTGAACATGCCAGGTTAAGCAACTCCCAAAAACATCCGATAATTCTACCAAACAACCACAAGCTATCAGAACTCTTGACCGACCAAGCCCACAAAAATACTCTCCACGGCGGTGCCCGGCTTACCTTGGGACACCTTCGTAACAAATATTGGATACTTGGTGGCATGAAGTCAATCAAGAAACAACTAAACAAATGTGTCACCTGTCACCGCTACAAAACACAAATCAACAATCAGAAAATGGCAGACTTACCAACGCCACAGAAGGGGGTTCCCAGCTGCAACGTTATCAAGTACCTAAGCACGATGCTAGTACTCATGGTAACGTGTGTAACACCGTCCATGCAACAGCTCATCAATATAACAACCCTGGACCCGAACCGTCCTGTTTACTTCGATAAAGCAGCAGACTTACAGATAATACAAGACGAATGGAGACTGGTAGTTTATTACAACATGACAACGTACTGGAAAAGTATTTCAGTCGTTGAAGAATACATCAAGCAACTAAACGGACTTTGCCAACGAAATATAGCTTACTTAACTATATTTACACAATTCGAACACGAATTAAACGAGCTCAAACACTACAACGAAGTCTTACAATCTGAACACGGAAGACGTAGTAAGCGAGGTTTCATAAACGGAATTGGGAACATTGCCAACTCTCTCTTTGGGATACTTGATGACAAATTTGCAGAAAAATACAACAACGATATCAAACTACTGCAAAGCAACGAAGATCACTTAGTCAATCTGTACAAACAACATACATCCATAATCGAAGGTGAATACAACCTTCTGAAGAGGAACGAACAAGTAATGAACCGACAGTTCATCGTCATCAACAGAAGCCTCAGAGAGTCGCTGCAACAACTGAAAACAGAACAAGACCAAGCAACTTTCCTTACTACCACCGCACTTGCCGCCAACATGATGATAGCAAACTTGCGGAGAATACAAGATATGTTGATCGACTTAGTCACAGATCTACGTCACGGAAAAGTCGACACTCACTTGCTGAAACCAGATGCAATTAAAAAAACAATTAAACATAATATCAGGACAAGTACCGAAAGGATTATCACTACCCTGCTCAGACAAGTTCAAATGCATCCGGGAAATGTACAAACTAGCCAGTGTGCAAGGAAAACTGACCGAAGAGTTTATTATCTTCGAAGTAAAAATCCCACTAGTACAAGACGAGCAATACGAACTCACCGAGGTCGTCCCAATACGCCACATAAAGGGAGCATCCATGGTTAACATAATTCCAACAACAAAACACATTGCCGTGAATTTGAAAATGGACATGATGATACTTTTGGAGCAACAACATTTATCGTCATGCACGCAAGTCAACACAAATCAGCTGCTGCTATGCAACCTTGACCTACCGATATACGGTATAAAAACAGCCACAAAAATGTGCGAAGCAAACATAATGTACAATAGAGGAATATCCACCTGCCGCACTGAGGTATCAAGTTGCAGCAATGAATGGATAAAACTACACAGCAAAGGGGCTTGGTTGTTTACGTGTTGTGAGGAATGCACTGTGCGCATTTTCTGTCCCGCCGGCATGACGTCACATACACTATATCATACAGGCATAATAACCTTAGCGACTGGTTGCATGATGCGCAGCGACAAACACCTAATTCATTCACACTACCATATGCAAAGTACAATGGAACTAGGGAATGAGGAAGAGATCTACATTCCAGAGATAAACCTAAATGACCTATTAACAAGCAGTCGTCAACCTACGAATTTAACAAACATGGAGATAGAAACACATGAAGATCAACTAAAGGGTCTCAAGAGAAAAATTGAGCTTGTTAAGGAGCAACAAGACATCCAAATGGCTAAAACTGTAGATGCAGAGCAACATCACTACGTCCTCTATGGCTTTATGATAACCTGTGCAACAATATTCAGCATTTGGGGATACTTCAAAATAAGAACATGCTGTCTCCATCCTCCGCAAGACAGCAAAATAGCAAGTCAACCACACAAGGACGAGATTGAGATGGCTCAAAGACCTAGTCAACGACATCTTCACAGAGAAGAACCAATAAATACAGATACCCAAATAGTAGACGAGGTCAACGGACATCTTCCTACCAGCTACAAGGTGGATCGCAACACATCACCAAAACCAGACAACGGCGAACGCAGAAACTTTTGAAACCTGTAATTATTAGTTTTTAAGAATGTTCGCTACTTATTATTTGTACTTTTAGAGTTGGAGGTTGGAATTCATATCATGTGGCGATGCTCGTACATCCGTACGAGCATCGCCACATGATATGAATTGTTTCAGTTTTTACCCGACTAAGCATTGCTAAATTACCGATGACTCGTGTACATTTGCTGACTAGGCTATCGCACCCACCACAAATAACCTACTTTTTAACTTATATAATAATATGTTTTGACAATAAACAGTAATCATCTTACGGACACAAAACAGTGATTTTATTTCCTGTCACATCCCGTGTGATTCATCCTACAACTACATCTCAGTGTACGGAGTTTATTGCCCGTACACCTATTACTGTTTGTTTTTATGTGAATTTCAATTAAAATGTTCAATTTTGTCAAAATTACATAACCTACTAAAATGTGCATGCTGAATGCGGTTAAATATGGTGGACCAATAATTATATCTTCATTCGATCTACCTATATCTGAATTTCCAGTTGTTACAAATAAATGTATCTTTATCTCTAACATCGTAAAGTATAGTTCAGCGTTTCATGCTGGAGCGAAAAATAAGTTTCTTTCTTTCTAAATTAAGTTCTTCCCGCATATAAAACAAGGTTACGAACTCATAAAGTATGGACATAAGTGTCCTATTTTTCTAAATACTTACGTGACTCGGAGCTGATTAAATCTGTAAATAAACGAGATTTACTGCAAGAGCTAAAATACTAAAAGAACTACACTGACATCACAATACTAAGCCAAGTACACAACATAAACACAAGTTTGATTCAGGACGTAAAGATACGCAATCAGTTTCGGTGAACGCCTCTTACTGAATTAGATAAAGTCCATAAAGTAGATTGAAAGCAGGACAGACATATGGGAGACATAACTCTGTTGTGGTACGTTGCAATGTTTGTCATGTCGAAGAATGTCTAGTTTTGCAATAAAGTTTGGAGGTAAATCTCTGTGCACTGAATTGAAAAATAGCGCTGTGCGAGTGCAGTAAATACCTTCAGTGCTGAATGTAGCAGTCGAAGTTTTAAATAGGTTTTTGTTTTATTTTGAAGCCTTTCAGTATAATTATTTGTCATTAATGAATATCATAAGTATAATAATCCTCGATACCGTTTCCGGCTACGGCGACCGTTTCTTTCTTACTGGCGTCTATCATGGGCTCTCATGTGGCTAGCGAAACCACCTTTGTTTACAAACACTCTTGCACAGAGTGGACACATGAGAGCACCATTTACATAATTGTAATTTATTGCCGCAGGTGGTCGGGCTTTTAGTTCGTCACGCTTAGGGTCTAGCTTTGAAAGCCGACGAGTTTCAAAGTCAAAAACAATGTAACTCATTAAAATTAACTAAATATGTACCCTAACACTAACTGAAAATAAAATAATAATAATAAAAAAAACAAAGGAAAACACAATCGAATCACTCAAGCGTCTAAGTACTCCTCCCCATTGCTGTCATTTTTAAACGTGCCCTGAAGACTGACAGCATTGTCCGTTTGATGGAAATGTTAATTTTTTGGTTGTCAGCTTTTCGGGCTTCTGACTGCCTGTAACGACTGTCAATGATCTACAAATGACAGCCAGATACAGTACAGAACAGTCTTGGAGAAAAATCGACTCAGAAGACCAAAAAAAACATCCGTAATTAACTTACTTTCAAAACGTGACGAGCTAAAGCATCTGACAGTGTGTTCAAGCAAACTAAGAAATGAAAAAAGGTTAAATCTAGTTTTTGATACACATTACAAACAAAAACATACTAAAGCCAGTTCATTGTAACACTACATAATTACAACATTTCTGAATTATTACAAAATAAAGGGAAATGTTTTATTTCTTTAAATCTATATAGGTATATATAAAGGCATTTTAACAATATTATACAAAAAAAGAAAAAAATAACTTAACCTAATAATAATAACAACAAAGCATCGAAAAACTCTTTCGCATCGCTGCTAGCTGGTAAAGTGCCCCAAAGACTGGAGGCATTTACACGTCGTCGAATGGCAATGCTTAGCCTCTGGTCAAAGTAGAGGCCAGCCCTTGGGTCACGGGAAGCGTCAACTAAACATTTGGAGATGTCTTCGAAAAGAAGACGAGCACTCGGACCCCACGGCCCAAAAGTTTCAACCCCAAACGGCTCGAAAGTATAGTTACCAACAAAGTTACAAAATCTAGTTATTTTAGAAAAACGACGACCTATTTTCTGGCCGCGACATCTCAAGCAGTTTGTGCTGAATTAGCTTCATGTCTTGGCTCTTTGCACTTACTGTATTGTTAGTTTCAAGGATGAAATAAATACTTTTAGCAGCTCTCATTTGGTAACTGTCAACAATTTCATCACACTTACTAAATATTGTTTGTTTGTGAAACATTACTTACTTACTCAGCATTTTATTAGTTAATTAACAAGTTCCCGTTCCCGTGGGAATACTGCAATAAAAAGTAGGCTATGTCACCCGGGGATAGTGTAACTTCCCAACGGTGATTTTTTTTTTCAAATCGGTCCAGTAGTTTTGGAGCCTTCTCATTGCAAACAACTAAACAATCAAATCTTTACTTCTTTATAATATTTGTACAGACATCGCAAAACATTTCTTGGTATTAGGACAAGGAGTAACAGGATATACAAACAAGAACACCCAAACATCGTGCTATAGTGAAGTGAAGTGTTATTGATATATTTTTTTAAGATCCTAATTCTAACAAAAGTGTTATTAGTATGTATTTTTAGGTTATGGTATTTATCTATGGGTATTTGTTACCTGAAATAAGTGGTTTTTAATATAAATCATCATCTGCCTAGCCTTTTCCCAACTATGTTGGGGTCAGCTTTCAGTTTAACCAGAAGCAGCTGAATACCAGTGTTTTACATGGAGCGACTGCCTGTCAGACCTCCACAACCCAGTAACAGGGTAACATGATACCCCTTGGTTAAACTGATGTCAGATTTTTGCGCTTCTGACTACAAGTAACGACTGTCAAAGATCTACAAATGGTAGCCGGGACCAACGGCTTATCGTGCTTTCCGAGGCTCGGAGGAGTCTTGGTATGTAATAAATGGTCACCCATCCCCGGACTGACCTCGTCAAGCGTAGCTTAACCTTCGATCGACCCATGCGGCTGTAATAATTTAGCCACAAGCTCCTCCAAATATGGTTTATATACAGGGTGTCTCATTCAAATCGGTCAGTATGGGAAAGTCTGAAACCATAAGACATACGAAGATCTGTTCTGAGGAACCATGTCATCGATTTTAATAACAAGAAAAACTGCATTCATACATTTAAAAAAAAAAAACATCTGTACTCCGTTCGGGAATCGAACCCGGTTACTTTGAAGGCGGTGGTCACTTCGAGGACCTACTAAAATAAATTAAAGTATGTGAAAACAATGCATTTTATTCATTTTAGACATCATGTCTCATACAGACATTTACTGCTTAAGACCTACACAATCGATATCTAAATAGGAATAGTGTAGGTTTTTTTTTTTCAAAGTAACCGGGTTTGATTCCCGAACGGAGTACAGATGTTTTTTTAAAATTTATGAATGCAGTTTTTCTTGTTATTTAAAACGATGACATGGTTCCTCAGAACAGATCTTCGTATGTCTTATAGTTTCAGACTTTCCCATACTGACCGATTTGAATGAGACACCCTGTATACATTTATTTATATGAAAAAGTCCATTGTCCAGCACTGTGACCAAAAAAGTCCCGAAAACCAGACGCGATCGTTTTCAGGGATATAATATCCGATTACTATCCGATTTCCCGTATAGCAACTCATGTTGTCTGACCTTTCGATGGACCCCTTAGAAAAAACCGGCAGGCCAACATATTGTTACATAAATAGCTCCGGCCTCCGTGACCCTTCCACCCTGTCAATACATCAGTGATTTATATAATATTATGTAGGTATTTGAAATATGTGCCACGTTACATGACGATATTAAAGGAACTCTATATAAATCTATTGTGTGACCCCTGTATATTTCTAGGATACCTTTTATCATACTCGTGTCAGATTCTAATGCTGAATTGACGAATTTGATATTCTTGTCGCGGCAAACGATATTCAAGAAATAAGAAGTTTTGAAGTTAATTACTTTAGTACATAGTCCTACATGTTATTTCTTTGGTATTGTTCGTCAGCACGTGGAGCTCCTAAAGTTGTGCTCACGATTACTGACAAATGCTAGCACTGACTGATCTGGTCCCCTCATATCTGTGTGGTTCTTTCCTCAAAAGACCATCTCAGACACTAATCTGCGTGGTCCTTACATGATTTGACCAAGAAAATGTCTGTACTTTAAAAGAGTCTATTACCTCTAATAATAATAATAAAATTAAAGACGACAATAGACCTCTGCGAGTTGGCTTCGGCCCCCATTTCTCGGAACCCAAGGGTTCCGAGAAATAAAAGCTAATGAAAATAATAATAAATCATTTATTTGCGTAAAACATGGAGTTCTAAGTTTCTTTCGGTGTTTCTTCTCAGAGTAGTCAGATAGTGAAACTCCAATCTCTTCTACTAGTTAGTTAAAAAATGACGTCTAAAAGTGTTTGTGAAAACTTATTTACAAAATAAATATTATTTTTATCATTTAGTCCATGGTAAACGCCGTGACGTCAGCTGTCATTTCGAATGGCGGACGATGTCACGTGAATGGAGTTGTATTAGTCGAGTGGAAGCTAGGCAGAGCTGAGTTGGATTTGAGACACCAACGAAGACACTGTCGGTTTACCTATTCCAGTTATGTTTTGTGATGACTGTCAAGATTATTATTCTACGTTATGAACCTGATTACGTGATACCACGAAACCCCTGATGTTGGCTCTACCGCTTAGCCATCGCTGACACCAACATTCTTATTATTCTCACAAATAAAACGCAGCTTTGCTTACTTCATTCGGATCTAAAGAACAACACTTAATAAAAGTAACGTGTTTATTTTGAACTTTAAGGACCAAATTGCTAAAACATTATTAGTGTACAAAAGTCAGCTTTATAGAAGAACAACAAAGAACAACATAATATCCGAAAATAGGTTGCCGAGTGTTCATTAATGTGTGTTAAATCACTTTATGACGGCCCAAACGACGTTGCTACGTACCTGCCTGGATATTAAGTGTGAAGTACAACATAAAACAACAATCTTGACCTCTCTCCGTGCGTGAGGCAATAAAAGTAATAAAAATATATTTCAGAAATATTTCGTGCTACTAACATACATGTGTAACTTGTTTGTATTATGTTCCTAATGTACAAAGAGCTACATTAGGTATGCTACGAAGCATTCGTATCATATTCTACCAGTATTGGTTGTACACAAACTCAAACTTTGACTTTCGAAACTATCCACCATCTAAAAGTAGTCTGTTTTGGCCCGTTTACGACCTAGCCGCTGTGACTAGCGGCTAAGCGCAGGGCGGCGAGCAGTAAAGTCAAAAGTATGAAAATGTATGAAGCACGCCACGAGTTGCCGCTTGACCGACTGCTGGCGTACTTCGTAAGTTAAGATCTTGAACGGGCCGTTGGAGATACACTTTTAGCGATAAGGGCGCACATTGTAACACCCTACGTAGTTCTTAAAGCTATTTGTTTGACTTTTATTTATTCTTTAAATAAACGTTGTCCTTCAATGGGAATTTGAATGAGTCGTAAATGTGTGTTTACAAACATATAAATATTCCACAACTTTTCACACATTGCCATTTAGTCCCAAGTTAAGCTTGAGAGCTTGTGTTATGGGTACTAAATAGCTGATAAACATACTTATATATTTCTAAATACATACACATTATAGATAAATTACTCCCAGACACAGAACAAATGATCGTGCTCATCACACAAACATTTGTCCTGGGTGGGAATCGAACCCACAACCTCCGGCATAGCAGTCAGGGTCACTAACTACTAGACCAACAGGCCAGTCAATTTTTTTCCATTTGAACATGAACCTTATTTTATTCGTACTAAAGCTGAAAAACTAAACAATAAAATTTTGAAACAGTGTAGTGGTTTAATGTATTCCATTCTATCCAAGTTACCGCTGATCTCATTGAAAATACTTACAGAGTAAGTTAGCACCGACTCATGGATCAACTAGTTCTGAGACTGTTTTGCTGTTAGCACTAGTTGTGCGTCGATGGAGCGCAGGTTATTAAGTTGTTTCAATTTACTACATTACGTTAACTCTGTTCAGTGTTCAAAGGAAGTGTGTTGGGTTTCATGTAACTTTCTGAAACCGGTTTATGTTTTGTAAAATGAAGTTTGGCTCATTAGCTCTATAAAAAGGTATGTGTTTTCAATTTGAAACTTGATAACTTGATTTTTTGTAAAAATTCGGAGGCTTTTCGCACAGCGCCATTTAGTCCCAAGTTAAGCTTGAGAGCTTGTGTTATGGGTACTAAAAAGCTGATAAACATACATAATATGTATTTTGACTGGCCTGTTGGTCTAGTAGTTAGTGACGATGACTGCTATGCCGGAGGTCGTGGGTTCGATTCCCACCCAGGACAAAAATGTTTGTGTGATGATCACGATCATTTGTTCTGTGTTTAGGTGTAATTTATCTATAATATGTATGTATTTATAAATATATATTATATTAGAATATAATATGTATGTATTTATAAATATATATTATATATTTATAAATGCCAGGCCAGTCAAAAGTCTTTATAAACGGTGTCGGAAAACATCGTGAGTAATCCTGCCTGAGAGATATTTCTCGAAGGAATGTGCTGCTTTGACTTACGAACAGTAGGTAAGTCGTGGGTTCGAACCCAGGCAGGCGCATATTTGTGTAATTTATTTCATCACCCAGTTCAAAACGGTGAAGAAGAACATCGTGAAAAAATCGGTATGTCTTAGAACCACAAATTCGAAGACATGTGAGATCTACCAATTCGCACTAGGCCCGTGTCATAGATTATGACCCATACGCAAAATACGCGCTTTGACGTGGAGTTGCGGTTACCAGCCCGGTAACTTTATCTTTATCTTTACTAATAGGTATAAACATCTCAACATGGCTACTTTTATTTTTCTCTTCCATTCAGAAACAACATAAAACTGTATTAACCAAACACAAATCGTTATTAAAATATCGTGAACAGTATCTTAGAATTTATAAAAAGGTGATTAGGAACGCTAAAAAAAAGGAAGTAACTAATCAAATAAAAAAAGCAGCAAACTCTAGCAAAGAAATTTGGAAAATAGTCAATAAAACTCGGAAAAAAATTGATAAGGATTTCGAAAATGATAATATAATACTTAAACATAATAATAAAATAATGTGTAACCCCATAGATATTGCAAACGTATTTGCGGAAAAGTTTGATAACAGTAACGGAGTAAACACCGGTAATCGAGAACTGGCTAAACAGCATTTGATTGAAAATACTGACCGAGTTGATAAGTCTATGTCTTTTAATCCCGTCATGCCGATAGAGATTTACAAAATGATAAAAGGTATGGATAGCAAAAAGTCATTTGGACACGATGAAATACCGCTGAGCGTAATTAAAGACAATATAGATATACTAGCTCACCCAATTTCTGAAATAATAAATAACTGCGTAAATGAATGCGTTTTTCCTGACCAATTTAAGATAGCCAGAGTTCTACCACTATTTAAGAAAGGTGCTAAAACTGATCCAGGCAATTACAGGCCCATTTCATTGTTACCAGTTCTTTCCAAAGTTTTTGAAAAAGTGATCAAATCTAGGCTTGTAAAACATTTGAATAGTCTAGAAATAATAAACCGTAATCAGTTTGGATACCAAAAAGATAAAGGGACAATAGATGCAATAGACTCGTTAGTTAATAACGTAGTAAATAAGCTGAACAATAAACTTAAAGTTGCCGGCATTTTTCTAGACTTAAGTTCTGCGTTTGATACGGTAGAACATTGCATTCTAATAGACAAGTTAGAGCACTACGGTGTAAGAGACAATGTTTTGAAACTTTTTAAGTCTTATTTGACCAATAGGAAACAGTTTGTGGAAATTAAATCACTTGATGAAGGTGTGGAAAAAAATAATAAATCGAAATCAGTTCCTGTAATGAGAGGTGTCCCGCAAGGTTCAGTGTTGGGCCCCATTTTCTTTATAATATTTCTTAACGATCTGACAGAATACATTAAAAACTTTTTACCGGATGCTGACTTGACAATATTTGCTGACGATACGAGTGCTGTTATAGCTGCTGATAATATGGAGACCTTGACATGTAAATTAAATGCATTAATAGCTGCTTGTGAGAACTGGTTTTCGATGAATAATCTTGAATTAAATGTCAGTAAGACAAAATGTATGATTTTTAGATCTACAGCTACGAATAAAGCTGTAGTAGACGTAGCATCTTTCGGTAGGAAAATTGAATTAGTAGAAAATTTAAAATTTCTGGGGGTACAAATTGATTCTTTACTTAATTGGAAGCCAGAACTTGTTTCAATTACGAATGCAATAAGTAGTGCGTGTTATGCTATTAGATCTCTTAGGGATTTTTTATCTATTGTCCAGCTTCGTACCGTCTATTTTGCTTTAGTTGAATCCAAACTTAGGTATAGCATAAAATTTTGGGGAAACAGCTATAAGTATAACATTAAAGCAGCCTTTACTATACAAAAGCGAGCATTAAGAACCATGCTTCGTTTAAACCAGACCGAATCATGTAAGGAGTACTTTATTAAACTAAACATTTTAACGGTACCATGTCTTTATGTTCTAGTTCTCCTGACTCATTTAAATAAGAACTTTAACGAATTCGAAACAGTTGAGGAAAGAAAAAATAGAGTAGATACTCGCAGAAAAGATCTTCCTACTATTCTGCAGGCAAAGCTTAATGTTGTCAAACACTCATCACGTGTGCAGTCTGTCAATCTGTTTAACAAATTACCAGCGGAATTAAAGAATATTCAGAATGTGAACATATTCAAAAACAGACTCCGGGCTCTGTTAGTTAATAAAGCCTACTACAGCATTGATGAATTTTGTACTGACAAAAAATCTTAAAATTATTTAATTAAATATGTGTTGCTCTATGACAGTCATAAGTTAGTTTGTTAATATTTAATATCACGACATTAAAATGTATTTAAATGTATTCTTTGTAAAGAAAATCTAGTGACTTGTTATGTATTATTAAGTAATGTAAATGTTTGTAAATTTTATATTTTTCAATTTAATAATAATGGATGAGGAATGTGCCGAATGTGGTTAGTCTTATATTAAGTATAATTGTTTATGTTTCTTCTTTATGTGTACCTACTGTGCAAATATTTCGACACAAATGTATTTTTGTTATGAAATAAATAACTTGAACTTGAACTTGAACAAGAGTAGTTGCTCTATATTAACTAAATACACAATACATAGAGCAAACAAGTAAATAAAAGTAATGTTTCGTAGAAAGCTCTCTGCAATGGTGTCCTTGATTTTAGTATAATATGTAGTGTTTACATTAACAGAGATGTTTTAGATAAAAAAAAAATGTTTTGCGTACATTACTAAGCAAAACATATTTTTACTTAAACATGTTTGTGGTGGTCCTTTAACAATATTTACTTAATATGTTACAAGTTAAAAGATTGTGTCGTTTGTCTGTCTGGATTTTTTTTCTGTCTTCGCAACGTTGTCTCGCGCTACGTAGTTGATGAAATTTATGAAGGTGGAGGAAGGAACAGTTCTTCAAATGTGCCAAAGGCTTTGAAAGGACCGAAGACAAAAATTACTTTTTCTTAATTGCTTGTAAAGACAAATTATAATAGAATAGAATACTCTTTATTGTACACCATAAAAACTTACAAATTATAACTTAAAGGGGTACAATAGGGTGTTACAATGGGCAGCCTTATCGCTAAAAGCGATCTCTTACAGACAACCTTTGGATGGACTTGATAGGGGAGGAGAAAAGATGAGTAGGCAGTGTGAGGTGTACTATTTACATAAATATAATAACATACATGACTATCTCAATAGATGTATAAAATAAGCATAAATAAGAAAAAAGAAAGTAAAAAAACAACAATAAAATAATAAAAATAATAATTCCCATCTACACACTTATGTTACCTGTGGTTTGATACTTATATTAAAATTTAGAAGTACTTTGCAAGATATTTTGCGACGCTTAACAATGATTTATGATTCTTAACGGCCTAAGAACCGATACAATAAACTTCAACATTCCTTAGAACTTCCGTCAGGGATATTAATTTACTTATTTCAAAATTCAATTTTAACTGAAACAAAAGCCTCGTTCCGAAGTCATAAAATTTGATACTTTTTGCCATTAAGCACAGTTTCTTAGGCTCACCATTAGTCAAAACTTTTTTAATTGACCCGCTTCTGAAGGAAGTATTTCGTTGATTAATATACAGATCCAATAAAAAATACTGTCTGAGCTGGAACAATTGATTTTTAGAATTTCTTTGACGTCTATTGTTGATCTTCGAATGTGAAACATTCAATGATAAAAGCGAACAAGGGGTCTTTGGAGCAACAACGTGTTCCTTGGAGGTTTAGATGATTAACGAACTCATTTTTTACAATAGGTTCAAGCTGCCATTTATTACGGCAGTCACATATCGAGGCTTACTTAAAACAGGGAAGTACCTAATGTTTTGTTGTAACTGTTTTGAAAATAGTGAACCGATTTTCAAAGATTTTGTTTTGTAAAATTAATAGGTGGATCAATACCGTGGACACTAGCACATTTTAAACAAGTTTAATTTAGTTTTTGCTTCGGAATTCAAGGCAAAGTAAAACAAAAATATCTCAGAGTTATTATCTATCAGTTAGTCTTTATTCGTTTCCCAAGCTTTACGTCAGTATAAGACATTAGTTCACTTAATTATAACTTAGTTTTGCAACAATGAATGTGTTTGTGTGTGTGCATGTGTTTTGCAACATTCTATGTTTTACTGGACTTTTTAACTAACAAAAATGACATGTTCATCTCAATCCTTATTTAGTTCACAAAAATATTATTTTATTATATGGTTTATTACGTACCTACCTATATATTTCTTTCCATTACTTATAGTTCAGATGACACTTTGATATTATATAAAAAGGAGAACATTATATCTTAAAAGGTTCTTTTCATGGCTCCTCAAGCGTTCATTCACGGGACGTAAACGTGTTACGTGGTAAACCTTTATGTTCACTTTGGATTGTTATGTGATACTTATATTATTACGTAAAAATAAGAAGAAAACGAAGGGGAATAATAATGATACCTTGTGTGATATTTACGTCCGTGTGTGCGTCTTAGTACATAGTTTCGTTGGCGATGACGTCATAGTCGACGCATGGAACTATGGAACCTAAAACTTAATTTAGTCCGTTAGATAATAAAAAAAATTTACACATATTTTTTCCTTTTTCAAGTTGATGGGAAAATACACACATCAAAAGTGTCTAGGGATCAACATATATTTTTGCAATAACTTTTCTCCTGATTGATATTAATTAAAATTTTCTTTAAGGATTCATCAAATAAAGTGTTTTCGTTTGTCACAGTAACGATAAACCAAGTCACCTTTGCATTAATAAAGAAATTTGCCATTTTCCTAATAAAGGGATTTTTGACATTTGACCCACTAACATTAAAGTTCGAAAAAAAGACTGAAATAACAGTTTTCTTTAAAATTTTATTGGGTAACTTAAACAATTAATAATCCGTGTTTCTACCGCGAACACTAACAACACAAGAACATCGGTTTGGCATACTCAAAATGAGTTCATCCAAATCACGCTGTGGAATGGCCGCCCATGTTCGTTGCAACAACAAAAAAAGGTCTTCTTGCGACTGGATACCCTCCATATTCGGCAGAGCTCTTCTCTGTAGCATATCCCATGCATGCTCAATCGGGTTCAAGTCTGGCGACTGAGCAGGCCAGGGCAGGACATTGATGTTAGCTGCGGCGAGAGTCTGTCTTACAACTCTTGCGGTGTGCGGTCGTGCATTATCATGCATTAACTGAAATAAGGGACCGATTTGCACTTGTAGAGGAACGATGACGTCTGATACAATCGTCTCAGCATAAATTTGAGCGTTGAGGTTGCCTCTGATCCAAATCAACTCAGTTCTTCCGCCGATCCAAATACCCGCCCATACCATGATGGTTCCACCACTGTAAGGATGGACTTCCTGGCAGGATTTTAATCGCTGTTGGCGTCCAGGGGTTCTCCAGTGTCGTATACGTCTTGTATCCGGTCTCATACCAAAACGAGACTCATCAGAAAAGCACACGAAACGCCATTGTTCTTCTGCCCAATTTCTGTGTTCAAGAGCCCATTGATATCGAATCCTACGATTGTGCATTGCTATAGGTGGTACCCGTAGCGGTCTTCGGGAATGAAGGTTCACTTCATGCAAGCGGTTTCTGACTGTTTGGTCGCTAATTAAGTTCCCTGAAGAGTGATGAAGCCTCACGGCTAACATCATGGCGGTTATTGTAGGAGCTCTTCGAGTTAAGATTTGAATGTATCGGTCTTGTCTCCGTGTGGTGCAGCGATACCGTCCTCCATGGCGCTCAGCCACGGTACCAGTGCTTCGGTAACGTGTCCAAAGTCGACTGATAACACTCTGACTTGTATTCAGAGCTAAAGCCACAGTACGTTGCCGGGAACCAGCTTCTATCATTCCTACGGCTCTGAGCATTTCTTCCCTGCTTAAATGACGTCGCCGCTCCATAATAACGTTGGTTTTAATCAGTAGTAGGGAAACAGTAGCACTAATAATGTCTTCAATGCGTTGTATGTTTTTATAGGGAAAATATTGACAGCTGATTTTCATCTTTTACTCGAATTTGATTCACAGTTCCTGATTCAAATTATGAAATGCATCAAAAAGGATCCATACAAATTTATAAAATCATAAATTTATTACAAAGCCACATCTCAATCTCAAGAAATCCGCATAAAAATGCTTGATCCCTAGACACTTTTGATGTGTGTACTTAGATACATAAAGCGTATTTTAAGTATAAATTGTAGTGATTCGTGACGTCTTGCGACATTTAAACTCATAATTATCATTTTGGAATGACAGAAAAATAAAAAAAAAACGTAGAACCAATATTTTGTATAACGTAATGATGGTTTAAAACTACAATTTTGTCTTATTGTAATTTAGTTTATTGTTACTATTTGCTAGTTAGTTTTATATTCAATTTGTTTAAAATAAATTTTATTGTCTGTCTTTCCCACAGTTCATCAAAATCGTACCAGTTTCTGAAAAATGAACGAACTTTAAGAGTTGCCTTTAGTATGTCAATTATATTAAATAGACTTAAGGCTTCCTTTTCACAGTAACCTACAAACACAAATTGATTAAAAAGGACAGATTTGTGACAGGTACTTTAATATCTGAAGAAAGAAACTATGTCTACCACCTACATTTTAATGATTGATTTTCTTTTCATATCACACAAAACATAACGTACCATGACGCCTAATTAAATAATTTCCAAAGGGTTAGGCAGAGATGCACTAGTAATACAGACGCCAGCACATCAATTTACCCCAATGTGTCAAATTTTCCCAATTGAATATGAACCTTATTCTGTTTGACATAAAGTTGAAAAACGATCGAAGAAATTTGACACATTGGGGTAACTTGACGTGCTAGCGTCTGTACATTCACATTCCGCCGAATATTTCTGTCCCATGTAATAGTGGGCGAGCCTAGAGCGTATGGCGAAGGGTGAGATTTTTGGGGACCTGTCTCATGTAATTAAAATTAAATAAACGAACTTTTTATTTTGACTTCTATCCGGCTAAAAATCAGACTCCAGGCTAAATTTAAAGCAGCCTGGAGTCTGATTTTGAGCCGCTTGCCCACTATTACATGGGACAGAAATATTCGGCGGAATGTGAATGTACAGACGCCAGCATGTCAAGTTACCCCAATGTGTCAAATTTCTTCGATCTTTTTTCAACTTTATGTCAAACAGAATAAGGTTCATATTATTCAATTGTCTAAAAATACCAATTGGAAAAACTCAATTACTTTATACCCAACCTGAGGATCTAAGCTCGTGCTCAGTTTCTAGCACGCGCGACCAACGAGGCAGTATTTTTATATTATCTTAACTAAATCTCCTATCATTATTATTTTGTACACGATCCAATTTACCTTCACATAACGATATGAGGAAGTAAATGTCTGTCATGAAGGTAGTAGATCTGAAATATTCTTGTCACAGCAGTTAGCGACCCAGTTTCGAGCACGTTCCTCAAAACGTTACAATTGCATTGCAATGATTTCAAGATTAACGTGATTTGCTTACTTATAAACGTATTTTAAAATCGCGTGACTGTTATAAATGTCTTCAACACCAGCTGTCGAAGTCAGTGTATAGATGGGTAATGATGCATTACTTAAATACCGACTATACGTCATAAGTGCCTCGGAAAGTCCGTAAAGCTGTTGGTCCTGGTTTTCATTTATAAATCTTTGTCCTTTGCTACTGATAGTCTAAGGTTCAAAAGTCCGACAACCAGAGTTTTGTGTAATACACCACTCAAGCGTTCGTGGGGAATCCACTCCCCAAGAAAACTCTGGAGGCGAAGTTCACTACCTATTCAGAATTCAGCTGCATGCGATGAGACTCATATATATCTGTGCTAAGCTAAACTCAACATATTTGGGGAAAAACGAGGCGACGTAAATAAGTATTCCATACAAAAAATTACCATTTCTTAAATGCCATTTTTTACCTTCACTTCTTGTAAAGTACTTTATATTATTATTAGTTTATTTTTCTCTTCTTCCCTTTTCTTAAATATTCAAATACCTACTTTCCTTCTACTTACCACTCAGACTCTCTCATCGCTTTGCAAATTTTACACATGTCTAAAAATTATAATGCATTCTAAAAATTAAGATCCTACATCCATGATGTAGATTATAATGACGACCTACACCTTGAGAAGTGGGTGTCATAAAAAAAACAAAAACAAACGCAAGCCAGCAAAAAATACACAACGACACTTTGTACTAAGAAGATAACGAAGTTAGATCCCTACATCCATGACATAGATTATAAAGACGGCCAACGCCATTAGAAGTGGGTGTAATTTTACAACAAAAATAACCACAAAAAAAAGTATAATCCATTAAATTTTGACGTCCCCATTAAATAGCCATCCCAACAAAAACCAGCCAATCAAGGTAAATAAGAACTTATCCACGACTGAACGATGTCCATTGTTCAAAATATCTTCATGAAGCCCAACCATTACTTATTGCGGGTTATTATTAAAAGTCAAAATATATTCCTCTTTCTTGGTCCCATTGTTCGACGTTTTGTGGAGGACCAAAGCGGTATGAATAATAACAGTGAGTAGATCATCTCTCGGCTATTTGTAGGCAGAAATCTTAAAAATGTATTTACATTTTTATTATTAAGTTACTTGGGAAATTGAGCCGCTCCGCCTTTGTTGCTGGTAAGGGATGGGCGTTTAAATGTCTTGTTCATTTATGAAGGCTGGGTTTTTTGGGGCAGTTTGAAACACCAGATTAGGGACACTGTTTTTTGATCGGTATCAAATGTTACACTAGTTTCTGCCCGCAAGCTTGTCCGCTAGAAAGAATCCTAACAAATTCTATGGCACTCGGCATTAGCTTTCAATTAGTGAAAGTTTATTTTAATACAAAAATATAAATTTTACCTTAATTAATACCTAGGTACCTCACATTTTATTTTAATTTTATTACGCTAGATCCGTGACTCCAATAATTGCTCGTTTCTTTCAGATCTGAAAAATCTGCAAATGTGTTATTTACTGACGCCAGCACATCAAGTTACCCCAAAGTTACACATTTTTGTTTATCGTTTTTCAACTTTAAGCTGAAACAGAATAAGGTTCATATTCAATAGAGAAAATTTGACACATTGGGGTAACTTGATGTGCTGGCGTCTGTACCTAGAGCTGACTAAACTTTGAATTTAATTAAACTATTCAAAAAATGTTCCTTCCAACTTGCCAAACCATGAAAATACCTACATCTAATAATCCTGTTAAGTTAAATAAAGAAATTTAAACTTTCTCGAGTAAAGCAGTGTAAGTTATCTATTTCTCCGCTCGCTCCCCGGCGAGTCGAACAAATACGTTTAGTATTCGTAGAACGTCCCCTAATGATATTATATTAGTATTCATTCCTCACATCGTATAAGTATTTTATAAGGAAAACCACGGGGAAAATGTTAATTTTCGTGGATATGTAATGTCTTGAAAAATATATATGTAGAACATTATTTTTTCTATGTTATCGAAAGCCTCTAGTTAGGACACATTGCTATGGTTCTACGGACATGTTAGATTCTTCCGTCCATGATTTCTTTTACATATTACCCGATGAAATAAAATGTATGCCAGTGCAGAAGTTAAAAAAAATGCTTAATGGGTTACTTCTTGAAAAATGTTATTATACTCTAGGTGAATTTCTTAATGACGAATCTCTGTAACTTCATGACATAGACATTTTAGTTATACTTGACATTATTAATATATTTTTAAATTTTCTTTTTTTTGTACTTATCTTATTTTAAAATTAATCTTCTGAACTGACTACAAACCTCGACATGAAATTAAATTGATTATAAATAACTATTGAAATTTTATTCACTTGCATATTCATATTATGACCAATTTATATTTTAATTTAATACATTTTTTTTTTCTGTAAATGATTTGTATGTCAATTGGCAAAACATAGCGCACTACCTAATTTTTAAGATCTTGTCTGTAATTATCACCTATGTTTACGAATAAATGATTCTGATTCTGATTCTGATATTGTGCAAAGTATGACATTTAGGGGTGGATGTCTTGTGTTTATTGGTACATAGACCTGCATTTAGTCTAACCTATTAACTACTGCTTTTCGTCTATGAATTGTATACATTATCTGATTTCAATTATACTTAAAATACAAATCTGTTAAAGTTAGGTCAGGTAGGATTCACATTCAATGATCACTATTTTACCTGATAAATCAATAACTTTAAGGCTTATTTTTGGAGTTGTAATCCGCTCTCGTCTAAAACCCATTGATGATATGAAAGATAAAGATTTTTAACAAAGGCTTATTTTTAACGAAGTTGTTATCCGCTTCTAATCAACTTTAGTTGATATATAACAACACCGCTACAATCGACTTTTAGAGTCGATAGTTAAGTACAAGAATCAGAATCGATCACAATAGTAATTCCCTAAGAGATAGCTAGAGTTGTAGTACCCCACATTTTGCCTGTTAAATTCCCATGTAATTGGCAGCGACCCTAATGCCATCAGTCGGGCTGCAATCCAAACTTCTGCTGCAACAGAAAAATTCCAGGCGGAAAATCTCAATAACGTTTTGCCCAACCCAGAGATCGACCCCAAGTCCACATGCATTGCCACTAACTAGTGCTTGCGACCACCGGACTAACAAAGTAAGCATATGAATAAGTATAAGTATAATACAGTAGGTAATAAATCATGAATTAATAATCGTTCCTTTAAACACGAGCCAGCAAACCCCAGTTTCTAATATCAACATGAGTGACGGACTCACATCAAAGGGAGCTTATTACCGTTAACTTAATTATCAGTGTGGTTGCACGACCGTAAGTTAATTTAACTTGGTCAAACATGTTCGTTTGTCATGGACTTTCGTTGACATGTGGGTTAGGGGACAACAGAAATCTTTGATGTGACTTTCCATTATGAATCATCTCTGATGATTTGTTAAACTATGGTGGTCTATTCTGCGGAGCTTGTGGTAAATTAATTGTTGAAACCTCTTAACGATGCACTAATTCGTTGGTCTTCAAAAAAAGCCACTGTTCATATAACTTTCCAAATAAAGCAGTTTGTATGTTTCGGTGAAATCACAAGAGCAAAAATCTTTTTCATATGCCGATATTCTCAAAGAAGAAGAATTCTTTGAGAATATCGGCCCCAATGTTCTTTCTTAAAAAACTGTTAATTACAATTTGTAACACCTATTCACGAAATGACAGTCCTGACGGTTCTCTTCATTCTTTTATATCTGTACAATGATTATAAAAGCTAGGAACACAAGTTCAAAACAGGAATGAAACGTATTTTACAATTCTTTGACGTCATAATTCCGGGACTATTTTGCCGCGTAACTTAGGTCCAGACCACACTTGAAACGCTTTTACACCTCTAGTTTTTACATTCATTTAGTAAAAAAACTATAAATGAATTAGATCATAACGCCTGTATTCCTCAAAGAGTTAGACAAAGGTATACCTATAGTATACCAACGTTTCGCCAGATATTAATATTTTAGTCACTATTTCCAGTATAAGCTGCTATCTTACATTGTATTCAGGGTATTTTTTTATCACCAGCCACATTTTTACGGGGTGTTCTAACCATGAATATGAATACATTTTACTAAGGAACCATCTCGGAAATCTCGAAGAAAGAATCAGCTGTTGCATACATTTCGGTCCAATACGAGTACCTATTGAACTTTTGTATGCAACAGTAAATATTTTTTCGAGATAACCGACTTGGTCCCGTAGTGGAAATTGTTCATATTTATGAGTAGAACACCCTGTGAAAATTTGGCTGGTGATTAAAAAATAACCCTGTATAATTAGTTTCCATACAATGCGATGTCAGCATAAACTGGAAATGTATAGCTTGATGTGCAGTCGTGTGCGTACCTATTAAGCGCGACTTTAACATAACATAAAGGACTAGCCTAAAGAATTGAGCATTCCCGCGGTTTACCCGAGTAGGTCTCGTTCCCGTAGGAATACAGGGATAAAAAGATAGCCTTTGTCTTAATTCAGGGTGTCAACTAACTCCATATCAAATTTTATTAAAATCCATTCAGTAGTTTTTACGTGAAAGAGTAACAAACATCCCTCCATCCATCCATCCATCTCGACAAATGAAAAACATTTTGAAAGTATTTTTTACCACCGATAAGTTTAGAGTGGGGGAGGGGCCTGCGTGTAGTTCTACTAACGGACATATATCTGTGAGTGAGTAATACTTAAAATTAAACTTAGCGCACTTAATTTTATCGCAAAATAGATTGAGCGTTATTTAAATGTAAATTTTAATTTTATTAATGTATGCATCCTAAAATAAATAGTTTGTTTTTTTTTTTTTTTTTTTTATACACACACACAAGTTGGTTGGCACTAAAACAAAAGCAGCTATTTATTAATAAATGATTAATTTTAAGACATCTTAACCTCATCTTCTTATCGTATGGTTATAGTGACTAACGTAGCCATATTACAAATTCTATTTCTATTCTATGTCTATTATAGAAAGAAAATGGCGTAGGATATGGAATCAGCTGTTTGTCGACTGTAAAGTGTATTTCATTTTCAGCCATATTACAAACTCTACTCGTTAACACTTGACGGTTGACAAACAGCTGTTTCCATATACGCCGTTTTCTTTCTATTGACGCCTTATTGATTATGATAATAGAAATAGAATTTGTAATATGGCTAGGCCCGCTGATGTCAAAGTTTTAATGCCGCCCATGGGCTTCTGACTTGGCCTCATATGCCCTCGAAAAATATCTCACAGGCTTGCCGGTTTCCTCACGATGTTTTCTTCACCGTTTTTGAAGCAAGTAATAACATGAATCCAAAAAGCCTTGGGTTCAAACTCGAGACCTATGATTTGGCAATCCGCCGGTCATTCCACCAGGCTATCGCTTCTAAAACGCACATTATGGACCACTTCCCTGTCCCGTGAGTCACATATGACTCATGTTGGTTGTTTAACTCTGCCGTGCCATGATAATACACTGTATCTTCAGATATAGTATTTTATCCTAACAGTAAAAAATTAAATCCTCGCACTTGGTTACACAGACAGGCATTTAATTTTTTTAACTCTCTCTTATACTCGTAATTAATGAAAAATCACTATTAATTACTTTTCTTTTAAGATGTTCGACACATTCGCACGAAGCGCTTTGCCTGTTCCTTTGTTATGCGCACAGCCATGGTGTTGAATTCCCGCCTGCATCGGTGTTCCCGAGTTCTTATGACCTTAATCTGTTTAAGTCGCGAGTTAATGGGCTTCTTTTGGGTAAGCTCGTTCCATCGCCGACCTCAAGACAAGATTGAGGTCAAGAGTAGACCCATTACATATATAAAAAAAAAACTATTGTGTCTTCTTTATTGACAGTGAAATTGTTAAAATTGACAGATTGACGATTCACGTTTGAAACATCAATGTATGTCTGCCCTTAGGACGAACTGTGCTGAATCTGAAATCACGTCCGAGGTTATTATGGGAGAGAATAATAAGATATCATCCCGGTAATGTTCAGACGAGGTCGTAAACTTATAAGATTTGAACATTAGGATAATGCTGAAAATGAAATACCGTGCGGTTCTAAGCTTTGATTTGAGAATCCACTCTCGTTTTTTGATCAAAAGGAATTAAAATCGTAATATCAATGTCAGGTTTGTGTTTTTATCATTATGTACAGACGTCAGCATATCAAGTTACCCCAATGTGTCAAATTTGTTTGATGCTTGTTCAACTTTATGTAAAACAGAATAAGGTTCATATTTAATTGGGAAAATTTGGCACATTGGGGTAACTTGATGTGCTGGCGTCTGTACATGAAAAAAAGTTAAAGTGATGTTCACACTACACATTACGAAGAGAGGGTATGATGATGATAGGGAACAATGAGAAATATTAAATAATTTTAATTGCAAATTTGTAATTGACGGGCTTTAAACAGAAAATCACTGACCGTCTGTTAAGTGAATGGCTGCACACGCGTCATCTTGCTTATGCGCAGAGAACGCGTGCGCAAAATCCGGTGTGTTCTAAAAAATTAAATATACAACTAGCTGTTCCAGCAAACTCCATTCTGCATTAGAATTTATTTAAATTTGGGTGGACTACTCTTATTTCTTAGGGTATTAAAAATAGTTTACGACCAATTGCCAAATTAAATTAATTTAACAATTATAACAATTCTTTGACTGGCCTGTTGGTCTAGACCCAAGGTCGTGGGTTCGATTCCCACCCAGGACAAAATGTTTTTATGATGAACACGATCATTTGTCCTGTGTCTGGATGTAATTTATATATAATTTATACCTATGTATTTAGAAATATAAGTATGTATATGAGCTGTTTAGTACCTACCCATAACAAAAGCTCTTAGCTTAGCTTGGGACTAAATGGCGTCGTGTGAAAAGTTGTGGAATATTTATTTATTTATTTTTATTTAATTCTCAAAGCTAATGAATATAATAAAAATACATTCAAAATAAGTATCGGTCAAACCGTTTGCTTGACCGATTCTTATTAAATTTTGTTTATAAGATATAAATTATATTTTTTATTGTTTAGTTTTAAAGGTTCGTTTGTACTCGACATAATATGAACATTAATTTGTCAAAACATAGAAATACCTGCACACTTTGATATAAGTTAAAAGTGACTGTAAATGCCATTGTGAAAATTTGTTTAATAGCACCAGAAATAACACACTATCGCCTAACTGCCAACATGTCCAATAAATTGGTAGTGACAATAGACCCGAGCTATGCAACCGCCCATCAAAGCATCGTTAGTGACTAACTTAGCTCTAACAAAGGAGCTAACATAACTTAGAACAGATAACAGGAATAACATCGTGAGGTCTTTGGAAACTAATCGGGCACCTCTTGACGGTGTAACAATGGACGTAGTTTTATCAGAATGACGGCGCTGCAGTATTTATGGGTAAATTTCTAAAATTTATCAGACACACAAAATGACGAGAATATCAGAATCGGCTAAGCCGATTTGTTACAAACACTGGGACACGAGAATTTTCTTTAATCTTTTATTAGATATTATTATTTTATTTAATAATAAAATTGATTATTATGTAATCTTTTTTATTCATATTAGAAATTCTGTATTTATATTTAATTATCTAAAGTTTAAAAGATTTTTTTTTTATTAAAAACAATTATTTTCATTAGTTAATTTATTTTCATTTTTTTCTTTAATTAAGGAGAAGAACGTTGCAAAATTTATTAACATAGATATTCACAAATGGTTAAATAAATACAGACGGCCTCGTTGGTCTAGTGATCCCAAGTATTACTGCTGAATAATAGTACCCGGTTTCAATCCCCGGGTCGGGCAAATCCATTGATGAGTTATACCACCTGGAATTTCTAATTTCGCGCAGTCTGTATTTGTTCTCGATTGTTGGCAATAGGCTAGCCCTTTGATGTGGGTGTAATAAATACACTTCTGCCTTACCACTCGGGGATTAAGGGCGTGATGTAATGTGTGATGTTTTATGTGCTAAATATACTTCAAAAAATCTTTTGAAACAGCTGAGATATAACAGATGCCAGCACATGATCTACCCTAAAGTGTCCAATTTTCCCAATTGAACATAAATTTTATTATGTTGAAAAATAATAAAACAAAAAAAAATGTAAAAAAATGTGTGTTGGTGTAAAATCTATCAAACAAATTTGACACTCTGTACGAAAGAAATCGATAAGTACAGATACATTTTGCCGACACAACTATTGACTTCCACCATTTCAATCGTTGGTTACAATCCCAAACATATTGAAAAATCCAATTACTTTTTAGTTTACGTACAGATTGAACGAAAAAGGGGAATTGTTTGAACTTGGGATTAAATTGTTACCAATCGAAAACTACACAATGTCGAAATACATTTTTACTTAAAAAAGTTTCAAGGCAACAATGTTTAGTATTAGGAGAGACTAAAATTTTTATTGTATATTGGTTGAAAAGAGAATCGCACACAACCTTATACCATAAGTTTACTGGCCTGTGGTCTAGTAGTTAGTGGCCTGCTATGCCGGAGGTCGTAGGTTCGATTCCCACCCAGGAAAAAGTTTTTGTGATGAGCACGATCATTTGTTCTGTGCCTGGGTGTAATTTATCTATAATATTTAAAAATATATTAGTATGTTTATCAGTCGTTTAGTACCCATAACACAAGCTTTGCTTAGCTTGGGACTAGATGGCGTTGAATAGTTATGGAATATTATTGTTTTCATAATGTTCAGTAAACAATAATCTCTAGCGTATTTTCATCACAAAAGGTGCATACCATCTCTGGTTTAGGATCATGTAGATACTGAACTAACAGTGCGTTGATACCTAATCTAAACTGTATAGGTTTAACAGATAGCAGTATAAATCGAACCGAAATAATACCTTTTTTCTTTCTTTATCTTTAGATCCATATTTCCTTACCAAACTTAATCTCATTTTTTTGACGGAACCCTTTTTTCCGAACCTCTGAAAGGCGTACGAGAGGCCGAAGCCAACTTGCAGAGGCCCATTTTCGACTTAAATGAAATGAGGCAACAACTGCAGATTCTCCCCGTAGACAATAATGCTCCCAAGGAAAACCTACGACTGGTGTAAGACTATTGTCGAGACGTAAGGGAGGCTAAAATGGACTGGAAACGTAGAAGGACCTGCTTCACCAATGTTATATATAAACGGATTAAATGGCAATAAATTAAATTATTATTATTGACAGAAAAATAATATATTGAAAAACCTTGACCAATGGCCTAAAAAAAACCAATGAATACATCACCACAATAATTTGCCCATCCCACAGAAAAGTTGAATAAAAACAAGCCTTTGTTTACCTAAATTAAAAAATCGGAACCTATTAAGACCACACAATAGGTTAGGCCCACGTAAAAAACAATAAATAAACATAATGACCGTATCATATCGGGTGCCAACGGTTTTAGTGATATATAGGCTCCGTGTGGGCAAGGGTTTATTTCGGGTTTCGGGTATGATAAGCCTCTAGTGGCAGGTTATCGGCAAATGTATTGACTATTTACATTAGGACGAAAGATTTTGGGCTGAACATTAAGCCTGAATAAGGCTAGGATAAAAGTGTTATGTTTATAAAAGAAGACGTTCTACTCTAGCGGAGAGTTATAGCTCTCCAATTGTAGTTTGTATTGTGAATAGGGTAATTTGTACTAACACTAGATAATAAGGTATTTAATATTATTACTAACACTTTATGGATTTATGTCCGAAATAAAATCAATATTATTGTTATTTCCTTTATTTCACTATCATACATATAAGTTACATTCTTAAATATTTAAACACAAAAATAAAAAAAACATTTAAAAATATAAAAAATAGTTGCCCACCGGTATCGGGAACAGGTTCCAAGCTACCGGTGGTCAGGGTTACTGAGAGAGGAAACGCCTAACAATGCACGCCGTGTCCAGGAGTACTGCCTTCTGGATCAAGCCCTAGATCCAGCTACCTAACGAGAGCCTCTTAAGGTGTTGATCGAGGCTCTTGGCTATTATGCCATTGGCCGTCACGACTATCGGCACGATGATTGCTGTATCCACATCCCACATGTCGACAACCTCGCGAGCCAGATCAAGATACTTAAGTTGTTTATCTTTATTATTATTATTATTAGGTACAAGCTTGGTGATAAAGTCTGTAGGTAAGTAGCTTGTTCAAGATTTAACATTGAATTTCCAATTGAAAAATATCTGAGGAACAAAACTGGTGCTTTGACAAATTTTGTTTAAGTAAATAGTTTAGCCGAGATATGAGTCTGGCACTGCTCAGCCGGACTCGTCAGTGGGGTAGTGTGAGCGTTGATGAGTTGACTACAGCCTACAGCCTACAGCATATAATAAAAAATCCTGAGCGAACCCAACCTGGCTAAACTTTACCTAGTTTTTTTTTATGTGGGGTGGAGAATCCTCATGAATGTTCTCCACCCCGGGACGACGACTGTCAGACTCTTACTGACTAAAGGTTTTTAGGCAGTAAGAGTGTGACCCAGTGTTCCGTCTTACTTTTGAACCGGGGATCTTGGGAACAGAAGATACTTCTGCAACCCCCGAGAGCGAACGTAACCTGAGCAACCCTCACTTGAGCGAACCTGACCTAAACGATGTCATACTGCCGTATTTGGTCATTAGATAAACATTATTTGACTAGTGAATAATTAGCTTTTAGATAACAACTATCCTAACGATGGCAAATACACCATCATATTTTGGAGTCACATCAATAAAGTAAAGTAAAGTATTTTTTTTTTCAAAACGCTCGTGATGACTCTGTAAACGACAAGTAGTAATTTCTGAACTTAAAAAGTGCGACCACTGTATTTGTTTTGGTGTTTCTTATCAGAGTGAACTCAACTATTCAAACAGTGACTTCAACTATTTTGCTCTATGGATGTGTTTGTCAAAACCAATCTAAAGGAATAACTATAATTTGTACATAATTAAGCCAAATCTTAGTTGTCTGTTGGTGCGCTGCTATTGATTTTTTTAAGCGTTACACTAGGAATTTCTCTCAAATAAAATATTTAAACTCACATACCTTCACAAACAACCATACCCAGTATAACTATCTAATCGCGCAGTAGCCGCTGCGCCAACCGTGACGTCAAATTAATAAACCTATAGTTATAGTTAGAGTAAACGAGTAACAAAGTTTCTCTCCACGTACTTATTAATACATATATTATATAAACAGAAACGGGATCTTTTAGCTTTAGAAATGAAAGCTGCAAACACTCCCACCAAAACCACAACTTCCAGTCTTCCGCCAACTAAGTCTAAAAGCTACCATTCACAAAGCAGCCTTCACAAATAAGAAAACAAAATGCCGTCTCTGAGTGCATTTCAATGAAACCGATGCAATCTCCTTATGTTTTCATAGTCGCTATTTATACTATTTCCATAAAGATAAATATGTACCACTAGCTTTTGAAATAAATACTTCATCATACTTATATTTTTAGGACCGTTTTGACCGTTAGCACTAGAAAGCTGAAATTTGGTACCAATATGTGTATCAATCATGCCAATATAGTGGTAAAATAAAAATTGGAAAAAAATAATGTTTTATTAGAGTAGCCCCTATGTAAAGTGGGAAGTGTTTTTTATTTTTATTTCAACCCTAACGTGTAATAATATTGTTGGAAAGGTATTTAAAAATGAATAAGGTTAAAATGAATATGCTACAATATTTTTTTGATACTGTCAATAATTTCG
Source organism: Euplexia lucipara (assembly GCA_921972225.1). Classification (NCBI taxonomy): domain Eukaryota; kingdom Metazoa; phylum Arthropoda; class Insecta; order Lepidoptera; family Noctuidae; genus Euplexia; species Euplexia lucipara. The sequence goes on from OV179143.1 coordinate 2,291,037, forward strand.
GAAATAATCGCTACAAAAGTAAAAAACAACCCCCCTCTAACTTTTGAACCATAACTTTAGAAAATGTGAAAAAAATCTGAAATGTAGAACTTTATAAGGACTTTCTAGAAAAGTCATTTTGAACTTGAATGGAAACAACAGTTTTTGTACAAAAAAGACAAAAAGTAGAACAAGATAATTTCTGGACTAAGTTTGTAGTATAATCGTATATGCAAGCATTTTGAACACTTTTTGTGGCGGACGGGAAACTACGGAACCCTACACTGAGCGTGGCCCGACACGCTCTTGGCCGATTTTTTATTTTAATATTTGTATGTTGACATGTTGGTATGTTTGTGAATTATGACTATTACTAGCTGGTGCCCTCGACTTCGTCTGCGCAGGATTAGTATTTCAAATAGTTTATTTTCTTGCCCAAGATCATATTTAAGACCTTAATATATTAAAGCCTATGTGTTTATCTGATGTTACGTTATGTTATGTATGTCTCCGAGGAATAATTTCAAAACTATTATTCGAGTAAATCCGCTGGAGTAAACTAGTATACAATAAAACACACACAACAGAAATTTAATACCTCCTTTGAGTTCGTCACAACCGATATGAGTTTTAATACGAAACATTTCACGGAAGCGAAGCGGGAAGGAGCGAAGCACAGACGATCGAAGCTTGACGGAGTATACAATTATTTCATACTTTGTGGAATGTTTCAAAGTTAAATCGAGTTTTGAGAACGTTTCCCGGCCGGAGTAAATAATATCGGTGTAATGAAAATACTTATGTAGGTGATCACTTGGATTTAGTTTTCATAAGCTTTTTTGAAGGTTGATGGATAAGTTTGATGAGGTTTACAAGGGCAGATGTTTAGTTTTCATCAATTTTATAGTAAATTAATATTATAAAAATATTTTTATTCGAAACTATAATAGCTTTCAGAAGAAGCAATGAATCATTTTTATACATTTTGCATTTAAAACACTAGGAAGTGGTGAAAGGCGGGTCTTTTGAGGGACTTCTTACTTAAAAATGACGTTAAAAAAGTTATTCTTAGCCTTATTTGAATCAATGACTTGTGACTTTAATTTAATTTAACTTTGAAGGTTGACGATCAAAACTTTATTTTTACTGTTTTTTAAGTAAGTAAAGTAGAAAGAAACGAACAGTGGTTCGGCCAGTGGTCTTTATTTAATTATACACATGTGGTACTACTAGAAGAACCACTTAAATAGATAATAAGGCCTTAAATAAAAAATATTTAGATTTGCGCTACTAATAACTTCACGATGAAGATAGAAATCTATTTGTAGCACTTTTAATACAATTACTGTCACCAAATAAGCCCTCGAATAAAAATAAAATCAAATTTCTGACAAATGAGCTCAAAAGAGAACTTTCTCTGTATTATTCAATTATTTATTCATATTTATAGGAGACATTAATTTTAAATGAAAAATCCTCATGGTTCCTCAATGCTTTTTTATAAATTAATCCGAATAGCCTTTTCATGTCCAGTGTTGCGAGCAAAATGAATTACGATGAAAAATGATTAAATGGACGATGCGGCTTGCGGTGAATTTAATAACACTTTTGTATAAGTTTTACATAAATTGGCTATTTTTGTATTGTTAATGGATTTCAACAAAATAAAGCAATATTGAAATAACGATACGGAAGCAAATAAAATAAATTGCTGATACTTAGTCGCATTGGCTACGCCGTAGCTCATTAGCTACGCCGTAGCCGTGGTATCGACATGACGTTGCTACGTAGTTGCTACGAACGCTTTGCCGTCACAGTAGGCGTAGCGGGTCTAATCTCGTACTTGCTTAAAACCTGCGAAGCGAGATAATAAATAGTTTTTCTGTACTATTTGTGCTCTCATATTGTGCACGTCCAATGTGGCAAATAAATGTTTCTTCCTTCTTTTCTTTCTTACTAATAGTTTTAATGTCGAATGTCGTGATGACCAAGAGGTTAAGGAGCCTACCTCTTATGTACGAGGTTGTGGTTCAAATCCGGGCAAGTACCAATCTGACTTTTCCAATTCATATGTACTTTCTAAGTTTATCTTAGACATCGGTGAAGGAAAACATCGTGAGGAAATCTGGACTTGTAGTTATTATAAGTTTAAAATCGCCAATCCGCCTTTAGCAAGCGTGGTGATCAATGCTCGTCCCTTCTCTGTATGAGAAGAGGCCTTTGCCCTGCAGTGGGACAGTAACATACTGGTATTATTATTTAAGGAACTTACCAATACTTTTTGCGCAAAATTAAAAGCATTCTTAGTAATCTTCTGTCACGAAATTGAGTTTATTATTTTGTCGTTCAGCTTAGCGAACTTTGTTTTGTGGTGCCCATTAAGGTTGTTTTATAAAGTGTAGGCAGTGCGTATATAAATCCACACGTTTTGTATAATCCTGGAAACACAAAACGTTAACAAACCTGTTCACCTTAAAATAAAACCACTTACGCTTGTTTTTACTAAGCTCTGAGCTTCCTTTTTCAGTAAAACGGTGTGAAAACAACTTATATCAAAGCCTTGTTTGCCCAAATCAAAGTGTAGCCCTCGAACCCTGTGTCGTCGAAACTACAAATATAAGATACGAACTAGTGAGCCCATGTTAGATTAAGGCACAGAATAAATGGTAAATGGAGTGACCATTTATTGAACAAATAATAGCAAGAAACTGTACGGGTTATTTTTGTAATAGTTAATTTTTACTTATTTTTGAGTTAAAGAATCGCAATCCTAATTAACAAAGCATTGATGTTATTCTGGTAAGAAAATACAAAAAAAAAACGTGTTTATGCTGGTAAAAGGAAAGTTAACGCTTAACCTGATAACATGCACACATGATTCTTCCCCATTGTAATTTTTCGCCGACTTTCCTTATTTATTTGTTTTTTTTTCTGGGGTTTTGTTTTACTTTAGTTTTACAATTCAAAGTGTAAAAAAAAACTAATATTTCCTATCCAACATTGTGTACAAATTAAAAAAAACATCAAGTAAAAATCAATCATTCAAATTCAAATTGTGTCTTGGGTTATTTCTTAATGCCTCTTCCGCTCTGTATACTTGAAGACTTCAACCATAGTATAGTCTGGACCTGGGCACAGGAACATCGCCTTTCAATTTGATTAGTTCTACCTCTTCTTAATTAATTAACTTTATTAACTTTGTGATGGCTTTTCCTTTCTCTTCTTTTTTGTGTCTTTCTCTCGGGTTGCCAAGATGTACAGTCCTAAACTGTACACGTTTTGCTGACGCTGAGGCGTGCACCCGACGTGCGTCATTTTATGACTATATATAAACATAATTAACAATAAATCGATGAGTGCAATTACTGCTACGCGGTAGCTAACATTAGAGAAAGGAATCGTCAACAATTTTTTATGTAAACGGTATTCTTACGGAATAAACCCTTCGGAAGTTCAACAACTTCTAATTTAGCTACCTTTATTAATTATGTTGTCTGTAATATGGAAGCGGGTGGGCAGGTTGACGTGATCTATACAGACTTCGAAAAAGCATTCGATCGTGTGGATCATGTTAATCTGCTTTCAAAACTACAATACCTTGGCATCCATGGTGACCTACTTAGATGGATCAGCTCGTATTTATCCAAGCGTTCGCAGGCCGTTGTTGTGGGAGGTTATAGATCAGATTTCGTTAATATACCGTCCGGTGTGCCCCAGGGATCCTTACTTGGACCTCTTTTTTACTGTGCATACTTACACGATATCCATACATGTTTTAAATATGCTAAGCACCTTTTATACGCGGATGATATGAAGATATATCTACATGTTCGATCGGAACTAGATTGTGAACTCATACAACGTAATCTTAATTCATTATACCAATACTACTCGATACCAAGATCTCGCACAAGACACACCCACTTGTTTAATGTACCTTCACACCGCTCCAATTATGGGCAAAATGCTGTTATGACTCGACTGCCTCGCTTATACATAGACAAGTTTGAAAGTCTGGATATATTCCAGCTGTCCAAGAAGTCGTTTCGTGAATGTGTTGTAAAAATACTCACCGGTAGGTAAATAGTATCCGTACCTATAGTGTGTAATTTTTGTTTATCAGTTGTTAGTTGTTCTATTTTTCCGATAACTTTAGTTAAGGTTAACATTTTATAACTACAAACTGTTACTTTTAACTACAATATTTAAGCTACTTATGTTTTCCTCCACTTTCTAGTTTTATATTATGCATGCTGTGAAACTCATTAATTGGCTTCAGTACCTCATAAGACATTGTTATTACCATATCTTTAACGTTAAGAAAAAAGCTGTTGAGTTTCCTATCAATAAATAAATAAATAAATAAGTTAAGTGATCTTTTCTCTGCGCGCTCCAACCTCAACTACAACAACTTTGCAAGTGTACGCACCGTACATTTTGCCCGTGCATTTGGCCTTCCTGTTTGCGTCGATGGCGTAAGTGATGCCAGTCAAATAGCTAACCTTTTTGTGGACCACTTCAGTGTGCGGTCACCATTAGGCCCATCCAGGTCGACGCTTAATGTTGAGCCACGGAAAGACCTGGGAGTTAAAATAACTGCAAAAATGCTCATGAGCAGAATACACGCGATGCGTCGAGGAAAATCTCCAGGTCATGACGGACTCAGCATTGAGCATCTCCGATTTGCTGGTCCGCATTTGCCAAGAGTGTTGGCTATGCTTTTCACTTTTTGTCTGGGTCATGCTTATATGCCGAGTGACATGATTAAAACAACAGTGGTGCCCATCGTCAAGAATAAGACTGGTGACATGGGCGACAAGAACAATTACAGGCCAATATCTCTTGCCACAGTCATGTCGAAAGTGTTTGACGGTGTGCTTAATGCTCAACTTAGCAGTCATATACGTTTACATGATAATCAATTTGGGTTCATTTCTAAATTATCTACCGACAGCGCTATTTTGAGTGTGAAGCACAACGTGAAGTACTACACGGATCGCCACACTCCAGTTTACGCTTGCTTCCTTGACTTGAGCAGGGCTTTTGACATGGTTTCCTACGACGTTTTATGGAGTAAGATGGAGGAGGTAAATTTGCCCCCAGAGTTGACAAATACTCTGAAGTACTGGTATGGAAACCAAGTCAATAGTGTGAAGTGGGCGGGTGAGCTGTCTAGGCCATATGGGTTGGAATGCGGGGTGAGGCAGGGGGGGTTGTGCTCGCCAACGCTTTTCAACCTATATGTAAATAGTCTGATTGGCACGCTCAGCAGCATGCGTGTCGGGTGTCATATTGATGGCGTGTGTTGTAATAACATTAGTTACGCTGACGACATGGTGCTGCTGAGTGCGTCAATCTGCGGGCTAAGGTCACTCGTAGCCACTTGCGAACAATATGCCAAGCTACATGGTCTGGCTTATAATGTCAGCAAGAGTGTAGTCATGGTCTTTGGGGCCAGGGGTGAATACCCAGATGCAGTGCCTTCAGTGAAGGTAAACGATGTACCCCTGGTGAGGGTGGACCGGTTTAAGTATCTGGGGCACTTATTGACCTCTGGCCTCAAAGATGATGAGGATATTGGTAGGGAGCGGAGGGCGCTGTGTGTGAGGGCAAATATGATTGCCTGCAGATTCAGGCGTGCCTCTAATGAGGTAAAGCGCACTATATTTAGAGCCTACTGCACGTCTTTTTATACTTGCAGTCTGTGGGTACATTATACTCAAAAGTCATACAGCGCCCTTCGCGTCCAATACAATAACGCATACAGGGTGCTGATGGGGTTGCCCCGGTACTGCAGCGCGTCAGGGATGTTTGCTGAGGCACGCGTGGATTGTTTCTACACGTTGATGCGGAAGCGGTGCGCATCCTTGGTCCGTAGGGTACGGGGCAGCGCCAACAGCATCCTGTCTATGATAGCTGGCAGGCTTGATTGCGTGTTTGTGAACCATTGCTGCAAGGTTTCTGCTGGGCCTGTCACCTTGCGGCAATGAAGTCACATTCCGTTTATGTATAATCTTTGTTTGTTACTAACTTAGTTTGTAAGTGTATTGTTACTAACACTGTGAGTCCTGTTACTTGTTTTAATAAATTATTATTATTACTAGCTTCTGCCCGCGACTTCGTACGCGGATCCTGTTGCTTATGCCAGCGACAACGGGGTCGTCAAAATCGAAGATCTGAAACGTCTGACGTCGAATTGTAAAAGCCCGGGGACGGCAAAACAATGGAATGCGCGAGACGATCCAAGACGTTCCAGATTTTTTATTTTTGTTGGTCAACAGGAAATGCCATCAGACTTAACAACTTTTGCTAAGACGCCATTTTATTATGTATATGCTATATTGTCGCTGGGCTTTAGAGTTCCACTACAGGTGCTCCAGATCTTCAAATTTAGTTTCACAGCAGAAAACACTCTTCACGTGGAATAGTTTTAGCAATGGCACCATTTTTATATCTCTTTTACTTTAGGTGTTCCATTTTCCAAAATAAATTATAGCCTATATGTTGCGTGACGTACACGCTCAGCGGTCAGTCGCGCATCTCCTTCTCCCACTTATCTCTAGAGTAGATGCGTATTTACGCTGAAAACTCAAGCGTCATGCTTTTTCCATGAACGTCTCCAACTCGCGAGACAGTGCATGATGTTCATGATCAGCGGTCAGTCATATATTCTTCACTGGTGTCTAGAGACCTGGATACCTGGTAGATGCGTAAATACGCTGAGAATGCAGGCGTGCTACGCGATCCCAAGAAGTTTCCACGGAGCGAGTTGCAACCTCATGTTGTCGAACAGCATCAAGTCCCTCCTAACGCTCTTCGGTTGTTGGGATCTTATGATCTTTAATCATTTAGCACTTTTGGAACATTGAGAAAGATTTGACCTCTTTCTAGGTATGGTTATAGTTTTATTGTGATGATACCTGATCAATTAAAATCTAAGTGGCTGCTCCCCAGCGTTACCGGATAGGCAACCATGTAACAAAGATAAATAGAAAAGGAAATTAAACACTCAAATAACATAAGCCCGAAGGCATATTTATACGATAAAAAAAAATGGAAGTTTTGGCCAGTAGAGTCTAATTTTCAATGATATACCATCGTCATCGAAAATCAGCCCTGAACTGTTCCCGCCTTCACCGCGTGGAGGTACTTATGTTATTTTATAAATATGCAATGAAATTAGTGATAGCTTTAATTTTTATGTCAAATGTATCTGATCTTCGATTTTTATAAGTCAACAGGAAATGCCTATCAGACCGAACAACTTTTGCTAAGATGTCATTCCTATGTGAGTTATGGTGTAGCTGGGCTCTTGGAGTTCCACAACAGGTGTTCCAGATCTTCGATATTTATACGTCAACAGCGAGTGCTCATAAGGCTGAACAACTCTTGCTAAGACGTCATTCCTATATATGTTATAGTGTAGCTGGGCACTTGCAGTTCCACATCAGGTGTTCCGGATCTTCAAATTTATTCTCTCAGCAGAAAATGCTCATCACGTGGAACAATTTTTGCTATGGTACCATTTTTGTATCTCCTATAGTTTAGCTGGTCTGTTGCGGTTCTGCATCAGGTGTTCCGGATCTTCAAATTTATCCTCTCAGCAGAAAATGCTCATCACGTGGAACAATTTTTGCTATGGTACCATTTTTGTATCTCCTATAGTTTAGCTGGTCTGTTGCGGTTCTGCATCAGGTGTTCCGGATCTTCAAATTTATTCTCTCAGCAAAAAATGCTCATCACGTGGAACAATTTTCGCTATGGTACCATTTTTGTATCTCCTATAGTTTAGCTGGTCTGTTGCGGTTCTGCATCAGGTGTTCCAGTTTCCAGGATAAATTATAGCCTATGTGTTGCCCAGACTTAATATCTATACAACAAAAAAAAAATCATTCAAATCCGCCCAGTAGTTCCGAAGATTAGCGTGTGCAAACAAACAGACAAACAGACAAACAGACAAACAGACAAACAGACAAACAGACAAACAGACAGACTTTTTTTTTGGATTCGCGCTCTATTACTGTTTCTAAACCCCCCTCAATTATTATTTTTTAAATATATTCAATGTACAGACACAGTTTTTTTACAGTCTTATTATATGTATAGATTATTATAAGTATTTACGGTAGTTAAAATTGGTCCAACCCAAATGTACAGACGCCAGCACATCAAGTTACCCCAATGTGTCAAATTTTCCTAATTGAATATGTTTACCTTATTTTGTTTGACATAAAGTTGAAAAACTGTTCCAAATCCTAACTAATTCTCCGCATTTAAGACTGAGGGTGACATCTCGGGGTCAAGAACGTAAACCTAACGTACCACGTCAAAACACGTCACACGCCTTCGACTCGCGCAATTGGTTCAAATATTGTTCCCTATGACCCCTCTCCTCGAATCTTGTACATGACACGGCCATTACATACAATTTTGCTTTTGCACTATACGCATCTTTTATTTTATCTAAATATCCTTCGAAAATTTATCACATCTCGCCAATCATCTTGCTTGCCTGAAAAAGCCTTCACCGCTGCTGCACCATAATTTGGTCCTTCTACGCCAAATCCAATAAATAATTTGAGCCATCTACGTCAAATCGTTATAAGAAAATCGACGAGTGACCTTTGGAACGTAGACCCCTTGCACGTGGCGGATCGAAGAAAACGTTGATTTTACAACAATTGGGACGAGATATCGAAGAAAAAGCCTGCCTAACGGACATCTGCAACCATAAGAACAGCTGGGAGGCCAAGCGCACATTGGAACTAAAGTGAAAATTGAGTTTCATCGAACATCATACGCAAATCGGTGAGGCCAATCCTTACTTTTTTCCTTCACCTCCTATTCTATGAGTGCTATACTGTGTCTGTATTAAATTTCAGTGGAATTTCTGCAGTGTAATCTCGGAATAGTTCCAGTCCAGCACAAATCTGGTGACGTTGCTTGCATCAGTGTCGTGTGATTGGGCTGAAGACTTTAAAACCGTGAGTACTACTCCTTTCACTGATCACCAAAATGACTACCGATTCTGCTAAATCCCGTGATAAATCTCCTGCTTTGCTTAGTATTGATAGTAGTGATGTGTTTCGTGATCTAGTTAGGAAGCGTGGAATAGTAAAGGGTAGGCTTACCAAATTCAGTACTTATTTAGATACTTTAAAAGATGATGACCTTTCAAATCAACAACGCATTGATTTAAAGTTAAGAATTCAAGGATGTGCTAGTTTATTTGCCGAATTTAATGTTATTCAAACTAAAATAGAAGAAAGAGTTGAAGATAGTGAGTTAAATGCACAATTATCGCAACGAGAACTATTTGAGGATAGTTACTATAATTCAATATCTCGTGCTGAGTTTATGCTGAACGCTGGTGAGTTCGCTGACTGCTCCGGGTCATGTCATAATCATAGTCATAATGGCAATAACTCAAAGTCCATCAAATTGCCCGTTATCTCCATGCCCACATTTGACGGTTCCTATGAGCGCTGGCTGGAGTTCAGAGATACGTTTACCTCACTCGTTCATGATTCTAAAGATATTTCTACTATTCAGAAGTTCCACTATCTCAAATCTTCTCTAAAAGGTGACGCAGAACTAGTCATACATTCAATAGAATTTTCTGCTAATAATTATCAGGTTGCGTGGGACTTATTGCTCAACCGATACAATAATTGCCATCTTTTAGTTCACAATCATGTCAAAGCTTTGTTTACTATATGCCCATTAACTAAAGAGTCCCCGTCGTTGATTAGGAACTTAATAGATACAATTTCTAAAAATTTACGCGCACTAAAGATCTTAGGTGAATGTACAGACACCTGGGATACTTTGATTATTTATATTATAGTTTCTAAATTGGATAAAGTTACCGAAAGATAATGGGAAACTCACAAATACACATTATCACCAAAGCCAAACGAAAACAATTCTAAAACGCAATTAAAAGTTGCTGATATAATTAATTTTCTTCGTAACAAAGCGGACGTGCTGGAGGCATTGCAGCGTTCACATGGTAAAGACGTACAAAACACTGATAATAAAAAACAACACACAAAATCTCACAACACGTCACACTGCAATGTTTCCAGCGAGCCCAAGAAAACGAACGAAAAAAACGTTAGGTTATGTTTTAAATGTAATGCAAAACATCGCGTATATACGTGCAAAAAGTTTATCGACAGTAATTTAGACAGTAAACTTAAACTTGTACGCGATCATAACTTATGCGAGAATTGTTTAAATCCGGGGCACTTGGTAGTCGATTGTAAGTTTGGGCCTTGTAGATACTGTAACGAAAAACATAACTCATTATTGCATAAAAATGCTAATAGTTCAGTCGCTTGCCATTCTTCAACAAACACTGAGGCGTCAGGTATGAGTAGTGCGCCGGCGCATGTCCCCGCGGCCGCGCTCCCCGCGGTCGCACTCCCCGCGGCTGCACCAGTCACCTCGGACTCCGCCCATTCAATTCAAGTAAACAAGGCACACATGCAAATTGAACGTATTAAGTCTGTAGATGTGCAATCTGTGTTATTGTCAACAGCTATCGTGGAGGTAGCCGATGCACAGGGCACATACCATAAGGCGCGGGTGCTCCTAGACAATGGCAGCCAGCGTTGTTTTATTTCTAAAACATTATGCCAATTACTAAATTCACCACTTATACAGTCCATTAACGAAGTTCGAGGCGTAGGTGATTCGGTAATACATTGTTCACAAGCTTGTAATATCGTTATTAAATCCTGCGTCGATAATTCATTTACTACTCGCATTCATTGTTTTGTTTTGTCTAGGATCACAGCTTCGATGCCTGCCGTATGTAAATTAAGCGCAAAGATCTATATTCCAGATAACATACGGTTGGCTGATCCCGATTTCTTAGACTACAAAACTATCGATATTTTAATTGGTGCAGATCTATAGGTTTTGGGACCTGTTAGAAGAGGGAAAAATTCGATTGTCTAGTGGTCCGTTTTTACATAATACCAAACTAGGTTGGATTATTTCTGGGCCTATCGTTACTAAGCCGCGCAAAACTGCACCAATTCATTGTAATATTGCTAATTCATTAGATACGCAACTTCGACTGTTCTGGGAGATTGAGGAACTGCCCAAGGTCAGAGACGCGCAGACTGAGGAAGAGCGGGAATGCGAGAATCACTTTGTTCGCACAACTACGCGCAATAGTGAAGGGAGATTCTGTGTGCACATTCCACTTCGTCAGTCACCTGAAACCTTGGGAGACTCATATATCCAGGCAGAGCGTAGATTTCTAGCATTAGAAAAACGCTTACAGCGTTCGTCAGAATATAAAAGTCTTTACACTAATTTTATGCAGGAATACCTCAGCTTAGGCCACATGACACAGGTAGATTTATTCCCCCCCCCCAGACGTTGTGTCGAGCAGACGTGTTTTTTGTACTCGCGTAGTTTTTATTTATAAAGTATAGTTTTAAGTACAGTAAATAGTGTTAAAGTTACTCTAATACGTGCACCATAACAGAAGGAATAATCAGTGAAAAAACGAAATCAGTGCATAAAATATTAACGGTGATACAAACAAAAACATTTGTAAAGTTTTTAAAAGTGTTCGTTACAATTCTCTTTGTCTCGGTGTCGAGCTGGCTGACCTTTGCACGGGTCAATGACACTCGTCTAGGGCCTGAGTATCAGTTGTAACAGATTACCAAATTCGTGACTTCAATAACAGCTCCGGTGGTCGAGAGGTGTAAGCCGAACGCCTACAGTATACGACGCGAATGAGACTCGAGTTCGAGCCCCACAACGTGCGAAACTTTTTGGGAGATCATTGCACAACATTTACTCGCATCTAAAATAACCAGAAGTAATCGCAAGTATTCATCCATAATATATTACAATTTATTTCTGTGGCAGTAGTACCTTGCAGTTTAAAAATTATCAGTGAAGATGCCTGCTACCCGCACTCCTCCCGCCTCCCCGCTACCGTTGCCGATAGATTGTAAACGTTTGAATGAAGCGCCTACACGTTTAACAACTGTTGAGTCTCAACAGTCCCAATCTTCATCAGTACCAGACTTGTCGGGAATGCCTAGTAATTCGACAGAACGCAAGAAGCGAAAACTAGATGGCGACGACAAAAACACAGGCACAGTAACGATGTGTGTCTTCTCGACGTTTCTAAAACAACAAGAGGGTCGATTTGAAGACATAATCTATAAAATAAACAACATACTAGAACAAAATATAGAACTAAAACGAAGCGTGGAAGTAATGTCCAGCAAATATGACGAGTTTTTGTCGCGTATTTCTAGCCTTGAGTCGGAAAGAAAAGAAGATAAAAAAACCATCTATCAGTTGGAAGAAAAACTCGAGTATCTGGAGCGCAAATCCCGGGCAACCGGTATAGAGATACGAAATATGCCTAAAAGAAATGACGAGACAAAGGAACAGCTCTGTGACATGGTGGTAAACATGGGAAGGACCCTTGATGTCAAAATCGGACTATCGGATATTAAAGATATTTACAGAACGAAGTCTAAGGATAACTCAAATCCGATCATAATTGACCTAAGTACGGTAATTATGAAGGATAAAATAATAAATCAAGTTAAAAAGTTTAATAAATCTAAAGATAAGAAAGAAAAGCTGAACACCGCCCACTTTGGTTTACAATCCCCTCCACAACCTATTTATGTCTCGGAAACATTGACATATAAGGCTCAACGGATATATTTTCTGGCACGACAGTTCCAAAGGGGAAATGGATATGATTTTTGTTGGACTTCTCACGGTATAATTTATCTCCGTAAATCTGTAGAATCTGCCCAAATACGCATAAACACTGACAGTGACTTAGATAAACTGAGAAATATCGCATGACTAATCTTGTATTGTATTAAAAACTCGATTATACTGTCAATTTTGCATGTATACCTGATTAATTTGGTTAAACCTACCTCACTTTTTTGTATTAATTTATTGTATCATGATAATCTAGCTTGCATGTTCGAACCGCATTTAAAACCATATATACTATTTACATACACACACATAATCACACTTCATTACACAATAACAAATACGTCACACAAACAACACATACTTGTACCTACCGGAAACCTAACCTCGTCGTTTCTGCAATTTAAATGCTTTAAACTAATTAGATCCAACTTCTTTGACATACATATACAATTATTTAAAATTCGATAATCTGATTGACATAACAAAAAATATTGATAATTTGACTGTCTCTAAGGCTCTATCTTGTGATCTGCACAATTGTTGTGAACTGTTAACAGCAGCAAAGAATGGGTTCACCGTCCTGACACAGAACATCCGCAGCATAAGTTGCAATTTTTTGGGTTTAGAAGCAATGTTACAAAGTCTAAAGGTTCAATGCGACGTGCTTGTGCTTACTGAGTGTTGGCTTCAAAACGTCAGCTTTGTACCTGTTTTAACAGGTTACCGATCATTTACTTCTACTAGAAACCGGAAACAAAACGATGGCGTCGTCGTCTACTACAGAGAAAAACTGACGTTTGTTGTCGAGGAGCCAAATTTCGAAGAGGGTAACTGCGTTGTGCTTAAAAGAGATCATGACTTAGCAATTGTTTCACTTTATCGATCTCCATCATACAAAAATATAGACATTTTTCTTGAAGGACTAAATAATATTTTGACAGATATAAAATCGTTTAATAATATAATTGTAATTGGTGACATGAATATTGCGATCAACCCTAACAAAATTGAGCTTCTTGGAGAGAAATACCTTACTTTGGCTGCTTCTCATGGTCTCTTGCCGGCACACACTGAGGTCACTCGTGATGCAAGTGGTACATGCCTTGATCACATTTTACTTAAAACCAAAAATTCATGTATTACTCTAGTACCACAAACGAATCTGACAGACCATCACCCAGTTCTTATACACATGGCTCTTAAGCAACTACGTCGTTACGTCCCATCTATAATAAAAAAGATAAATGCTGACAACCTTAGTGGAGACATCCTTAGTATTGATCTAGACCCAGTATTCAAAACACAAGACCCCGAAATTGCCATAAACTACCTTATAAGTAACATACAATCAGCGTTACAAAAGAACACGAGCTCAATAACTCAACCAAGGCGTAAAAAAATTATAAAACCGTGGATCACGCCGGGTTTACTGAGATGCATAAAAAATCGGGATAGGTTACATCAGAAATGCAAAAAGTCGCCGAGTAACGAGATCCTGAAAGTAACATATACCCGTTACAGAAATTATTGTAACCAAATTTTAAAAAAATTGAAAAGAGCTTACGAGAAAGCTCAAATTGAATTGGCTAGAAGCAACCCTAAAAAACTATGGGATGTGATAAAGACCGTCACTAATAGTAAAAAAGAAAATAATTCTCCAACCGAGTTATTAAACGTTTGTCCCTCTCCTCAGTTAACCGTAAATGAAATGAATAATCACTTCATAAGCGTAGGACGGTCACTGGCTGAAAAAAATTATTAACTCACAGAGGCTAAATGATGACAAGCACATAGTGAGTAATCCAGAAAATAATCCCCTTTTGCACTCGTTCTATTTAATAGAAACCACAGAGGAAGAGGTAGCTAATCACATAAATAATCTAAAGAATGAATGTTCGATTGGATGGGACAACATCTCAAACAAATTACTAAAACAATTTAAGGACTTTCTTGTCCCACCACTAACATTTATTTATAATCGATGTCTTGAAACAGGCACCTTTCCTCAAGCCCTTAAAAAATCGGTTGTCCGTCCGATAGACAAAGGTGGCGATAAGAAAAGGTTCAGTAACTATAGACCAATATCGATACTGCCATCTTTGTCCAAAATTTTAGAAAAGATTATTAACACGAGACTAGTCAACTATCTCGAGACGAACAAACTGCTCTCAGAAAATCAATTTGGTTTTCGCGCGGGCAAATCAACTGAGCAGGCTGTGCTTAGGCTCACTACTTATCTTACCACAAAATTGGATAAGGGACAGAAGTGTATATCGGTCTTTTTAGACCTCGCAAAAGCCTTTGACACAATTTCTGTTCCGATTTTAATACAGAAGCTAGAAAACATTGGGGTACGTGGTTGTCAGCTTGGGCTTTTTGTAAGTTACCTGTCTGAGCGTTACCAGAGTGTACGAGTCGACAATTATTGCAGCAACGAACTTCCTGTATCATTCGGAATCCCACAGGGCAGCATTTTAGGACCAACTCTCTTTCTCGTATACATCAATGACCTCTCAAATTTAAGTATACCAAGTTGTGAAGTAATCTCTTACGCGGATGACACCGCTCTACTTTTCTCCGCTGATACTTGGAATAAGGTCTTTGACGCAGCACAAAACGGTTTTGATGTGGTACAACAATGGTTGTTTAAAAATGTATTAACTTTAAACACTGAGAAAACCAAATATCTAACTTTATCTATTCGAAATAACCCGGACATTGACGAAACACTTCAAATCATTCCTCATAAGTGTAACAGTAAAAACAACTGCAGTTGTGAACCGCTGGAATGCGTGAAGACTATAAAATACCTCGGTATTACAGTGGACAGTCATCTTAGCTTTAAGGAACACATAAAAATACTGTCATCTAGGGTTCGCAAACTGATTTATATATTTAAAAGCCTAAGACACATAACAGATGCGGGTCTCTTGAAACAAATTTACTATGCAATGTGTCAGTCTATCATCGCTTACTGTATCTCCTCATGGGGGGGCGCCCCAAAAACTACTTTAAAGAGTTTGGAAATCGCTCAACGTGCCATTTTAAAAATTTCAACTTTTAAGCCTAGATTGTTTCGAACAAGAGAATTGTATCAATACTGTCAAGTGCCAACTGTAAGGCAATTGTTCCTTGAAACAATTCTCCTTAGGCAACACTGCTCACTGGTATACGACCCTAGTAAATTATATAAGCGTAGGAACCATGAAGTGTGCTCCAGGTCGTACAAACCGAAAACAGCGTTTATAAAAAGATTCTATACTTTTATTGCCCCCCTCATGTACAATAAAATAAACAAAATTTTAAAGATATATTCACTAAATAAATTGCATTGTAAAAAGAAAGTTCATCACTATCTCCTTAGTCTTTCATATGAGGAAACTGAAGCCCTTCTAAAAGTTCAAAATTAGTAGACGCTTCTTAGTCGGCTTTCGGTACAACACGCACAAATAAACACTACACGAACACAAATATACACATATACGCACACACTCACACACACAGATACACATCCCACTCAGACACACATGCGGTTCTTATTCTGATTATTATTATTATTTAATTGTAAATCTTAAATCTTTCTAATAGTAATGATGAATTCAATCCAATTTTTATTCATTTGTATAGGTTATAAATATTAATGTTAGTTTTATTTATTGTTATATAATATGAGCATTAATAGAAGTTAATTTCTGAATAATTATCATAAATAGATATAATTTGTATGTCTAGTTCGGCTTAATCATTGTAGTGAAATATGTTAGGGGATGGCGCTGTCTGCCGAGATACAGGATCGCTCCTAGTTCGGCAGCAGAGGATTCCATATTAAAAACTTGTATACTAAGCCTATCAAGTCATATAATATGTTATTGTATAATTTTTGTGGTGAAATAAATATTATTATTATTATTATTATTATTATTCCTACAAATCACCGTGTTATTTTATGCCACATCATGGCGTGTTCCGCGAGCTCAGCACCACCACCAGGTTGCGCGTGGTGTTTGATGCAAGCGCGCCGTCGAGCTCCGGTAAGTCGCTGAATGATTTGCAGCTGGTTGGCCCTCCTATACAGGGTGACCTCATTGCTATTCTTCTCCGATTTCGGCAGCATAAGTACGTTGCATGCGCCGATGTGGAGAAGATGTATCGGCAGTGCCTAGTGGATGAGGGTCAGCGTAGCTTGCAAATGATTCTGTGGCGTGACCATCCGTCGAAGCCTTTAGGTATTTTCAAATTGAATACCGTGACGTACGGAACTGCCTCCGCACCCTTTCTTAGTGTCAGGTGTCTAAAACAATTAGCTATCGAATCTCCTGATGCTGATGTTGCCCGAGCAATAAAAGAAGACTTTTATGTAGATGATTTCATTACGGGTCTAGATAATAAATTAATTTTACTAGATTTATGTGATAAAACCCAGAAATCGTTGCAGTCAGGCTGTTTTCCACTTAGGAAATGGGTTTTTAATTTTAAGCGCGATGATGATAGTCATTCATCTAGTCTTTTTAAACCACTAAATTTAGATGACAATATTTGTTCTAAAACATTAGGTATAGGTTGGCACAATACAAGTGACAACTTTTATTTTAATTCACAAATTCAAATTGATAATAACAAACCGATTACTAAACGAGCTATTTTATCTAAAGTTTCTCAAATATTTGACCCACCCGGCTTCTTAAGTCCCGCTATAATTGTGGTCAAAGTTCTATTGCAACAATTATGGCTATTAAAAATAGGTTGGGACGACACCGTTCCCGATAACACGGCGCACGTGTGGAACCGGTTTGTTATCTCACTACAAGCGCTCAATACAATTCGCATTCCTCGTCATGTTATAGGTACGCAGCCAATGTATATCGAGCTTCATGTTTTTAGCGATGCGTCTCAAACGGCTTACGGCGCGTGCATTTATGTTCGCACAGTTAACTCTGATCTAACGGTAACGGTTAGATTATTATTTTCTAAATCTAAGGTCGCGCCGTTAAAACCAATTAGTATCCCGCGTCTCGAACTTTGTGGGGCTTTATTAGGCGCCCGTCTGTATGACAAGGTACGCGAATCATTACGTTGTACGTTTAATAAAATCGTATTTTGGACCGATTCTACGATCGTCTTAGGTTGGTTACACATGAGGCCGAATCAACTTAAGACGTTTGTCCAAAATAGGGTCGCGGAAATCCATGACCTTACACTGGGGGTCCCGTGGCGTCACGTCAGGAGTGAAAACAATCCTGCTGATATGCCGTCGCGCGGCATCCGGTTGGAAGAACTTTCATCTTCTACCCTATGGTGGGAGGGTCCTGAATTTCTTCGAAATCCTAACTTTTCGATAGACGATCACAGAAGTTCAGATTCATTTAAACATGTCGAGTTACCTGAGGTTAAATCATCTGTCACCGCGGTTGTAGCCCAAAATTCTTGTGAATCGTCTTTGTTTCCGTTCCATCGATTTTCTCAATACAAACGTATGAGGCGTGCAGCGGCCTTTATGTTGCGTTTCATTCATAATATCAGATATAAAAAAGAAAGACATGTAGGCAGTCTTAGTCTTGACGAGTTAGATTTTGCTGATAAAACATTGGCTCGATTATGTCAAATTGAATCTTATCCTATAGAATATAAGGCACTGATTAATCATGGGACTGTTAAAAATAAAAGTTGTTTGTCTAAATTGAACTTATTTATGGACGACTATAAAATATTGCGTGTGGGTGGTCGTCTAGTTAATTCAGACAAATTCATTTACGGTAAAAAACATCCCATTGTAATTTCTAGTAAACATTACTTTGCAAATTTATTATTTCGTCATGAGCACATCCAGCTACTCCACGCTGCTCCTCAGGCATTACTGTTTCACTTACGCGAATCTTGGTGGCCTGTAGGAGGCAGGAATTTAGCTCGTCAGGTAGTACATAGCTGTGTAACCTATACGCGTATTCGCGGTAAGACGCTTACCCCTATGATGGGTAACTTACCTATGGAGCGAGTTACACCTAGTCTTCCATTCGTTCGGTGTGGGGTGGATTACGCTGGGCCAGTGCTCATTCTGAACCGCAAAGGTAGGGGCGCTAGGCTTATCAAGAGTTACATCTGTTTATTTATTTGCTTCGCGACACGCGCGATCCACCTTGAGTTAGTCAGTGACCTCTCCAGTGAAGCATATTTACTCACCTTAAAGCGATTCATTTCACGCCGCGGTAAACCTGCAGAAATTTATTCTGATAACGGTCGCAATTTTGTAGGTGTAATGAACGTTTTTTCCAATTTTTTAAACAAATGTAGTTCAGATATTTTACAGTTTGCTATAAGTCAAAATATTAAATTTAATTTCATTCCCCCTTATTCCCCGCATTTTGGTGGTCTGTGGGAGGCAGGAGTAAAGTCGAGTAAATACCATCTTCGACGTGTAATAGGTAACGCGCACCTTACCTTCGAAGAGTATAGCACAGTACTAGCACAAATAGAAGCCGTATTGAATTCCCGACCTCTGTCTCCTCTCTCTCCCGATCCACAGGATTTTTCCCCGCTCACTCCCGGCCATTTCTTAATTGGCCGACCACTGACTGCGCCAGCCTCTGATGACCTACGTGATGTGCCTGCCAGTCGTCTCCGGCGGTACCAGAGCGTCGAACAACTTCGCCAACACTTCTGGAATCGGTGGGCGAAAGAATACATTTCTGAACTGCAGGTGCGGACAAAATGGACGGCGAATAAGGGCGAGCTTCAACCAGACTCCTTAGTGGCTATTAAGGACAACAACCTCCCGCCGTTGAAATGGCATTTGGGACGTGTCCTTCGCACTATCCCAGGAAAGGATGGCATATCCCGTGTGGCCGACATACAGACGTCATCGGGTGTGGTGAGACGCGCATTCGCCAAGATTTGTCCTTTACTACGAGACGTGGACCAGGATGCTGCTACTGAAGACCATTGA
Organism: Euplexia lucipara; assembly: GCA_921972225.1. NCBI lineage: Eukaryota > Metazoa > Arthropoda > Insecta > Lepidoptera > Noctuidae > Euplexia > Euplexia lucipara. The sequence continues at coordinate 2,310,679 of OV179143.1, forward strand.
AAGCCATCGCTAAAGCCATCGCCAAGCTTCCAAGGCCGGGGGCATGTTCCAAATCCTAACTAATTCTCCGCATTTAAGACTGAGGGCGACATCTCGGGGTCAAGAACGTAAACCTAACGTACCACGTCAAAACACGTCACACGCCTTCGACTCGCGCAATTGGTTCAAATATTGTTCCCTATGACCCCTCTCCTCGAATCTTGTACATGACACGGCCATTACATACAATTTTGCTTTTGCACTATACGCATCTTTTATTTTATCTAAATATCCTTCGAAAATTTATCACATCTCGCCAATCATCTTGCTTGCCTGAAAAAGCCTTCACCGCTGCTGCACCAAAAACAATCCAAGAAATTTGACACATTGGGGTAACTCGATGCGCTGGCGTCTGTACATTTGGGTTGAACCAATTTTAACCGTGTACTACAAATTGGTACCATCTTCCGTGCAAACATTAAGAAACGTTAACACTCCATTTTTAACTCATCTGTGTTCTATGAGATACGTAAGAGCGGGTCCATGTCAGCTTACCCTCAGGAGATGGGGTAAAAATTGATTTTTTTAGTCACGTACAAAAAAGGGCCGGAGGCATGATTTGTAGGACTTTTCCTGTTTGCCCGTTATAGGGTTAGACCACTTAAATCTTTTTTCATCATAAAATCTTTTAGAAGCATCGTAGAAAGGAAAACACACCTTATCGCTTTGAATATCTTCTATCACACTTGTAGTTGTAATTTTAAAATAGTATGCATCCGAGAACTTAAAGCTTGCTTGCTTGCTTCTTTGAATTCATTTTGGTGGTTTGGTCACGTTTAATGTATGAGTGAAAGACGTATAACGAAAGTCATTATAAGGTAGATGTTATTGGAAACGGCAGGAGGAGATGCCCTAGAAGAACATACATAGACCTTATTGGTGAGGTTCTTCAGAAAGGTCAGGTGCGTAGTACTCACAACCTGCGTGTGTGTATGACAACATGTATCAATGTAAACGAAGCAAAGGAGGTATGTTAGAATCTTAGCAGATGGTACCCTGTAGTTCCTGCCTACCCTCATTGTGAAAAAATCCTGAGTTTATGCATGTATGTATGTATGAAATCATTTTTAGAATTTTAAACTTCGGCCTCTCGTAATTACTGTCGAAGTTATAATAAAAACAAGTCTGAAACGGGCTTTGAGCAGGCACTGTAATAAATGTATAATGCCTTCCCTTCAGGAGAAGAGGTATTTGTCCAACAAAATTACCAAAACTAAAGATTACAAAAAAATATTATGATATGGCTTCTTCATTGGTCTAGTGATTGTATGTATGACTGAGCCAGTTTTCCAACAAAGCGTTTTGCTTCGTCATTTATACCGCGTACAAAAGACTGGAACAACTTACCTGCTGCGGTCTTCCCGTCCGACTATAATTTAGGTGTCTTCAAGACTAGGGTGAATAGGCTCTTAATAAACTAGTGCGCTTCACCATCACTGATTGCATCACTGCTTACCATCAGATAGGATTGCAGTCAATCACTGGATTATAGTTTTAAAAAAAAACATGTCATCTTGAGGTCTAGAATTGTGTACCATTAATGTATTTAGGATAGCTTTTCTTTATTTTATAGTTACTGCTTCACCCCTTGCAGAATAAAGTCGTAAAGTTACGCTTTTAATAATGAAATAAAACTTCAGTTAAAAACCATAATAATGGGTAGCCCTTCAGTCATTATAATAATAATAATGGAAGGTCAAGAATAAACTTTTAATTGACCTTTCATACACAACTTTTAATTGATTCGAAATGTATTGTACTTTTCAACGAGAAAAGTTCTCGACAAAATAAAAAGCTGTGGAAAGAGGTCACCATGTAAATTGTTATGAAACCTTTTCATTACAATTTATTTCCAATCATACAATTGGAATGGCAAGGATTTGTTGAAGAAATCTTTAGAGGTAAATCTTAAAGCACAATTAAAATTTACGGAGTTTTATTAAGGTCAGAATAATCTGAATCAGATTAATTTATTTGTAAACATAGGTTCGATTACAACCGAGTGTGAGGTCTTAAGGTTTAGTAGATCATCTATATTTATAATTCACATTTAAGTTCTAGTGTTATACAGTAAGGCAAGAAGGAACCAATCGATTAATTTTTGATAAACATATTTGGGTACCAAACCTAAGAGGTTAAAGGCTAAGAGGCTACTCGCAAACTACTTTGGACAAAAATAAATATTTCTTGAAAAATAACTTTCAGGGAGGTATGTGTTGTGGTTCATTTCATGATCGATGACGTCGGATATTTTATATGTGTTATAAGGCGCAAGTGACTATAATATCGCGGTCTAGGAAACATCACTTTAGTTCGAATGTGGCCGCAAGCATTAATATAAAGAAGAAACAAAACCATGTTCGCCTACATTTTAATGATTAACATGAAATTCTATCCTTAAGCGCTTTACTTTGATATCGCACTATACTGCCAAAATGTTTTTTTATGCATAAAACCACCGAGACACTGCCACTGATGGTATTGAAACCAATCTTATGATTTCTTAAGATCCATTTCAAAAAACATTTCAAATTTTGCAAGCAAAAAAATTACGCGTGTTTGATAAAATCAAAATCAAGTTCTTTATTTAAATAATATCATTCAGACGCCACAACAAAATAAAATCTGGACTTTGTAAAATAAAAACAGGAGCAACAGGAAAAATAAATACGACTGCAGGTCTTTGTAGACGCAGAAGAATACTAATTTGTTCGGCAAACTTCGTCAAACTTCGTAGGGCATCGGTCTTGGTATCACAACATAAGTAATTATAACTTTTTCTGATGAAAATAGAGACATGGAACTATTGTTGGCATTGTCTGCGCAAAGTTTGGCACAAGATTATGTTACTAATATTAATATCCGGATACGTTTTATTAAGGAATTTCGAAAGGGAGAAAGATCACGAAGATTCAAAGTCAATCCTGTTTTTAAAACTATGAGATAACTTACATAGCAATACAATAAAAAATAAATAAATGGGACTTCAAAATAACTAGAGTAATGTGGGTGTACTTATACTGGTATACCTCTGCCTTACCCTACGGAAATTAGGTATATTAGGCCTTTAAATTTGGTATTTACCAATATTTTGAATTATGTTCAAGTTCTACGTTGTGTTATTTTTATGTAGGTACTCTATAATTGTTTTCAACTTTTGACACAGCTGCCATCATTAATTCCCTAACAATCTTTTAAACATCACGACGTTTAAATCACAATTACTATTCAAGACCTAAAGGTACCAAACTGTAACACTCTCTCGTAAACAATAATTTGAAATTCAACATATCACTAGAAAGGGGTTATAAACAGTCCTTATTTCGAACAAGAGGACCACGTTAAATTAATATTTCTTACTAAACATTCCACACACATCTCAGTCTGCTAACATTCCATAGGCTCATATATAGCTATATCCATCTATATGTCGGTGCTAAGGTGTAAACATACATACCCATAGACATGGCAAAGACCGATAAATCGAACCGTGGCCTCCCAGAATTGCGTTGCGGTTGCGGTACAAACGTGGCCGAAATTAAGACGACGTACATAACAACAGGCTAGGGGAGCCTTATTGTGATTTCAATTTATTTAATGTTGGTCGTAGAGACGTAGAGTATTAAATAAGGAGATATGCCAAGGCTGGATGTTCTTTTTGACGTATCTGAGAACGGATTTGGCGCGTGAACGTACTTAGTTACATTCTTTTTGAGGAAACAAACTATACTAAACGACAATCCTGTGTAGTGTTAAGCGTGACAATTTGAACTGTCTGCCTATTACGGTTTATTAAGTATAATGATAATAATTATATTCTACAACTTTTACACCAGACAACATTATAACCATACTTTTTTTTTACTTGATGAGCACGATCATTTGTTTTGTGTCTGGATGCAAGCATATCGTCCTATAATATATAATATCTAATTTGTACACAGATCTGTTTTCCAATATAGTGATCAGCATATCTTGCATCTTAGCTAATTCTGTCATCTATCCATGTTTTTGACAGTATGCCTCTATAAGTTTTATTATCACCTGGTTGCCACTAAACATTTAAGTTAATTTTTACCTACAACTAGAAATAATAATAATGGCTGCCTGTCTGAACTCCACAACCCAGTTACTGAGTTCCACGATACCCCTTGGTTAAACTGGATGTCAGACTTTCGGGTTTTCGACGACCCGTAACGACTATCAAAGATCTACCAATTACAGCCGGGGACAACGGCTTAACGTGCTTTACGAGGCACGGAGGAGTCTTGGAATGTTGTGTATGGCAACCCTTCCACGGACCGACCGCGTCAAGAGTTACTTAACCTTCGATCGACCCTTGTGGCTGGTATTATTTAACCACAAGCTAATAATAATAAATAAATAATAAATATTCCACAACTTTTTCAGACAACACCATTTAGTCCCAAGTTAAGCTTGAGAGCTTGTGTTATGGGTACTAAACAGCTGATAAACATACTTATATATTTCTAAATACATACATATTATAGATAAATTACACCCAGACACAGAACAAATGATCGTGTTCATCACACAAACATTTGTCCTGGGTGGGAATCGAACCCACGACCTCCGGCATAGCAGTCAGGGTCATTAACTACTAGACCAACAGGCCAGTCAAAGCTGAAAGGGCCATAATTTGTTTACGTCAATTAATATTCAGTTTCCAAGATTATTGTTAAATTCAATTTCTCATTATTGCATACAAAAACCGTAGAAAAAATATTTAATAAACGAACAAAGTAACAAAGTCAATTAATACCTTTGTCCCTCTTTCTTCTAGAGGCTGAGATAAAGACGTTTGTACCCCAACACGGTGAAAATGCTAATTCGGTGAATTGTTAATGGGTGCGTTAGGGTGTTAAGTGTGTGTCTTAAGAAGTTTCCACGTGTTTTTGCGTTCAATTTAAATATATATGTATAAGGTTATCTCGATTCCCTTAATTTATTAGACGACTTCAGCAGTGCTATTCTGAAAAGTTTATTTGCGAAATCTCTTTTGAATCCGCAGTGAAATCATGTGGAATTAAAATATCGTATACTTATTGGAATGATTTCGACACTGGCGCCAAGTGATGACCAAAGTGAGAGGAACTAAAATGGGTGAGTATTTTGACGTTAACATTGTGAATACCGAAACTTGTACCGGCGACATGAGAAGCGTAGTGAGTATGACTTTCGAGATGATTGGCGAAATGACTTTCGAAGTGATTTACCATTTACAGAATAGCACAGCAGCGGGAGGTTCTCAAATCGATCGGTTTTTTTTTTAATTTGTAAGTCTAACGTTCATAACTGCCTGGGTCTAATTGAAATAAATGATTTTACTTTGACTTTGAAGGACTGGAATACCTATAGACAACACACAAACCGCAACAACAGATAGCTTCTATGATCCATGAACGTACGCCATATAATTCATGTATTTGTATTGCTTCATACTAATTATAAATTATAGTTAAACTAGAAAAATTAGCTCAGACAGGCTGCTACTTTTAAATAAAACATAATATAACATAACGTCACGCCTGTAATCCCCGATGGGCTAGGCAGAGGTGTACCTGGTAATACACCCATGTTTCGCCGGTTATGTTTAAGTCCCATCTAATAGGGGGCAAACCTATTGCCATCAATCAGGCACAAATCCAGTCTGCGGGCAGCTACTGAGAAAATCCAGATAGAAAAACTCGATAACATTTTGCCTGACCCGGGGATCGAACCCGGGACCTCATGCTCAGCAGTAGCGCGTGCGACCACTAGACAAACGAGGCAGTCACGAGGCACTTTTAAATAATTAGTATTATATAATAATTAGACACAATGGGTTTTTAATAGTTATGTTTAGGGTTTTAAGTGTGTGTCTTATGGAGTGGAGTACACGCGTTATTTTGTTAAATATTGTACTGAATCGGATTGTTGTCAAAGTCAAATCATTTATTTCAATTAGGCCATTTAAAAGGCACTTTTGAACGTTAAACTTACAAGTTAAATAAAATTTAATGATTCTAGTTGCCCCTTCCAAAAGGTAGTTTTGTATGGAGAAGAATGGGCAAGAAACTCCATACTTACTCTTTTAAAAACTCTCGTTGTGTTCGTTTATCTTGATTTAGCCCTAGCCACGCTTGTCTGCCAATTTAATTACGCGACACAACTGTTTAAATGGCTCGAATGTTGACAACAGCTTCTCTGACTCACGAATCCCTGTATTTTAAAGTTTTAAGTTGTATCTTTGTTGTAAACGCTTTTTTCTTTCTTTCTTTCTTGTGGTAGAACTGGTCAGTATTTATGCTTCATACATAAATTGAATTAGAAATGTTATGCACTTCAGTGTTTCTGAGTCATCACAAACGTAACGTCACACAGAATCAGAATCTGAATACACATAAAGTTTCTCAGTTTATTGCTGCCATTTGTGTGTAAATTAAGATGCTATATGCGTATGAAAATCTTAAAATAGTTTACTCAATACCGGGCCTGAAGCTACCTTTAAATAATAAATGATGATCTGTAATATTTTTCATACACTTTTTAGCCGACTTCAAAAAAAGGAGGAGGATTTTTTTTTTTTTTTTTTGTGTGTTTGTTACGCGATTTCTCCCCCATTTGTGGACCGATTCTCAAAATTCTTTTTTTATTTGAAAGAGTATACTCCCGAGGTGGTCCCATTTTAATTTGGTGAAGATCTGGTGCTGATCTTCGGAGATATACAATGGAACTCTTCAAAAATAGACGGCAAATCTGTCGTGATTGCTGGAATCGCTTGGATATTTATTGTTTATACAACATCATGACGTATCATCACGCCTGTATGCTCTGAGGGATATGCAGATGTGTACAATATACCTAGATTTCGACAGGTATGTTAAGTTTCATTTATTAGGGATAAGTGGATAACCCTATTACCATGACATGTATTGTTAACAAATAACAATATAAACATAAATTCATGGCAAATATTTATATGGGAACAACTAAAAATGAAAAAATAAAAATCTTTTTTGCAAAAAATAAAACCGACTTAAAAAAAACACTAGCCGGTGTAAAATAACTCTAAATTCGGAAGTCGGTGGCCCATCATGAATAAGACAAAACCACCAAAGCCACAGACTTCCTAATTTAGAGTTATTTTACACCGGCTAGTGTTTTTTTTAAGTCGGTTTTATTTTTTGCAAAAAAGATTTTTTGAGCGTCATTTTTTAATTAGTGGGTGACGTTAGTGTTTCACTATCTGAGTACAGTGAGAAGTAACACCGAAAGAAACTCAAAGGTTATAATGACAAGCAATTGGTCTACCCACATCTTATCATGACACAAAAGAAACATTCTTCTATCAAAAATATCACCACTACCCATATCATGGTGCTTCGAACAGTGAAAGCAAAAGGACCATTATTAAAGCGAGGCAAAAGGACCAAGTCACTAAATGATGAAACACAAGTCACGATGGGACGGCTTGGTATGCACAAGTGGGGTAAGTAAGGGTCCTAATAGGGGTTGTAGTTGAAAAACTAAAACCGCCCCTTGGTTCGGAGACGAGCAATATTGGGCGAGGAGAAATTTGGATGGTGATATGTTGGATGGACACAGTATCTTCGAAAAAAAAATTTAAATTGTAAATTTAAATGAATAAAGAAAAGACAAATATTTTGATAATTATTTCTAGAAAAGACGACTTACAGGTAAGACGGCTGTTAGTATATTCATGAAACAAACATAATATGGTAAGTATAGACAGCACTGCTCGTAGAATGAGGCAACACACCAATAAAATTTTACCATCATGTGTGTCTTTGTCATGTGTTCTAATTAATTTGTTTAAAATATATATATTTTAAACAAATTAATTACTAATAGGTTGTAATTTTTTAAGACGAATACGTCTTAACAAATTACAACCTATTAATTTGAAAAATTACTTCTTGGACCAAAATGGTATGAAAAAAGGGTAACATTAGTAAGAAAAGTGTGTGTTGATCAGAAAAAAAACAAATCATGGCTAAAAACGGATTGCCGTCTCACACATTACGTACATTGTCTAGAGCAAAACATAAAAAGAAAAATATTTATAAAAAACAATAACTTTGCTCACTTCGACATAACACCATTCGTATATGAAATTCCGTTGACTAAGCAGAATATAGGCATCCCGCGTAAATATTTATGTCCAACACTAACTGGTAAAGATATTCTATATTATTCTTATTTACGACAGACGCCTTGCATAATAAAATCTTACGTATATAGTAGGTACTTACTTTGGAGGAGATTGAGCGAAACTTGTTAGACGAAAGTGTTGGCGTTACTATAAAAATCTTTATGTATACAAAAATCTTCAGTATTGCCTAGAAAACAAAACATTTTTTGAATGCACAGGAACACATTTGAAACGAAAATACAAACAATTTATGTATAATTCGGCCTTCTTTTAATATGACTACACTGAAAAATACGAAAGTAACTCAGAGGTATAGTTCTGTTCAAAATTCAGACATTATCTTGGTTTAGATCATATGAAAATTATACAGTGCCTGCGATGATGTTCTGGATAACGAACTGCACAGATATAAGTGGATCTGTTCAGTGAGATTTGTCACTAATCGTGAAAATAAACTCAGAATGTTCAGTCGAAATCTTGAAAACAATAGGGTATATGCATGTATTTTTTTTATAATTTTAATTCACTGTTTACAACGTTTTAACATAGAAAAAAAATATAAACATATTTAAAAATGCGGTAATGAAGCTTAAAAAAATATTTAAAATACAGAATAAATTTGAGCGGTTTAAACGCCGCCATTTTCGCGCGCCATTTCGATTACGTCATTAACTATGATCCTATTACTATTACTTAGGGTGTTTTCGTTCTTCTAACCATTTCACCATGAAAAAAGCTCAAAAACCAGTTTACCGGTATTGCTTGTACCCGAATGCAATAAACATTGTCAGATTGTGCTTTTACAAAACCACTTTCAGTCATTTTTCTTAAATGTTAAATAACTTCACTGTGAAGCAATGAAAAATTACACTTGAACATTAAATTACTTCACAACAAACACGGCAATAATTATGTTTTCCAATAAAAAGTCCATTCCAATACTTAATGTCATACTTACACATTGATGTTTTGTAGACGTTTAGTTGTTGTCGTAGTATTTGACGTCAATTTTCGTTATAACCAATGGTGATGCGTTTCACAAATTTGAATTTCCCGCGCATAATTCGCACTTTTATTTTTAATTTTAAATTATTATGACGCTATTAAAAAGTAAAACAATGATTTAGTTCATATTTTTTGCTATTAAAGATTCGGAAAAAAAATATTTGAACCATATTTAAATTACATGCATATTCCCTATTATCATTGCTTTTTACAAGTAAACAAACCTCACAACATAAGCACCTATGCTTCTTCTAAACAATTTCAAAAATTCTATCTATCGCCCATCTAAAATTGCTGAGGCTTCAAGACATAACATTGGCCATAAAACCAATGTTTTAGGTCGGTTGTCCAGTGCGATGCTATGAATAGCTAATAGCCGGAACTAACGCAGCGACCGATTCAATTGCTTCCCAATCGGAATCCAGATCGGTGTGCCACAGTCCGATACCATGACATAGACAAATACAGAAGGCTATCTGCATACGACGATCGAAGACAGTTGTACGCACACATAGGTACAGGTTGAAATACTTGATTTTTAATGTTATTGCTTTTCAAAAAGAAATGATTTTAAACAATTTTTTTATAATAACAGGCATATCGGATCCGCTAACATTTTTTTCTTCAAAGTTTTATTAAAATTTCAGTATTTTTTTGCATATTTATATTATAATGAATGATCACCTAGTAAAATTAGAATCTATCCAGAGTTATCCAATGGTGATGTTTTTTTTTTCAAATAAATGTATCGGAAACGTTACAAGTTAGGGTAACATATCATAAATGAAATGTAAATCTCTATTGAATAACATTCTGGCATTTTAGGAGACTGGCACAATTAATATTCACTAACATAATATAAATAAACTTATAGATCCTATTAGTATTTTTGTATTTCTAACATGAAAAACGTTGGAGTTTACGTTACTTTTAGGCCTTAAATAATTATTATGTACGAAATTAGTATTTCTAACTTCAAAAACGTGAGTAACATTTTTGCGCATTCGTATTAATGGCCGCTGGCCTTCTGCGCCTATCCTTATTGGTGGCAATAGTTTTGCATCCCCGTGGGAGGCAACGATTGTAAGGAATCGAGTTCTGATGACATAATTTTGTTTGAAAGTTGGCGATACAGTCTCGTTATATGGTAAGGATTTGAACTGGTGCAATTCTGGAGATTGTGTTTTGTATTGATGATAATCCGGAGTGAGAGCTTTTGATTTTGTAGTGTGACTCTTAAGACTTTGGTTTAAAGACTATTACTTAGTCATATTTACTCACATAAACACTCTCTTAATCTTCTATAACACTATACTCACCGCCTGATAAATGATGTAACGCTTTAGTACGCAGACGTAGACATTATAACCCGAGTAAAAACCTGATGGAAACACAGGTTTTGTCCTAGCTTAGGCACCAGTCTCTCACAATATTGTAATGTGTAATATTGACGTATTACTAAATATTTATTTATTTATTAAAACATTATGCACAAGTAAAAAAAACTGTACAAGGGCGGACTTAATGCCTTAGGCATTTTCTACCAGTCTACCTTAATATATTGTGTTTGTTACTTTATTGTGGTGGGAAATAAAATGAATTTGTTATTATTGATTTAATTTATATTATTAATTATCATTAATTGGGCACTTTTCCCGTTAATAGCGATGCGGATGAGTTTTTTGATGCCCTATAAATTGGTTTACTGTTCTTTTCTTTATTTATTTTTAAGTATGTATGTAACCAGTTAATTCAGAATAAATATAACACGTATCAGTAAAAAAAAAAATATTAATTTATGTGATTTGATTTGATTTATTTTGTTACCATCGCGGCAAAATCCACAAATGTTGTCGCAAAGAATAAGTATTAACTGTATCGCTTCTTATTCACAGATACAATAATCTACTTTCTCAGATAGTCATATCACCTAAAAGGCATATTAATTCAGTCTGTCTCTTAGTTCCTAACCAACGCCTTCATCATCATATGCCTAGCCTTCTTCTCAACTTTAAGGTTAGCTTTGAGCCCACTGATTTAACCATATTTCCGGGGCACCGAAGATTCTTGGTGTGTAATGAATGTTCAACCATCCCGGAACTGACCTCGGCAAGAGTTGCGTAACCCGGTAGATCGACTTGAGCTGTTGTTAACTCTTAATAATCGACTCGAGTAGTCTCCTTCCTTTTCCAAATTCCAGTAACTGAAGTAAATTGAACGAGTTCTGTTGTCCTGTTTAAACTTTTTAGATTCGTACTTTTTAAAGGGCACGGTAAAGGTCATAGCCACCAGATTTACATTTCTTAATTCTTAAGGGCTGGTCGTAAATGTATAACCTGTAAGAGTGCTTGAACTGATTCTGTGTGTGATTTTGTGATCGCAGACAAAAGTAATAATGAAATTGCAGAATGTGTTTGTTTACCAGATCCATAATATAGTATTATTTAAGTGACTTTTATATAAATTCTCATCATGGCCATCTATACTTACCTGGCATAGAGGACACCGTGATCAAGACGGCAGTTCCCACAAGACTCTTCCATTGCACAGCGGTTGGGTTGACCCCTGCGATTATCCCTAATGTGGGTAACTCGAATGCGTTATTTTTGGTAGTGGGGACTGCGTTCGCGCCGTCCCCCTCAGAAATTCCATGACCGCGATAGCAGGCTATGATCGACTCACTTCGATGATGAATGAATGAATGACATAGCGATAAGGCCTATCAGATGGGCTTTATCGCAGTGTCACTTACTATCATAGTGCGACTCGGTCATAGCCAGCTTTCGCCTTCATATATCATAACATAACATAACATAACGTCACGCCTGTAATCCCCGAAGGGCTAGGCAGAGATGTACCTGGTAGTACATCCACATTTCGCCAGTTATGTTTAAGTCCCATGTAATAGGGGGCGAGCCTATTGCCATTAATCGGGCACAAATCCAGACTCCGGGCTGCTACTGAGAAATTCCAGATTGAAAAACTCAATAACACTTTGCCCGACCCGGGGATCGAACCCGAGACCTCAAGCTCAGTAGTTGCGCTTGCGACCACTAGACCAACGAGGCAGTCTATATATCAATAACATGTAACAAACTATGTATTTTCTTGCAAATTAACAATTAATTTGAATGTTAATTTGAGTTTGAACTTATAAATTTTATTACTAGTAAGTTTAACGAAAAATACCCGGGTTCAAATAGTTAAAAGTGTTTATGGCCTTGGCTTAATTCCAGCATTTTTTCGCTCGTCCAAATTAAGACCGGCGTAAAATAAATATGTCATTATCAGAAGCGTCATTGATGCGAAGGAATCGATGACGCTTTGGCCAGGAACCCATTTGTATGCCAGCGTGGTGCCTAATACCAACCTCGCATATATAGGGTGACTGGTAATTAGTGACCGATACTCGCGATTGTACTCATGAATACGAATAACTTTCCTTAGAAACTTATTTCATACTCATTAACTTTCAATTAATTCAATTACGTCAGTACTGCACAACAGGAGCGATGGGGGTGGCAGGGGAGCGTGTGACGCTACTACCACTAGTAGATTTTACCCTTCCCGAGGTCAAACTATCAGCTGATAGCTGGTGCCGATTCGTACCTACTGTGATCAACGAAAGAAACGTTTTTATTATTTTATTGTGTATAAAAAAGAAGTTTCTTTGGGAAAGTTTATTGAAATCATGAATACAATCACGTGTTTAAGTATCGGTCACTAATTATCAGTCACTCTATATAACCTCACTGACTGAGAGAAGCCTATTTCTGACTTTGACCTGTTTATGATTGGCGTTCTTTAATTAAGTGGCACATGGCTAACCAGATGCTGGTATTTGTAATATAAGCACGTTGGTTAATTGCTGCGTTTGAATAGGTAGTGAGGATCAAGTGTTTCGGCATAGAATTTTTTGAAGTTAAATGTGGGATCGGGTGGTGCAATAAAATAGTTAAAATAGCAGAAAACTTGTTTATTTCAGCGAGATATTTATAACCATAATAAAAACATAACATCGCGCCTGTGATTCCCGAAGGTTTAGGCAGAGGTGTACCTGTAATAGTACATCCACATTTTGCTGGTTATATTAAAGCCTATTGCCTTGAAACGACTGGGCCGCTACTGAAAAATCCCAGATGGAAACACACAGTAAAGGCCTATTCAAACCTGAGCGATATTCGCTGCCGCTGTGGGTAGAGGTACATACCGCGCGGGTTTCGCTCAGGTATTTAGTATCAATTTCGCTACCGTCTGCCGCAGACGGTAGCGGATACTGCTTAGGTCTGAACAGTAACATTACCGCATACCCACTGGGTTTTCTCTGGCGCAGACGGTAGCGAATACCACTTAGGTCTGAATAGGCCTTAATACTTTGCTCGACCCGGGGATCAAACCTGAGACCTCATGCTTGGCAGATGTGCTTGTGACCACAAGCTTGACCAACGAGGAAATATTTATAAACTTGAGAAAAATAATATCTATCATCCTCCGTCGTTTCTGTTAGAAACGATTTCTCTCTCTTTCTCTCCATATCCCTTTCACTCGCACCTTTGCATACGTTCTCTTTGACTCAAAATTCATTAAGGGGTAGGCAGAAACTACAGAGCACCATGTGCTATGATTCTTACCTCCTTTTTTTGCCACATTTACGTTCATTCTTCTGGTCATATACGCACTTCCGCGCCGGTTAAAAGTACTACGCACCTGTCTTTTTTGAAGGACATCACTAACAACAAGGTCTGTGTATGTCCTTCTATGGCGTTTCCTACTGGCGTTTTCACTTACATCTGTTTTTTAATACCTTTCCTTAACCACCCTTTTATTCATCCTCTTAACGTGACCTAACCATCTAAGCCTACTCCTTCCGATTTTATTAAATATATTTTATTTACCAACTGCTTCGGCAAACTTTATTCTGCCTTAGAACCAATTCATTTGTTTTATTTAGTTTTCTAGTCTAGATACTATTCTTAGACCTACTTGAAAATACACAAAATTTGATAACAATCGGTGGTGTGGCGAGTATCGCCCCTCAATTTCAAGTTGGTTGGTGAGTAGTACGTAGCACGGAGTGTTTGTGTGCCCGGCTATAGCCATTTATTGATATAGCGTATGAGACCAGCATTTTTAGAAGAATCAGTGGCCATGTTGAGCTAGATGTCATAGTGCACTCGCGCCGTACGCACACGTCTCACCGCGTGTCTTATGACATAATCTTAAGACATCATCCACCCGCAAGACCTTATAATCCTGAGTATTATCCCGTAAGCATTGGGAATTTACCGAGATTTAATAATAATCCCATTTTACCGCGTCTGTGTAATTTGTAATCAAGCAAACGAAGGTGATCAGCACGCAAGACCAGGAAGAGAGACAGGTGGTACCACCTGCGAAGACCTTCGAGACTGAACAAGCAAGAAGCAGGTACCGCTTTTCTTTACATGCTAGATTTAGAGTTAGACCACCATACGCCGTCTGCTGCCGCCATCCCCAACTTGAAAACTATACAGACAAATATAGGCATTTGATTCAACACGCAATCCAGGTGTTAGATTGTAACAAGTCCTCAAACCGCAGAGATACACGGCTATTTACACGCCTGTCCCTCCAATCGGTCAAGCTGTTTCAGAGGAGTTTGGTTACAAACACTAAGAATTGCAAACATTAGGTATAAGTACATACTTTTAATAAGATGACAACAAATATATGCAAAACAATAAAAACTACTACTTCTTTTTATTTAGCGAGTCACTTAGATTTGCTTTTATTTAAATATTTTGTATTAGATATAATTAGACTGACAATATATTTATTTATTTAGAACCTTACTTACATCTATCTTAACAGGCTAACCTAATGCGAATGGTTATAACTATATATATAACCGAACCTAACTTACCATACCTATCCTATAGCTAACCTAACTACCTAACCTAACTACCTTACTGTAATGCATTGATTTTGGAAGATGTAAAATCTATAGTTTTAAACTGAACTATGTAATACGCCGCGTATTTTCATGTTACATACAATTTACTTAGTTTTCCCGATCTGCTTTGAAGTTCAGAAAGTATACCTACATACCAATTTCCAAAGAATTATTGAAGATCATCTCTGCCCTCATTACCAAATACGTAACTTGATTTCTGAAATAGTGATAGACTTTATTATGTAGCTTAAATCCTCATTCAAAGTGCTAGTAAATTATTTAAGTTTGGAATCGCCTACAAGCCTTGAGCAAGCGTCGTGACCCATGCTCGTGCCTTCTCAATACGAGAAGAGGTTTTTGCTCTGCATATTAACAGGCTGGTATTATAAATAACGTATTATGTGTATTTTTATTGTACAGACGCCAGCACGTCAAGTTACCCCAATGTGTCAAATTTCTTTGATCGTTTTTCAACTTTATGTCGACGACTATAAGGTTCATATTCAATTGGGAAAATTTGACACATTGGGGTAACTTGATGTGCTGGCATCTGTACCTACACCTAAGTTTATCTGGATTAGTTTGTTTTGTTTTGGTTTTGTTTTGATCTTATTTAGATAAAGTTTAAGTATTTTTTTCAGTTCCAACGCAACAGCTGTTTAACAGAGATTTTTTTTTATTATTTTGTAAGTTAAGTTGAGTTCACCTTTAAGTGGTTGTTACACTTTACTGTTTGGTTGCTTATGTTAAAACTGCTTGTACCAGTGTAAACAATTGTTGAGATCCTAAAAAATAAATAAATTATATCTTGCACTGGAGTACAATCCGAACAGTGCCAGGTTTAAAGGCAACAATTTAACAGTTTACGATCAAGTTTAGTATTTCATTACGCGCTATCTCGTAGTAATGATATTGTAAACTATAAACTTACCCGACCACTGTTACGATTCTATGTACTGATGGAATACTGTTGTCTTGGTCTCAATAGTTTATTTATATCTATACTAATATTATAAAGAGGTAAAATTTGTAAGTTTGTAAGTTTGTCTGTAGGGGTTAATCTTCGGAACTAATGATCCAATTTTAAAAATTATTGTACTGGTGGAAAGCTACACTATTCCCGGTGGACATAGGCTACTTTTTATCCCCGTATTCCCACGGGAACGGAAACTACGCGGGTGAAACTGCGTGACGTCTGCTAGTTTATTTATAATCTGACCCAGCTACGCCTTGCTGTGAAGTTAGCTTACTCTGTCATTTGAAAGAAACTCATTTTTAATTTGCCTGGCCTGTTGGTCTAGTAGTAAGTGACCCTGACTGCTATGCCAGAGGTCCTGGGTTCGATTCCCACCCATGACAAATGTTTGTGTGCACGATCATTTGTTCTGTGTCTGGGTGTGATTTATCTATAACTAGCAGACGTCCTGCGGTTTCACCCGCGTAGGTCCCGTTCCGTTAATGTGTTAATAAAATTTATTAAAATCCTTTCAGCAGTTTTTACGTGAAAGAGTAACAAACATCCATCCATTCATCCATACTCACAAATTTTCGCGTTTATAGTATTAGTAGGAAGATATGTATGTATTTAGAAATATATGTATAAGTATGTTTATCGGCTGTTTAGTTCCCTTAACACAAGCTCTCAAGCTTGACTTGGGACTAAATGGCATTGTGTGAAAAATTGTAGAATATTTTTATTTTATTTATTTAAAGTATAAAAAAACTATGAGAAAATACCACAAACGAGTACTCAATAAAAAAAAATGAGCTGGCATGAAGACTTTTGAAACTATTGCAATTCTCATTTAGATTATAAGTTGCATCTCAGTACTTTGCAAAATAATAGTAGGTATTACTTAGTGGGATTATAGGTACGCAGGTATCGTATTACTAATTAATGGAAACGTCATTAAATGCAGCAGTCGCGATAAATAATTGATATTTCCCGTAATAACCATACCTTTATGAGCATTGGCGGTAGTTACGGTTCTGCCTTCTTCCGGGTATCAATAAAATAACATAACATCACGCCTGTAATCCCCTAAGGACTAGGCAGAGGTGTATTATGTTTAAGTTCCATGTATTACGGGGCGAGCCTATTGCCATCAATCGGGCACAGATCTAGACGCTGCTTCTGATAAATTTCAGATGGTAAAACTCAATATCGCTTTGCCCGACTCGGAAATTGAACCTGGAACCTCATGCTCGGCACTAGCGCTTGCGAATAAATGGGACAGTCAAATGAATATTTATATATATAAATAATTATTGGTATAATAGAATAAAGAGTAAAACGGAATATATGGTATAGTATGAGTGATTCATGGTTTTGCCAAAAAAAATGAGAATGAAACGCCTTTTTTATTTTTTCTAAAACTTATATTTTTAAAACATAAAG
Source organism: Euplexia lucipara (assembly GCA_921972225.1). Taxonomy (NCBI): domain Eukaryota; kingdom Metazoa; phylum Arthropoda; class Insecta; order Lepidoptera; family Noctuidae; genus Euplexia; species Euplexia lucipara. The sequence goes on from OV179143.1 coordinate 2,328,229, forward strand.
TATCAACTTTACAATTATTTGTTTTACTTGTATATTATTTGTTTTAATTATTTGTTATACTAATTATAGAAATAAAAAGGCCGATATACATTCAACTGTCTATCTATTACGGTTTATTTATTTATTTATTTTAGCCATCCAACAACTGTACATACTGATTACATGTATAAATAGATTTTTTTAGATAAAAGGTTAGTACTACAATTTCTTATAAGTTTAAAAACCGAATTTACGTCTCAGTCAAATTAGGATCAAAAATTAAAAAAACAGAATCAAATTAAAATATTTAAAGAATAAATATTAAGTTAAAACTAAGTACTAAAAATTAAAAAAGAACAGCATAAAACAATCAATATTTTTTTTTAATTGTTTTAAAGAAGCCTTACAGACTAATTACATAATTGATAAAAAAAATGATCCTTAAAATTGCTAATAACCAGCCTCCACGTGTGTATAATATGTTATTATAATATCTAACGTAAACTATTTGCATATTTATAAAATTAAGGGAAGTATACCTATATTGCTACAATTATTTATTTAACTACATTTACTTACCATTATCATTATCATTATGATTATGTCACTACAGTTTGAGCGCCATTAATTATTACATTTATTAAAAAAAATCTTGGCTAATATCCGTCTCGTTGTGCTAGCGGAAGTACAAAAAAGATCAATGAGAATCAATCTCCTGATACCAAGACTCACAAACAGACAGGGTTTCGTGGGCAACGTTTAGATGCCGAACCTTTAAAAAAACACCGGCAAACCTTAAAGAAATTACAACCGCCCACAATTACCAACTTTCCCACCTGACCTTTTCAAAGTCAAACAAAAAACAGTATCCAACAATGACCCTCGTGATTTCCCAGGCGTTCTAGACGAAATACTGGGTAGTAATGTTAGTATAACAGAAGTGTGCCATCAAAATCCCATCACCTTTGGAAGCATCTGTCAGGGTCATACGATATTGTTCCCTAAGGATGTCACAGATACGACGTGTGTAAAAATACTATGTTAAAATGTCTAACAATTGTTTTAGAAGTTTTACGCCGGTATACAGGGTGTCTCATTCAAATGGGTCAGTATGGGAAAGTCTGAAACTATAAGACATACGAAGATCTGTTCTGAGGAACCATGTCATCGATTTTAATAACAAGAAAAACTGCATTCATACATTTTAAAAGACATCTGTAATTGTAGTAATATTGTAAACGTGGTCACTTCGAGCACCTACTAAAATAAATTAAAGTATGTGGAAACAATGCATTTTATTCATTTTAGACATCATGTTTATACAGACATTTACTGCTTAAGACCTCCACAATCGATATCTAAATAGAAATAGTCTTTGTTTTTTTTTTTTTCAAAATAACCGGGTTCGATTCCCGAACGGAGTACAGATGTTTTTTTTAAATGTATGAATGCAGTTTTTCTTGTAAAATCGATGACATGGTTCCTCAGAACAGGTCTTCGTATGTCTTATAGTTTCAGACTTTCCCATACTGACCCATTTGAATGAGACACCCTGTATAGTGTAGTGTTCTCTCGGGATCTAGTGTACGATCTGAGATTTTATGCGCGTGGTACCGGGTAACCTTAAAAAAGATAATTATGAGCGATGTACCTAGTGTTAATGAGTACTGTAAGACCAACAGTTTTGAAATATTGATCCTATTAAAGGTCTAAATATACGAGTAGTGGGTTCGATCTCCGGGTCGGGCAAAGCGTTAAGTTTTTCTATCTGGGATTTCTCAGTTTCAACCCGGAGTCTTGATTCGTGCCCGATTGATGGCAATAGGCTCGCCCCCTATTACATGGGACTTCAACATAACTAGCGAAATGTGGTTGTATGTACCTACTACAGGTACTTCTCTACCTAAACCTTCGAGGATAATAGGCGTCATGTTGTGTGTTAATGTGTTATTAAAGGTAAAATTAATACTCCATTTTTTTATATAGTAATAAGTATCAAAGACGCAGATAATAGTAGGGATATCCAGCGTGTGGAGAGAGGCCGATTCGTTCTGAATGCAATTCCTTATTGTTCATGATAAATACATTATTTCGGTTTGTTTGGTCATCATAATATTACGTTCAGAACAAGCTAGCCCAAATTACTTTGATATTTTTTCAACTTTATTAAAAATTGATGAATGAATTAATGTGTTCAATGGTGAAAATTTGTCAATTTTATAGCTTGATGTGAGCTGGCGTCTGTATTATACTGCAATGATTGTTACACTATCATATGTTCAGTTCTGAAGTTTTTATTGTATATTCGATGGTGAAGGGACTATCATATGTTACCTAGCAATTGGGCTGTAGAAGTCAGATATGCAGTGTTGTTCCAGATACAACACTGATATCTGGCTGATGGTTAAACTAGAAGCCGAACCCCAAAACAGCTGGGGAAAAAGTTTAAAGGTCCTGGCACATTATAACGGCACAGCAAACGCACACAGCAGCCGCACGGCGTCGCCTCGAATTAAGGCCACATTGACACAGACATTTCAGATTGTTGAAATGTACTTTTTTATAATACGGCCGAAATCATACCACGCATGAACAAAAATGTCTATATTTACGATGACGAGCACAAACAGAGCAAATACGAGCTTAGCAAGGTGCTCGAGCCAATCGCTCTTGTGTTCAGGTGCTCGAGTGCTCGTCTGCGCTCGGCTGGCAAGCATTTTGTAAACTGCACTTGAATCTTGAGGTGTCTTACTTTTGTTTGTTGGCCCAGTAAAAGAGTTCTTGTTAGAATTGTTTGAGATGTGAGGCTAAATACTTCTGGTACTCCATTTTTTCTAGGTTTAGTTAATAGTGTTACTTTTCAACCATGTGATATTGAAGACATTGTGAAGACTGGGTCGGGTTACCGCTAACATAAGTACATACCTACGAATACTAGGAAGATTCCTTTCTTAAGGTGTCCTCGACGCGATATTAGAATTTCATCATGGCTCAACGATGGGAAAGTATTATTTTAATCTTAATGAATGGAACTTAAATGTGAGCTTTACTTTTTGCGCTAGGGGTTTTTTAAGTTTTAAATTTTTACAGGTTTATTCATACATTAAATAATTGTATAGATGATGAGGTGCAATTATATTTTTTGACTAGTTTTGAAGGGACCACGAAGCACGCAGGAGAATCGGGTTAGAGACCGCATCTTGTTACTGTGGTACACACTTTAAAACACGGGAATTTGAAGGAATTTTCATAGAGGATGTTGTCTGTTAGAATCAGAAAGTCTAAGGTTTTAAATTAATTTAAAATAGTTAATTAAGTACCACGTATTGGTAAGCTTAATGTGGGCCGCCCCCTAGCTTGATAGACCGACGATCAAATGAAGGTGGCTGGATCAGGCTGGATAGGAAAGGCATGATACCTGTCCATCAGTGGACTGAGTTATATCAGTACCTACGCATTTTTATTCATACCCTTCAATGGTATGTATGTCTCAAGGTAGAAGAAAGGTCTCTAGCAACCTCTGTCTCAGTAAGATTCCAGCCAAGAAGAGTTCAGCCCTAAATCGGCTCCACACGAAGGTATAAAGCCGTACTTAAATGAAATCTTGTATACAATATCCAGACCATCTAGGAACCCTCGTCAAGCGCCACAACTGTGTGACAGATGGCATAGTATCTTCAAATATGAGCTCCTAAAAGTATTTGTAAGTTTATTGTATTTTCTTGAAGATACGCTCAGAAATATTTACTTTTTTTTCGTGTAGCGCTTACTAATATTATAGTGGCAGATTTTTTGGGTTACTGGCTACAATGTGCAAATACTTGAAATAGTAAAGATATGGCTTGTTTTTGTGCATGAGATAAAAAGTAGAAATATGAAAATCGTCTTGTATTACGACAACACTTTAATATTAACGTGTAATAAAGAGTAGGACTTCTTTCTTATAGTAATAATATAGTTCTGTGGTGACCTCAACACGTTAGATAATAATTATTGAAAAGCTAGTAATAACCGATTTAATATCACGTGACACTATAAACAAGTGACGTCATCTATCATGACCGCCATTATATATTTTAACAGTACGAATTCTATAAGGAAAAAATGCATCGCGCTCATGAATAAGGTGAGATGAATTTAACGTAACTGTTTAATTAGTGTCGTCCAGTTCCTTATTCAGAAAAAAATGGACAAGATATTGTATTAATGCAAAAGCTTCTTCTGCCATCAAGAGTAACAAAACTAAGTACGAAAGAAAAATATTTTGCTCTCTAGCCAACCCTAGAACAAATTTCCAGTTTACGATGCACAGTTAGAGTCGCAATCGTATAGGTGTCTCGCGAGGCACTGTTGAATTAGATTCTGTCAACATTTATTTCCACCGAATCGCTGCAAAGTGCAAACAGTATTGGGTTAAAAGTAACAGCGGTTATAAAGTAACAAAGCACCAGGTATTTTAGGAAAATTGTTTCATGAGGGTGTTTTTCAAAATGTTATTAAATTCTACTGCCTCGTTGGTCTAGTGGTCGCAAGCGCTACTGCTGAGCATGAGGTCCCGGGTTCGATCCCCGGGTCGGGCAAAGTGTTATAGAGTTTTTCCATCTGGGATTTCTCAGTAGCAGCCCGGAGTCTGGATATGTGCCCGATTGATGGCAATAGGCTCGCCCCCTATTACATGGGACTTAAACATAACTGGCGAAATGTGGGTGTACTACCAGGTACACCTCTGCCTAGCCCTTCGGGGATTACAGGCGTGACGTTATGTTATGTATTAAATTCTATTCGATCAACATCGGGAAAAGGGGTTTTATAAGAATGTAAAAACAAAAACTTGACAATGGAGTTGCACCCTGAGGGTTTCGTTTTTAAATTCCAATTGTAGATGGAATAAACATCTTAAATTGCAGTTGTAGATGTAAGTATCCCACTACTGCGAGTGCTCCTACCGAAGACCCGCAGTCCAACAGGATGGAAGTTACAGTGAGACCACGACCCCAAAACAGATTTTCCAAGTTCCAATGTTATCTTGTATTTATTTATTAACTTATTTATTTATTTGTTTGGTCAGCCAACAGTTGTTTACACAATGCATTTACAATTAGAAAAATATAATATCTACAATTATAAGTGTAACAATTACCTATAGGCTAGCTTTCATCCAGTCAATGTGATAAAAAAAACACACACTTTTTTTTTAACCAAATATTTTTTGACGAGAACAATGTATTTTTTTCTTATAACAACAAACCTTTACCTTACACTACGAATCAAAATCAAAATCAAACGTCATTTACTCAAATAAGGCTGAGGATCAGCACGTTTTGAACGACAATATTACTCAAAACAGTCACGCAAAACGCACACCACTTCCTACTGTTTTTGCGGGGAAGAAGTGGCGGAACAAAACACGTCTGTCTGATAAGTTAGAACAACTTGAATTTATACAGAACAATTAGTTAACATTATCAATCAAATCTTTTGTCGTGTGTGCGTTCACATACATTTATATATAAAGCTAATGTAAGATTTCTTGTATTAATATAGTATTATTATTTAAAGTCACATAGACAAACGGCCAGACCCTTTAGCCATACAACAAACAAATAAATAAATAAATAAATATTCCACAACTTTTCACACAACGCCATTTAGTCCCAAGTTAAGCTTGAGAGCTTGTGTTATGGGTACTAAACAGCTGATAAACGTACTTATATATTTCTAAATACATACATATTATAGATAAATTACACCCAGACACAGAACAAATGATCGTGCTCATCACACAAACATTTGTTCTGGGTGGGAATCGAACCCACGACCTCCTGCATAGCATTCAGGGTCACTAACTGCTAGACCAACAGGCCAGTCAAAAATAATAATTGAAATAGGTAATTGTTCCATGTGGAAAACGACTCTGCGATGCAATCCATCGCTCAACCGTTGCATAAACCCAAAGAGATTTAAAATGCTATAGAGCGGGCATGTCAATGAAATGTCACAGAAAAACTTTGATCCCATGTCTCAGTAACGCCATCTAGATTAATATATGAATATTGGAGCGGCAGCGGAGCGTACTACAAAAAACTCATAGACTTGTATCCAGCAGGACACACTTTTTCGGACAAAAATTTTGTTCGTGATGTCCGGTCTATAGGTATTGAATGTCTTTGTATAAACCAGACCATCGACAGCAAACCGTGCCCGGTTTGCTGTCGATGGTTTCAAGTGGTGATTCCAAGTCGTACTTTAAAAGTTGTTAGTCCACTACTTGAAGTACCTACTAACTCCGTACCGTTAGTACCGCAATCAAATAACTCCTACAGTGGTACTACTTACATAAAAGCTGCAAATAATTCTAAACTTTCTAATAAAACTTAGTTTAAGGCGTCTTATTTAACTTTTATTTTTGCGAGGTGTCGTTTTACTACAGGCACTGAACTTAGGTTACTACTGCTTTTATTTCATTGGTGCAGTCATTATTTTTCATCACGCCTTTATTAACCAAAAAGTAAGGCAGAGGCCCGCAGAGGTGCACCTACCTATTATATAGTAGGTTAAGCCACATTTTCGCAGTTATGTTAAGAGCTATATAATATTTGTAATCAGCAAAGCTGACGGGCCTGTTGGTCTAGTAGTTAGTGACCCTGACTGCTATGCCGGAGGTCGTGGGTTCGAGTCCCACCCAGAACAAATGTTTGTGTGATGAGCACAATCATTTGTTCTGTGTCTGGGTGTAAATTATCTATAATATGTATGTATTTAGAAATATATAAGTATGTTTATCAGCTGTTTAGTACCCATTACACAAGCTCTCAAGCTTAGCTTGGGACTGAATGGCGTTGTGTGTTAAGTTGTGGAATATTTTTTTATTATTTATTTATTATTTAAAGCTATTGACTATCTTTTGATTGACAATGACTAAGTGGCGCCCAGTTGTACAGACACCAGCACACCAACCTACCCCAATGTGTCAAATTTCTTCGATAGGATTTCAACTTTATTCTAAACGCAATAAGGTTCATGTTCAATTGGGAAAATTTGACATTTTGGGGTAGGTTGATGTGCTGGTGTCTGTACATCAGACTGAGATGACAACTTGGAATTAACAAAAAATTGCAATTGCACTTTAGCGGACTCGTAAGTTGATTAAAGAATTAAAGAAAGAAAAAGAATGGAGGAGGAGGAGGGAGGGAGGAGGAGGAGGGAGGGAGAAGGAGGAGGGAGGGAGGAGGTGATAAAAAATTCAGTATTGAGTATTGATTATCAGATGGGGTACGGTGCGCTTTGTCACATCACTGGGGTACGGTGCGTTTTACTATATATAAATGATCTACCCCGCCACATTCCATACCCTTGTGTGTTATTTGCTGATGACAGTACGGTCCTAATAGACTGTCTCAACAATGAACTATATGAAGATGAAATAAATAATTATCTTAACTTAATAATTAATTGGCTAAACAATAACAACCTGATCATAAATCTTACCAAAACAAACATAATGCATTTCTATCAAAAAATTCTTCCATTAAACTTAAACATTAGTTATAAGGGACAAAGTATTGACAGCGTTAACGTAGCAAAATTCTTGGGCATAATGGTAGACAGTAATTTAACTTGGAAACCACAAGCTGAAGAAATTTGCAAAAAATTAAGCACGTCTGCATATGCTCTTTACAATCTGTCCAAAAAAGTGAACATTGATACATTAATGGTTGCATATCATGGATTAGTGGTTTCCATTCTAAGGTTTGGTGTAGTATTTTGGGGTAATTGTTCCGAAAGGGAGACTATATTTAAAGCCCAAAAACGTTGCATAAGAGCCATTTTTAATCTTAAGGTTACAGATAGTTGCATTCCTATTTTCAAGACACACAACATTCTAACTTTTCCTAGTATTTACATTTTAGAAGTAGCCATATTCGTTAAATCTAACATGCATCTATTTCCTACATTCAATGATACGAGGATGCGAACCACTGCCTTGAGATCAAAATATCAAAATGTATTGTATACAGGTGGATATAACACGGCATTGCTTAAAAAAAACATTATTGGTATGGCACCTATTATATATAACAAATTGCCAAATAGTTTAAAGAATCAGCCCTTAAGGAAATTTAAGAAACTTCTGTCGTCTTTGTTGACCAACAGATGTTACTATTCTGTTACAGACTTTTTAAATGATGTATTGTAATATATGTATAATGTCATTAATTGTTTATGTAATAAGCTTTCAAACGTAACTGGTTTTTAATGTAAGTTTTCTAAAATTAGCTGTAAGTTTTACCCTAAATTTTTTGTATGCCAACAGGCAGAATGTACTGGGAACGTATTATAGAAATTAACACCAATATTGTAACACCTGCATTCTATACAAATAAATAAATTATTATTATTATTATTATTATCTGCTGATATTTCTCGGAACCCTTGGGTTCCGGACCTTTGGAATGCGTACGAGGAGCCTAAGCCAACTCGCAGAGGCCCTTTGTCGTTTTTAATGCAATGAGGCACCAATTGCAGATTTTCCCTGTATGCATTATGCAAATGCACCCAAGGAAAACCTACGACTAGTGCAGGACTATTGTAGACTAAAACAACAAATGTATTGGGCTATAGGTTAGGGTTGGATAAGGTGAACTGGTTACCTAGTACTATGTAAGGACTATGGCCCCTGCCTCATCAATGCTTTGTAAATACACGAATAAAATGGCAGGGGGTGACTTGCACACGCAGTAATGGGCCCTCTGGAACGGCCGCTAGCACACAGTGACGTATCGACAAGAGGGCAACATAACCTGAGGTGCTTGAGGAGTGGAGAGGCATTCCACGGCTATCAGAACAATCCCGGAAGTACGGTCAAGATCCCTACCAGCACCTTACTGGAATGCTTCCTTCCTCCGAGCACGTTTGCTCTTGCGAATCTCCACTCTAGCCGGCCAACTAAGGCAAGAAAGAGGTGGGAGCTCCGTTCCTCGTCAGTGCTCACTCTAGCCGGCCAATAAAGGCAAGCCAGAGATGAGGAACAAGACTTCTCCCGGGAGATCGGGTCCGTGGGGTCGCTACTGCCCAACAGCTCGCCACAAGCTGCCCTGCGGGGATTATTATTATTATTATTACTGCGAGTGCGCAGACGTCTTCCTTGATTCACACTGATGATAGGCAATACGAAACTAGCTGATTGACAGTTAGGTAATCGTTCAACACTTTGCCAAGTGATCAGCATTATGAACTATCAAAGAAGATACGCAATAGCCCTGCAGAATCCATATCAACTCCAAGAAGACTTGGGCTGCGTTCACACGATACGCGCCTGCTAAACGCACGCCAGACGCGCGTCTAACTCGCTTTGAAAATGTTTGAATATAATTTGAGTCTTATGACACATAAATATATCTCAAATTGCATTGATCACAGTTGAATTTAGTTGCCTGTTACGTAGATGTTGTAAAGCGCACTACACACCAAAGCCGCAGGCCGCCCGGCGGCATATGTTGGCAACATTTTACCGGAGGGCTAGGTTGGCAGCTTCAGTTATTGCAAGTCGTAAAACTTTTCCGGCGGCATGTCGGCGGTTCGACATCAGAAAGTTATCGGAAAAACATAAATACTAGCACGTCACTACAGCTCAAATGTCGCCGGGCAACTGAGCGCTTGCGTGCGCTAGCCGCCGACGTGTCGGCGGGCAACACGCGCGCGCGATATTTGCCGACATGCTTCTTTGAACATAAGTCGCCGGGTTGTGTCGGCGGGCTGTGTCGGTGGGTCGGCGGCTTTAGTGTTTAGTGCGCTTTACGTCGCTCGCTTAACCTAAAGTCAAGTTTGTCTTGCATAGGGCATTATCATAAAAGTGAAAAAGGAAGATTGTATTTCTGTTTTTATCACTAACAAAGATTTAGAATGTTGGTACTTCTAAAATGATTGGCATTATAACGTCGAACAAATTTTACTGAATTAATCGAAATCAATTTAGCACCAATAAGCAATAGCTTTCATTTGTATTTTGTATGTCGAAATAAAGTAACAATTAGGCTGACCCCACATTTGGCGTGCGCGATCCTCGGGCGTGCGAGTAGCGCGAGCGCGCTTCTCGCACGCCCGAGGAACGCGCAAATGTGGGGTCAGCCTTACTACCTACCTACTAAATAAGTAAAATCTGTTTAGTAACTGCATTTCCTACTTCTTTGTTTATTGCATGCTGTGGCAGCCCTAAATTAAGACAATACTATAAAATGTAAAGAAATTTAGTAATGTTACATGTATTGTTTGTTAGTTGTGCTAAAATAATTAGAAAAAATGTTAAACTAATTTCTTACCTGTGCAGTTCTGTACGAAGCGATGACGCTTTTCTTGATCGGTGCCAATCACACACATTTTTTTACACAAGTTCGTGACCTTGTCAACTATTTTCTATCACTTTAACGAATTAATCTTTGTAAAGGTCGGTTTGCACTGTATTTGTATACACAGTTGGCTATTAAAACTGCATTAACACTTTACTAGATCACAAAGCTCAAGGTCAACGCTGATGTAAACAAAACACAATTCACTCATTAAGTAGGTCCACAATAACATACGTTCGGAATTAAGATGCGCGGGAGACTAAGAAAGTGATTTGCAGGAAAGCAGGCAGCGGGGTAAAGGGGTAGGAAGGCACGTGGTACTAGACGTGGTATGTAACAGATAAAACAAAATAAAATAACCTGTTATACTGTTACTGTTACACTAAAATAACAGATCCAAATATCCGTTATAAATTAACAAGGTTTTTTATCAAGTCTGTTGTATTTTTTTTGGATAAAATGTTCTATTATTTATTTATGTGTTTTAACCTGTTACCAAAATGAAGGCCAGGACAGTGCTAAGGGCCGATGCGCAGCGCAGCGTGGGTTTCACTGATTTCAATTGTCAACCTTGTGATGGTTAAAAAAAACTTTTATTAATCCGAGAGTATCAGAACATCAGAAGTAGAAGAACATGGTTTGCTTTTTACTTTTTTTTGTCTGTCGGAACGGTGATAATGATGTACTTAGCATAGAACCCGCGCGTTACCACGCTTTGCCAGGTGTGCGCCGGCTCTTTGGCGGGTGGGTGCTGTTTTAAAAGAAAACATCAATGAAAAAAACTGATTGCTATTTATTAATTTTGACTTCAAACTTTTCACTTTAACATAATTTCGATATTAATAATGCCCTTTGATGTTGTCAGCCATTTTTAACAATATGCTTCTTAAGAGGTTTGCTAGTAGTGGGTAGTTTTGACCTAGTAGTGGCGCTCGCAGCTGTGGTACGCACACCTGTGGAAATTAAACAACATTATTACAAAGACAGTGCTATTTTATACAGGATGGAAGGATGTAGCGACATCTATCTCGCCACATACGAACTATCCTACATCGCGCTATCAAAGTTATCCGCGCAGTTTGAACGTATACAAGTTCCCGACAACAACCGTCGAGCAGTAGTTAGCCCACCAGACACAACACCCGTCTGGTCGGAGGATCCTCCCTTTTCAATGGTGGATGAGGAACTTTACACCCTGTTCCTCATACCTCCAAAAGGAAAATAGTCACCCAACCCAATGGTGGCATACCTACATGATTCTGGACTCTCCAGCATTGAATAAGTAACTTTATTATAAACTAAGTATTTTGATGTTATAGATTTATTTATGCATTCATTTAATTGTAAGGTGTCTTTTGTACACGGACTTACAATAGAACATAGACTCCTGAGATACAGGATATCCCTAGTTTAGGAGGCAGGGTTTTTAACAATTTGTCATCGATCACTTATTAGATACCGATGTTATTTGTGCTGGCAGTCTTTTCCCATAACATCCATTAACCTATATGTAATGTTTAAGTATTGCACTAAGATATTGAGTGACAATAAACTTATTTTTTTTTTTATTATTTTTGTCGGTTTTTACTATTTTTTTTTACTTTATATTCTGATGTTTTTACCAACATAAAATCTCGAAGGTCTAGAATGAAACTCAATGGCATCATTGTATTTTTCTTGTTTGGTTATCGTAATTAAAAGTTTAGTTAGCTACTAAACTTTTATGCGAACTTAACAAATATATTAAATTGTCAATAAAATTGTCTACTGTCACACAGCAGGGTGAAGATGACAGTACTCAGAAGAAGTAACTGCAATAACACTTCGTATTTTATCGTAGCTTGGAAGAGGTATAAAAAATATTCTAACTGTAGTAGATTTAATCATAATTTCAACCTAAGGACCTATACTGGAACCTATACTGGTTAAAGACCTTCCCCAAATACACACATCAAAAGTGTCTAGGGATCAACATATATTTTTGCAATAACTTTTCTCCTGATTGATATTAATTAAAATTTTCTTTAAGGTTTTATCAAATAAAGTGTTTTCGTTTGTCACAGTAACGATAAACCAAGTCACCTTTGCATTAATAAAGAAATTTGCCATTTTCCTAATAAAGGGATTTTTGACATTTGAACCACTAACATTAAAGTTCGAAAAAAAGACTGAAATAACAGTTTTCTTTAAAATTTTATTGGGTAACTTAAACAATTAATAATCCGTGTTTCTACCGCGAACACTAACAACACAAGAACATCGGTTTGGCATACTCAAAATGAGTTCATCCAAATCACGCTGTGGAATGGCCGCCCATGTTCGTTGCAACAACAAAAAAAGGTCTTCTTGCGACTGGATACCCTCCATATTCGGCAGAGCTCTTCTCCGTAGCATATCCCATGCATGCTCAATCGGGTTCAAGTCTGGCAACTGAGCAGGCCAGGGCAGGACATTGATGTTAGCTGCGGCGAGAGTCTGAAAGGTGACTTGGTTTATCGTTACTGTGACAAACGAAAACACTTTATTTGATGAATCCTTAAAGAAAATTTTAATTAATATCAATCAGGAGAAAAGTTATTGCAAAAATATATGTTGATCCCTAGACACTTTTGATGTGTGTATTATCACACAGACCGGTCGTACGCTGCTCTTAAATGTTCGCTTTCTGCGATCTTCACCGGACCTTGTGGCCAATTCAGCGTGAGTAAGGGCTCCGCCACATAACTGCGCATTTGCAACGCATCGCAAATAGCCGCGAAGAATGTCCGCTAAAGCTTTCGTTCAGTAGTGCTATTCTGTAAATGGTAAATCACTTCCAAAGTCATCTCAAAAGTCATACTTACTACGCTTCTCATGTCGCCTGTACAAGTTTCGGTATTCACATGTCAACGTCAAAATCCTCACCGTTTTAGTTCATCTCACTTTGCCCACCACTTGGTAGCGCCAGTCGAAATCACACCATTTAAGAAAACGATATTTTAATTCCACATGATTGCACTGTGGATTCAGAAGTGATTTCGCAAATAAACTTTTCATTTGCGAAATCACTTCTTCTTTTGATGCGTTGCGAATTCACTAATATGTGTGAGAGCCCATATGGTCAAATGAACCAACGCTTTTTCGGACGAGATCGTATCGCAGCAATTCGTCGCATCGCGGTTTTGTGTGGGCTCCCTAAGTAACCCCCCCGAGGTTTACCCACATTCCATCATTCGGTACATGATCGCCACAATTGGGCCCACTGGTAAACAGTAAACAGAATTGGCCAAAAATTACACTAACCACTGCTAGAATGACGACCAGTAGGGGACAGACCAGGTTTATAAGCAAGGTGAGAACAGCTCGAACAAGCCACCACAGGCCTACCACCACCAGAATACTGGCTAGCATTACCTGAAATATAAACATCATTTTTTCATTCGCTAAATAAAATAGCCCTGCGGTCGATCAAAGGTTAGGCTATGCTTGGGTGGTACGTGAATGGGTGTACAAGAACATTAATTAAATATCAAGACTCCTCTGTGCCTCGGAATGCACGAACAGTCGTCGGTCCCGGCTATCGTATGTAGATCTATGTCAATCGTTACAGATAGTCCAAAGCCTGAAAATCTGACAACTAACTTAACCAAAGTCCTTCCATGTAATACCCAAAATAGTTGAGAAAAGGCAAAGAGATTTAAAATACTATAGAGCGGGCATGTCAAGGAAATGTCATAGAAAAACTTTGATCCCATGTCTCAGTAACGCCCTCTAGAATAATATATGAATATTGGAGCAGCAGCGGAGCGTACTACAAAAAACTCATAGACTTGTATCCAGCAGGACACACTTTTTCGGACGAAAATTTTGTTCGTGATGTCCGGTCTATAGGTATTGAATGTCTTTGAGAAAAGGCTAGTCTGGTGATGATGATACGAACATTACCTGTGCCTCTTCATGGGTCTGCAACCAGTTTCTGACGACATTCATGGTGGTGTGACTTGGTTCGGAATCTCGACAACATGACACTCTTGAAACACAGAACTGTAAAGAAGTAAAAAACAGTTTGCCAAACAGAAATAAAAACTGATAATGGTGAATGTGTTTTTTTTTATCTAAAATAGTTCTACTCTTGACTTCAATCTTGTCTTGAGCTTAGAGATGAGGTCGACGATGGAACGGGCTTACCCAGGTAAAAAAATAATGGATCCGAGAAGATTCAACAATCAAAAGATTTTATTGATACCTTTATTTTAATAATGCAGATTTTAGTATAATAACTGGACGTGATATCGAAATTGTACCTACCATGAGTTCAGCAGGTACATAATTAAATACCGAAGGTGTTAAAAAATTTTAACAGCTTTTCCTTATTTTTTTAGTTTCATTTCCGATGTTTTTTTTTTACTTTTAACTGTAAAAGTCTCGATTGTATCCTAACTTAATGACATTTTCAATTAAAAAGTTACAAATAAAATTCTTTGTAAAAAGTATCAGTAGGTATAGAAACATAATTTTTATCTTACATAGACAGAAATTACATTTTTTTTTCAGTTAAAATTAAACAAAACATTACAACAAATTAGCTAATGTAAAAACATTAAAAATCGACGAACAATTCCAACGCGTATGGTAACAGATTTTTTGGTATCGTGTTCTCTTAGTATTAGCACAGTATAAATATTAATACAGTAGGACGACGCCTTTGGTCTCTGGAAAAATGCCGTCAACTTCTACACGCGTTTGACTTGAAAAATACCTCCCGCACTACGAACATCGTTTAGTTCGCAGTGCGGGAGCGGCTTTCTGGCGTCTCGCCCCTCACACTCCGCACGATTGCCCTGTCTAGGCGGCTTCGTCGGACGACTGTATGATATGTTTTTAGACTGTGGTATTAGGTAGCCCGTCGATGTCACTTCCACCCTCTATGAGTAAGAGTAGTTTTCCAGAGTTCAGAAATTAATTGCAGAGCTAGGTGACCTTGCAGAGTATTGAAATTTAAAAATATGAACAGGAAATTTTGTAATTTAACATACACCACTGCCTAATACATCCCCCTGCCACTGGCGGTGATTTGTGTACATGTTGGTGGCTAAATTTCTCATTACATCAGTAGCTCTTAACAGCAACGCATGCAGACTTCTGTCTAGGCGGCAGTCTGCAAACAAAATACAATAAGAGTCAGTTTGCAGACTTTAGGCTAAACTCCGCAGTATCACCTATCTCTGCATTTTTTGCTAGGAGGGTGTGTGACGATGCCCTGAATATTTTAGTGAAGTATTTATCCAAAAAATAACAAGCGCACTGCCTGATCGAAAGTTCACGATTGCCATAATTATAGGCAAGCGCAACCAGCCTGCGGATGGTTGACCATCGATAACGTACCGAACGTTTTTGTCTCGAATAGCATGTTAATTTGTTGGTGCCGGTTGCCATTTCTAGATCTTTTAACAAGCCCAAACGGCCATTACAACAAACTAGTGAGACATTTTTATTCAACATACTATTCTAATTGTAATAAACAAACTCATATAACTTCACAATGACCGATTTATAACTTATGGTTTCATATTCCCTTCAAGTCGTAGTAAAGCTTGTGCGTTTATATTCAACGGTTATAACAAATATATTATCATCCGGAAAGAGTATTTTTTTATTAAGATAAGCAACACAAAGTAAATGCAGGGTTTCTGTGGTTGATGGCTGTTTCTTCAGCCATTTGTTATGTTATCTTTATGAAGAATGAGCGGCTGTTCTTACTTCAGCGTTGTACTCAATTATTTGGAACCACGATGACAATTTTATATGGCTTTGCTGTATTAAAAGATTTGTTGTGAATAGAAACGTTGGATGGAATATGTGAAAGACGATATTGCTAGTATAGAGGAGACGGTTAATATAAATGATAAACACTTAATTTACAGTAAGTAAAAACATAAAGAAAACAACATATTAATGAAAGCTGTCTAACGATAGGTGAGGCGGAAACGCCGGGAGGGGACGCCCTAGAAATACTTCCACAAAACTTATTGGTAAGGTTCTTCAGAAAGGTCAGGTGCGCAGTACTCACGAACAACGTGCGTGTATGACTACATGTATAAACTTAAACGAAGCAGAAGAAGTATGTAAGAATATAATAGCGCTCTGTAATTTCTGTCTACCCCCTAACGAACAAGACGTGGGTTTATGTATGTATGTATGTATGTAAAAACAAAAGATGTCTCTAAACATTTTCCTTTTGGCATTTATCACCAAGATAACCATTTCAGACAATTGCGTCGTTAAATTTTCTTAAAATATTATTACAGCGAATCACGCTTTTGAAACAAACAAAACACGTTCCCACTCACGAAACTCGAAAACAACCTAATAAAAGCAATTAACGGCTTAAATCTAACAAAGCATCAACGTGCCGCTCCCTCACGAAAACGCAATTTGCTACGGAGCCCACCTTCTTCCTCGTTGAAAAGGAAAAACGCCTCATTAACGCACCCCTGTAATTTCTTTACACACCGAACTTTGTCACATACCAAATAATTTAAACTTGACGAAGTAAGTTAATAGCAGAAGGCCTACTACTAATTTGTAAAAGAGAACAAGAAGCCATGAATATACATGCCAGTAACTTGCACAATGATGTATAAGTAGCATGGAAATTAGAAGCCAAGAAAGAAAGAACGGCATGCAAGTTACTTGTATAATTTTGTATAAGTTACTGTCATGTGTAGCTCAATGCTAATTTAATAGTATATTCACACTAATGGCGAAAATATAATATTTTACTTACTATTTGTCCCAAAACGAACTGCATGTTTAATACCAATTTAAAATGGGAAAGTGTGGAATGAAACAAAATAAAACTAAAAACATCTAAGCACTCTTGGGCCGTGGGGTCCGAGTGCTCATCTTCTTTACAAATACATCTGCAAACGTTTAGTTGACGCTTCCCGTGACCCAAGCGCTGGCCTCTAATTTGGTCAGAGGCTAAGCATTGCCATTCAACGTGGCAATGCCGCCAGTTTTTTGGGCACTTTACCAGCTGGTAGCGATGCAGAAGAATTTTATGACGCTTTGTAGTGTATTTAAAGTTTTTGTATAATATAGGTAGTAAGTTTATTTTATTAATTATATAATTTATTTTATTAGTAGGTCGGTCAAACATTCTGTAGCAAATATGCTGCATACTGCACTGAGCATTGAAGTAATCATTCGCACTAATCTGTCATCCAGAAACGAAACACGCACGTACAAAAGCGAGCACATCAAGCTACCCCAAATTAAAATTTTCCCAATTGAACATGAACCTTGTTCTGTTTGAAATAAAGTTGAAAAACTATAAAAAAAATACACATTGGGGTAGCTTGATGTACTGGCCTCGGTACAATGGCAATTATTTTTCTTTGGCCAAAAAGAATCGATTTTCTTGGTTTTCGGTCGCTAATCCTATTGTTCAGGCACAAGTGTGGTTTAACACTAGTGCAGCTAAAAGTTGTTCTGGGTTTCTGGCTTACAATTAGATAGGTACAAACTACATTATTTTTCACACAGTAACACTAAGAAGATTTGTAGGTACTTAACTGTAGAAACACTCAAATTATTTTATGTTGCTAGTCCAGCAAGTCTGGCCTTACAGTTCTGCAATAAACGGTCCAAGAATTTGTAATTAAAGCTAGGCATTTATAATGGCTTTATTGTTTACATAATAAAGTAATAATTTACTACCATTTGTGCCCCGGTTCTAATAAAACTTACACTGACTTATAAACACTGATCAACGCGAGCCTTCTGTATACACATTCTATTATGCGATTAATTGAACAAGATTCCTATGGTTTAAAAGACATTTTAACAATTGAAACAATTTGTGAAAAGCAACGTGATCGAAATACTCTCGTAGGCGAAGATACAATGTCAAACAAACAAAAGTAGGTATAAATCTAACTCACCAGATCTCGAATGACTGGAGACCATTTTTTACAATAATTATCACCCATTGTAAGTATTGAAACTGTGTTTAATATACAAAAAAACTCGTGAACAAATTAAAACATGATTGAAAAATATTTTTGATCTTTGATGTGAGGTTGTCAATTGTGACACTTCAGATTATCTCGGTTTTAAAATAAAAACTATAAGCTGGACCAAAAAGTACCTATTATTGTTAATAATAATAATAACTCTTTATTTCAGGCATCTGTGGCCCATATAAACAAAATAAACACTATAATCTAATATAATAATAAACTAATACATAGGAAATATAAATTAAGCTAGAATTAATTTCTACGTATGGTCGGCGACGCATTGCGCTGAGTCGTGGTGTCATGTAGCCTTTCGCGGAAACGACGATTCACGACACCCGTCGGCCAAAATTCCTCCTTCATAAAAGTCTCGAGATGGTGGGTTGGAACCCGCACCACAAAAGACTTAAAATTTATCTTGTGGCGCGACTCCAAACTTTCGACTCTCAGGATGAAATTGGTCTTAATCTTAATATACTCCACGACCTCCTCTACCTTCGTGGACTGATGTAGCCGTGACACATAAAGCTGCGTCGATGGAATAGCCGGACGCAGCAACATGTTCGGACCAGTCAATGCGGTACCGCACTGATTCCGGCGAGCAGGCTTAATCTTGGTCTTCTCCTTCTTCTTTTTCTTCTTCTCCACAAGAATAAAGCCTTCGTCATCGGCCTGTCCTTGGCTTTTGGGGCTTCGAACTGGAAAGGAAAATGCTTAGCTTGTTAAGGTGGATGTGCCAGTTACCTTAATGTAACACCGTTTTCATCCCAAACACTGCGGGGAGTCTACATAGTATTTTATTTAATACAAAAATCTAATTATTTTTCTATCGGTCTAAGGCTTATTTGACAATTATTACTTTCTCTCTAATTAAATTCTCAAATTAATACTTTCTCGGGTTGAATTAACTTATGTCCGTAATCAGCTCTAAACCTAATGCCAAAATTGCTATTTCAAAAATCATAGAAAAGAACAAAGCTTCACCCTGTATTATATTGAAGTTTGTGGCTTCACTTATTCACACAAGCATATCTAATATAAAACAACTAATATACAACTATAAAATAACTTATTCACGCACACAGCTTCTTGTTTTGCACAGATATTCTCTCACAAATGCTCCACACAACATCCACGTCACAATCATAAACACTTTAATGCCTCACAATTACCACCACTCCACTCCCTTAACTCACACACTTAGTACACACCACACTATACTTACAGATGATTGTCTTAAGTTAAGTTCATACCCCGAAAATAATACTTTATATAAATATACTCTTTTTCAAAATTCAGTGACATAATTGACCTAACTAATAATATTGACAAGATATCCGTATCCGAATCACACGCTTGCACACCCGAGCATGCAATTTGTCTTATTAAAAAACCTAATAATTATTTAAAAATCTTAACACAAAACATTAGGTCTATCAATTGCAACTTTAACAACCTGGAAACGCTACTAAAAAGAATCGCATTTGATTGCGATATTTTAGTCCTGACGGAATGTTGGTTGTTATGTTCCAGTAACCACATTTTGCCTACTATACAAAACTATGTGATATACAGCACGTCAAAAAATCTAAACCAAAGTGATGGTGTTGTAGTCTATATAAAGTCCTCACTTCTTGTCACGTGCAAGGAACTTTCTTTTGGGGGTTCTGCTACTGGACTGGCAATTGAGATAGTATCGGACCTTGCCGTGCTGTGTGTATACCGGTCACCGTCGAATAGTAACGTTGGTAATTTTCTTAACGCCCTAAATCAATTGCTTCCCACTTTTTCTAAATTTAAAACTGTAGCTTTAACTGGTGACATAAACATAGACATTAAACCACTTTCACTTGACACACGATCACATGACTACCTGAACACGGCTGCATATCATGGATTTCTCCCTGCACATACTCTTCCTACGAGGGGAAACAACTGCCTAGATCATTTGTTATTAAAATCTTCCACCTCATCTATCTCACTAATTTTTGATACCACTATAACTGACCATTGTTCCTCTCTGCTTTGCTTTCCTAATAAAATTAAACATAACAATATGATTACACATATCACCAAAACTAACTTCGACACCATGGATAAAACTATGGGGGAACTTGATTTTACACCTATCTACTCTTTGTCTGACCCTAATGTTGCTATGAACTCCCTGATTAGTCTCATGAGTAAAGCAATATCCGACAACACCTACACGAAGAAATTACCATCAAAAAAGAGGATAATTAAGCCGTGGATCACTCCAGGTTTGTTACGATGTATGAAACACAGGGACATGCTACACAAAAAATTCAAACAATCACCGAATAATACTACACACGAAATCACCTACAAGCGTTACCGAAATTTTTGCAATAAAGTCCTAAAAAAAGTTAAGAGACAATACGACACTCAGGAGCTTGATAAAGCTGGAAATAACTTAAAAGTACTCTGGAAATCTATTAAGAGAATCACTAACACACAAAAACAACAACATCCATCTACACATCTACTTTCACACTCAGATACTCCGCTTCAGTCTTGCAATGATTTAAACGAATTCTTCGTTAACGTAGGTAAAAGGCTTGCAGAAAATGTAATCAGCGATCACACTACATCCAGCACACACACATTCACTACTACTCCATCAACTTCATTTGTACTCGAACACACGGACACCGACGAGATAGAAACAGTAATTAATTCTCTTAGATCCGGTGCCGCCACTGGATGTGATGGCATCTCTCCTTCTATCCTAAAAAGATACCGTAGTACTCTGGCGCCCATTTTGGCTTACATCTTCAATCTCTGCTTCCAGACTGCTATTTTTCCATGCATCCTTAAAAGGGCTATCATTCACCCTATTTTCAAGGGTGGCGATGGGAGTTCATTTAATAACTACCGTCCCATTGCTATACTCCCTGCCCTGTCGAAGGTACTTGAGCACTTAATCAACAAAAGATTGGTAGCTTTTCTCGAGAAAAATAAATTCATATCTCCCCAGCAATTCGGTTTTAGAAAAAATAAATCTACATGTGATGCTGTACATGAAGTTACTAATTTCATTGTGGAGAAAATCAACGATCGTAAAAAGGTTCTGACAATATTTCTTGACCTCGCCAAGGCCTTCGACACCATTCCTATTTCTACCCTTTTATTGAAATTAGAAAGAGCAGGCGTCAGAGGGCTACAACTTAATCTTTTTGCCAGCTATCTTTCAAATAGAGTACAAATGGTTAAAATTGGTGACAACATTAGCAACAAACTCCCAACTTGTTACGGAGTGCCGCAAGGCAGTATCCTTGGCCCCACACTCTTTCTCATCTTTATAAATGACCTATGCAATCTCAATATCAGTAATTCGAAAATTGTGTCCTTTGCAGATGACACAGCCCTTACATTTTTCGCTAACTCTTGGTCAGAGCTTCAGACTGTTGCACAAAATGGCTTTAATTCTGCCTTTGATTGGCTTCGCTCCCACACACTCACACTTAACACATCCAAAACTAAGTTGATTACATTTTCTGTCTCTTCTACCACCCAACCAACCATTCCAATCAGCCTTAAGGCGCATTCCTGTCACAACCCAAAATCAAATTTGACATGTCAGTGTCCTTGTATTGTTGCTGTTGAACATACTAAATACTTAGGCATTACCTTAGATCAGCATCTCAACTACAAAACACACATTGGCATTCTCATTGGTCGAGTCAGAAAACTTATGTATATTTTTAAAAACCTACGGCATGTCGCTAAACAATCTGTTATACGCAATGTTTATTACGCTTTATGCCAATCGTTAATTATTTACTGCATTAGCTGCTGGGGTGGCGCAGCCAAAACTACTCTCAGACCATTGGAAGTGTCCCACAGAGCTATACTGAAAATCGCAACATTCCGACCCATTCTGTATCCAACCACACAACTCTACCATGACTGCAACGTCCTTAATGTAAGACAGCACTTCATTCTTCAAACCACTCTCCGCCAACACTTACAGACACCTTTTACTACAATTACTAAGCGTCGGAAAGATATTATTTGTTCTGTTCCGCCACCTAAGTTCTCTTTCACAAAAAGATCTTTCATATATCTCGGCCCATATTTATATAATAAAATTAATAAGTACTTACCTATTTACAATTTACCCTACACTAAATGCAAATCTGCCCTTCGTACGTTCCTCCTAGATAAAACCTACGACGAAACAGAGGGATATCTTCCGACCATTTGATTGTTGTTTATACACATACTTACACTACACACCACACCACACCACACCACAGCACACCACACCACACCACACCACACCACACCACACCACACCACACCACACCACACCACACCACACCACACCACACCACACCACACCACACCACACCACACCACACCACACCACACCACACCACATCACACTGCACTATACCACACCCCATCACACTACATACCTCTTTCATAGCCCACACATACTCGTTTTACAAGTTGTTCATTCATCCATTCTTTCATTGTTTTAATGCTTTTTTCCCTTTAAAATCCCTGAATATTTATGTTTTCTTTTACCAATTATTTTATTTTTGTTTGTTTTGTTTCATTTTACACAAATAAACTTTTGGCTGTTTTATTGGCGTTTATACGCCTATATTGTGGGCTCTAAAACATGCAGTGTTATTGTTACTCCACTAGGGAGTGGTTTTCTGCTTCTCCTTAACACAAATTACTTCGTAATCTAGCTAGGAGAACAGGGCTTCACCCATTTATTTGTTAGTACAACATGTTTTTTTTTTCTGTAGTTCTGTATTTCTTTTATAATGTATAAGCTCATCCATGTACTACAAATATCTTTGTATTATTTATTAGCATCAATAAATTATTATAATTATAATTAATTATAATTATAATTAATATATAAAATTCCGGGCTGCGTCCTGCCACTAGGGATGTCAGACACGTACACAAGGGTTTTTTTTAAGATGACGATCAAGGAAAAAGGCCGACGCTAATTAGAGTTGACCCAAATGATAACCAACATTAACCTTAATCCAAATTTTGAGGTCAACGCTATTCGTAGATCCATCTTCATCAACCATTATCCGGCTTTCCCTTCCTTTTTAGCCAAATGCTAATTAGTTTCTCTAACTATACACCAGCAGACTTGTTACATTTTTATCATTAGAATCTTGCCTCAACTCTTTCGCCCTTTTAAATTGAAAATACAGTTTACCTACAAGAATATAAAAAAGTACATATTACTAGTCTCACACCAACAAAAAAGAAAGACGGCGCGCCGCAAACTTCAAAATTGAAGCCACGCGATAGATTATGTTAATAACTAAGATTAGTGTCCATTTGCAGTTTTACTCGAGTCCGCACTTTCTTAGAGTCTGATATAATTTATTAAAAAACACTATGTTCATGTGTTATAATTGTATATAGCACAACATTGTTACTAATTCAAAAGGTTTAGTTCATTTTAGCCTACGCAATAAGTCTGTGTTGTCTAGCAGCTGTATTGCCTCAAAATTCACGTGTCGATGAAGTCTGTGCTCGTGAGATTCAGTAAACTTTTATATAGTAGTGGTGACGAATTCCATTTTAAGGTCACGGTGAAGGAAAAACGCCTCGTCATTTCGACGTCATTTTGTCGTCGCCATTTTTTATGTTATTTAACAATCATTTTAATACGAACTATGTGTTATTGTGTAGAAGTGTGTAATTGTTTGTGAACGAGGAAGACTGACGTTTTCACTAGATCGAAAGAAAAACAACCGCATCACGTATTTATAACCACCGCATTTTTTTATATTTAATGTTTGATTAGACTCGAATCACAGCATTATTGAAATTTGCACGTAAGGTTGCATTGCCCTTTTGTTTTTAACCGACTTCAAAAAAAGGAGGAGGTTCTATGTTCGTGTGTATGTATTTTTTTTTTTTTTTTTTTTTATGTATGTTACCTGATTTCTCCGCCATTTGTGGACCGATTCTCGAAATTCTTTTTTTGTTTGAAAGAGCAGACTCCTGAGGTGGTCCCATTTTAATTTGGTGAAGATCTGGTGCTGATCTTCGGAGATATACAACGGAACTCTTCAAAAATAGACGGCAAATCTATCGTGATTGCTGGAATCGCTTGGATGTTTATTATTTATACAACATCATTACGTATCATCAAGCCTGTATGCTCAGAGGGGTAGGCAGATGTGTTCAATATACCTAGATTTCGACAGTTAGGTATGTTAAGTTTAATTTATTAGGGTTAGGTGGATAACCCTATTATAATGACATGTATTGTTAGCAATTAACAATATAAAATGAATTCATGGCAAATGTTTGTATGGGAACAACTAAAAATGGAAAAATAAAAAACTTTTTTACAAAAAATAAAACCGACTTCAAAAATAACACTAAACGGTGTAAAATAACTCTAAATTCGGAAGTCGGTGGCCCATCAAAAATAAGACAAAAGTACCAAAGCCACAGACTTCCTAATTTAGAGTTATTTTACACCGTTTAGTGTTATTTTTGAAGTCGGTTTTTGTCAATATTTTTATACTTTACATTTTGTACAAAGGAGTCACTATAGTTAAACAATCAAACTTTGTGTGAAAAGTTGTGGAATATTTATTTATTTATTTATCAACCCGAATAAGAATATTATTTTTCACGTAAAATAAGTAACTGATCTTCACCAAATTAAAATGGGACCACCTCAGGAGTCTACTCTTTCCAACAAAAAAAGAATTTTGAGAATCGGTCCACAAATGGCGAAAAAATCAGGTAACATACATAAAAAAAAAAACAAAAAAAACTTTTTTGCAAAAAAATTAAACCGACTTCAAAAAAAGCACTAAACGGTGTAAAATAACTCTAAATTAGGAAGTCTGTGGCTTTGGTGGTTTTGTCTTATTCATGATGGGCCACCGACTTCCGAATTTAGAGTTATTTTACACCGTTTAGTGCTTTTTTTGAAGTCGGTTTAATTTTTTTGCAAAAAAGTTTTTTATTTTTCCATTTTTAGTGGTTCCCATACAAATATTTGCTATATATATTGTTAATTGTAACAGTACATGTCATGATAATAGGGTTATCCACTTATCCCTAATAAATGAAAATTAACATACCTAACTGTCGAAATCTAGGTATATTGTACACATCTGCGTACCCCTCAGAGCATACCAGGCGTGATGATACGTCATGATGTTGTATAAACAATAAACATCCAAGCGATTCCAGCAATCACGACAGATTTACCGTCTATTTTTCAAGAGTTCCGTTGCATATCTCCGAAGATCAGCACCAGATCTTCACCAAATTAAAATGAGACCACCTCGGGAGTATACTCTTTCGAATAAAAAAAGAATTTCGAGAATCGGTCCACAAATGGGAGAGAAATCAGGTAACATACATAAAAAAAAAAAAAAAAAAAATACATACACACGAACATAGAACCTCCTCCTTTTTTGAAAGTCGGTTAAAAATACATACACACGAACATAGAACCTCCTCCTTTTTTTAAGTCGGTTAAAAAACCACATAAAACAAACTTATAAATTAAGTTCATCTCGTAAGTACATCACCTTAAGAAAATATGATCCGGTTATGATCCGGATTCGCAGATCATACAATAAATTTTTCCTTAAGGTAGATGTACCAGAATAGCCCGCGAAATTTAAATTGTCTTGAGTTTTCTTCTACCATAAATTTGCCGTAGGGTCAGGTTGTATTCCTTGGTAACAAATATGATCTATTTGAGATTTAATAATTAACATCACCAATACAACTGTCTAAGATAAATTCAATCCCATTAAGTAACTTTTTCATGAAATAACGATTCAATGGAATTATAATTTTGAATTTCGTGGGCACCCCTGGCTTTTAGTTTTACCGGAAAACTTTATTATTTCAGTAGCAGCCCGGAGTCTGAATCTGTGCCCGATTGATGGCAATAGGCTCGCCCCCTATTACATGGGACTTAAACATAACTGGCGAAATGTGGGTGTACTACCAGGTACACCTCTGTCTAGCCCTTCGGGGATTAAAGGCGTGACGTTATGTATGTGTTTATTATTTCTCAAGTTACTGTACATGTTTTTTTTTTAATCCTCAAAGATCCTTCTTTTTCTTATTGAGAAGAGACTACATTGTAGGCTGGTTTTTTTTATGTTTTCTAAATAGATTTGCACAGCCTACTCTTGATGTCTACGTGTAAAAAATCCGTCGACTATTATTTGGATTAAATTAAAAAAAATAGGAAGCCTTCGTCTAATATGAACAAAAATTTCACGCCCTTATCTCCTCTGTTCCACAGAGTGTAAGAAGAAATAAACATTTTTTTCATTAATTAAATTCCTGCTTTATCATTTTCCACTAGAAGCACAAAAAAGTATTTTACTAGAAATTCCTTTGCGCCAAAAGCGATAGCAAAATCTCTACAGCGATACTCTCAGTGTGCTGCCATCCTAATTTGATTTTTATAAAAACCCAGTGGAGTGAAAGAGTACTTTTTTGTAGATTAAATCAACGGGCCGAGGGTTGCACTAAATTTTGTCATGATATTACGCTCTGACATACAATGTACTGCAAGTTAAGGCGGCCATGTCGGATATTTTTTGAGGATATTTTTACTCATGCGACCAGATTTTTTTTTGCTTTTTTATCGCCTACTTTTATCATGAGCGTTAAAACATGAATGTAATCTCTCACGGGTTTGAAAAAGGTGTAGATATTAATAATACACCAACATCTTGCCAATTATGTTTAAACCTACACTGCCATCAATCGGGTACAATAATTCTAGATTCTCGACTGCTGTTGAGAAAATCTAGAATAGAATAGAATAGAATAAAATAGAATACTCTTTATTGTATACCATAAAAAAATACAAATTAAACCTAAACAAGTAGCTTAAGTAAGTAGTAGTAGTAGGTATGTAGTAACCTAGTTAAGTAAACCTAAATATACTTTGCCCGACAGAGTTATCGAAACCAAGGCAACATGCTCAGCAGTAGTGATTACTACAAGTACCACTAGAGAAACTAGGCAGGTTTTTTTATATTGTTACTAAGCGAATCATCGAGACCTAACATTATCTTATAATCCAACACGTTTGATCTCAATAATAACCTTTGTGACGGTCATACAGATCACACACATGTTTTCTGACTCGTTGAACTCCTTGTGACATAATATGCGTGTACTGACTGGACAGGTTTACTCTTAATATCTGTGTAGATATTGTACAAATAAATATATTTTATTTATTTATTTCTTCACAAGACCATCTCATCACCTGAACTGACCAAGATAATGTTAGGACTTTAAAAGAGACCTCTCGGTTTTTTTTTTTGGTGTTTCTTCTCGAAGTTAGCAGTTTTACCCCACTAGTTAAAAAAAATACTACTTGTATGACGTGTAAAAGTGTTCGTCAAACCCAAAGAGATTTAAAATACTATAGAGCGGGCATGTCAAGGAAATGCCATAGAAAAACTTTGATCCCATGTCTCAGTAACGCTATCTAGAATAATATATGAATATTGGAGCAGCAGCGGAGCGTACTACAAAAAACTCATAGACTTGTATCCAGCAGGACACACTTTTTCGGACGAAAATTTTGTTCGTGATGTCCGGTCTATAGGTATTGAATGTCTTTGGTCAAACCGAATTTACTTTGATTAATTATTATTTACAAGAATGTAATCTTATAAAGTAGTTAAAATGTCGGGACCCCAAAAACCAACAAAACCTCGAACTCCTTGCCCCTCTACTCTAAGCGAAGTGATAAATTAAAGCTTAGCATGGTCGTGACATCTGCTGCGGCCGCCATATTTTTATTTAGACTTGTACGCGCCTGTCGCGTCGCCTGCCAGACATTAAGACTTGGATTATGTTCGGCTCTTTGCTGACCAGACACTATTTCATTAAGATTAAAATAAATGTTTTGTTGCCTTTTTATTTGTGGTTTTTCTTGATATATTGCCATGGAAAAATGCCTAGTGGAAAATCTTAGGCCTATTGAAATGGAAACCTTAAAGACACACTTTGCGCTCTTTCTGAACATCCAAGCTATTTTGTAAAAATCTTCTATTTCAAATGTAGGTGACCTAAAGGCCAAGTTACATGGAATTTAAACTTAACTGTCGAAATGTATTGTCGCCAGGCCGGACGATTCAGTAAAAGACACGCTGTGAAAACTTGAGTGAAGTAAACTGTCAATGCCTAGCATTAGTATGGAATGACAGTTCAATTCGCCCTCACTACGCCTACATTTTCACCAAAGACATTAGTCTTTAAAATCTCTTTGATTTTCACGCAGTGATTTGACCAGATACTGTCAAATATTCCCAATGAAACACAAACCTTATGCCATTTGTACCAAACTATCAAAGAAATTTGACACATTGGGGTAGCTTGATGTGCTGGCCTCTGTACTGCAGTACACTTTTGCCTAACCCTCCTAGGATTACAGGATGTTATGTTATGTTACGCCTGTGGTCCCCGCAGTGTTAAGCAGAGATGTATCTTATAATAAACTCACATTTTACAAATTCAACACAGATTTTCACAGAATGTTTGTAATGGCAGAGAACAAAACTGAAGCGTCACTTTTGGATTCGTGACGCCGATTCGGGTATACTCGACCTGGTCGGCCATTGATACTGAACAGTTTCTATCATCGGACTCTATACTCCATGCATCCAGCATTAGAAAGAAGAGGCTCCTAGAAGCAGGAATGCAGAACATTTTATTTTAAAGTTAAGTGAAAACAATTTTTATTCAAATTGTTTTATTTCAAATTTAGAAGAATAAAAGGTCAACGAAGAATGTGTGCATGTGTTGTTCGTCCCTGCTTCTTGACATTGCAATATAACTAAATGAATTCCACATCCTTTCATTTAATAAATTAAGAGTTTGATAGCTGCGGTGAAAAAAGATTATAATAAATTCGGCGTCTATCGTAATTGTAACAAGCTTAATTGTACTTTCGTTACAAAGTTTGCATTAAAAATTACCTTTTTTAACTTCTGTTTTCTGTCTAATGCAAATGTAATTGGAGTATTATAGTCATCGTCAATTGTCATCAGCCACTTTTACTATCTAAGAAGGAGTGCATTGTTTCAAGTTTTTTTTTTTGAGAAGTTCATATTTTATGCATTGCCATAGGTATGTATTATCCGATTGCGATGAAACTTTGTCAATTTATAACTGGCGCAAAGGTAAAAGGCATAAAAGAAATAAAAATGTTCACACTCGTTCGAAACCGGGACAGGTCACTCTAGTTTGATATAAATTTTGAAACTAGAAAATCATATAAGCTTTGAATTGTACCGGGCGCACACATCCTAGTTTTTTACTCGCTTTGTGATTTCCAATTATTTTATGACTGCGATGCCATTAGTCGAAGTCTATTAAATTTATTTATAGTAAGGACACTAATGGCACTGTCGGCTATTTATAGGTGGTCTGTTTATCATACAAAATTACCTACGTCCTTTATTATTCTGACAAACATTCCAATGTAAAATGTACCGTAAGAATAGCCAAATTGAAAAACCTAATTAAAAGAAATAAAATATGAGCATTTAAATGTTGTAGGTACTTTGTTATTCTGCTAATCACATGCACAGAGACACAGAATATGGAACACTTTTTATTGAAGGCCTATGCAAACAATTTTATCACACATTGCAAGCATAGGAACTTCTTGGTTATATATTTTAGCTACACTCAGAGTGCCAGTCGTTGAAAGAACAGTAATAGAACTTGAACCATATTCGTGTAGTGAGTAATTAACAAAGAAAACAGTACGTTCACACGTCACCAAGAGCACTCTCAGCAAAGATATGTGTAAACAGTGACACGCTAACAAGTTGTTCTAAATGAACTGTCGAGCAATTTCAGACAATATACAGTTTAAGACTTAAGCTTCTAAAATATATGAGTACCTTTATATTGTGAGAACAGAAGTATCACTCCTCGAGTAAGTAATGTAAATTAAAAGGACGATTTGTAGTGTGCGTACAGGGTGTTACAATACAAAATAATTAGGGCTCACCAATAATTAATGACCTTGATCGAAAGAATTTGCAACGCCAATATGATATGACTTATTTATTCAATTTTAACTAACATTGCTGTAACATCAATTTTGAATTGCACATTTATTTAATTACATGCCAATTTATCTAGTTCATCAATATGATCTGCCTACCTTTTTCCCAACTATATCAGGGTCCGCTTTCAATAGTCGGATGCAGCTGAATACCGGTGTGTAACATAAATAGACAGGCAGCCATCGGTCAGTCAGTCATTGTCAAAAAAAATGCAGTTGCAAATGTATTCAACTTTCTGTTATGAATCTTAACGTCACAAAACACATCGTTCTTATGAGAACGACGTCATTTGTCTGAAGCCTATGGGTTCCAATAATAGTAAATAATACTAGACTGTTAACGGCCCACGGCAAGATAAGACAAAGGCCTCGCCTTCTATTTTCTTACTTAATTCGATACTGCACCAACATGAATCAACGTCTCTCTCTCACAAAATGTAGCTTCAAAATTGTTCCACTTGCCCAAAACTTACTTACACTGACTTATAGCAATATCCATTGAATTAGAAAAGCTAATATCACACTAATGTTCCTTATAGTCAAAGGATTTATTGCATAATTATTATATATTATATATTCACAAAATCCACAGCTCCTTTACATTTCAAATTAATAATAATAAATGATTGTTACGGCCAATGACATACATACATAAACTCACGCCTTTTTCCCATGGGGGTAGGCAGAAACTACAGAGCGCCACATGCTACGATTCTTACATACTTCTTTTGCTTCGTTTACATTCATACATGTTACGTACAATTTATTATCTGCAATATGTTAAATCTGTATACGGTTTTAAACAATTTATTGACCAGACAATTTTTGTTAAGCATCATCAGCATCTGCCTAGCCTTTCCCAACCATGTTGGGGTCTCCTTCCAGTTTTACATGGAGCGACTGCCTGTCAGACCTCCACAACCCAGTAACTGGGTAACATGATACCCCTTGTTTAAACTGGTTGTCAGACTTTCAGGCTTCTGACTACAAGTAACGACTGTTATAGATCTACAAATGACAGCCGGGACCAACGGCTTAACGTGCTTTCCGAGGCACGGAGGAGGCTTGGTATGCAATAAATGGTCACCCATCGTCAGACCGACCTCGTCAAGCGTAGCTTAACCTTCGATCGAATCATGCGGCTGTTATAATTTAGCCACAAGTTCCTCAACAAGCATCAGAAACATAAACAAAATGATATGCAAGCACCATAGTTATAGTAGTGTGTGGTATGGGTGGGTGTGTTGAAGTGTGTGTGATGAGTTGAAGTGGTGTATGGAGTACTTTTCTAGTTAAGCTTTGAGCAAGTTTTCCAAGAAGTAGTTCAAGTTCTTCCAACAACAAAAGTGTTGCTGGAGAGTTTGTTCCGCCACTTGTTCTTACCAGCAAAAACACTACAAACTGTGGAAGTTCTGGGGACTGCCTTATATGTTTTTCGACCTTAAAAAAATTTACTGAAAAGCCTAATTTGATTGAAAGATTTTTATTTTGTTTTTCGACATGTCTCAAGATATCATGTCTCATCTACGTATAAGAGCAGTGATAGCCAACCAAGCTACCAAGTCATAGATCTCGAGTTTGAAACCAAGACACACAACTTCAACTTTCTGATTCATACGCGTTTTGCATGATTATTATCACTTGCTATAGAGACAGTGGAGAAAGATATCATGAGCAAAATGGCATACCTGGGAGCTACTCGTTTGTCTTGAAGCCTATGCAGAGGCTCAAAGTGGCATAACACCTTAGATTCTACAGCAGGTAAAGCGCACTACACACCAAAGCCGCCGACCCGCCGACACCGCCCGCCGACACAACCCGGCGGCTAATGTTGAAAGAAGCATGTCGGCAAACATCACGCGCTCGTGTTGCCCGCCGACATGTCGCCGGCTTACCGGCGGCTAGCGTACGCAAGCGCTCAGTTGCCCGGCGACATTTGAGCTATAGTGACGTGCTAGTATTTTTGATTTTGCGTCATGCCGCCGGCAAAGTTTTACGACTTGCAATGACTGAAGCCGCCAACCTAGCCCGCCAGCAAAATGTTGCCAACATATGCCGCCTGGCTTTGGTGTGTAGTGAGCTTTAGAGTCATACACAACCACACACAAATAAGAAAAAGAAGATAGTTTAAAAGCGTCTATTTTTATTATCTACAGTATACAGAGTAAACCTTCTGACCCGGTTTCATCCTAAAATAAAAAAATGTCTTAGGAACTCAGAATATCTGAATTATTTAAACTCTATTAGGACTTTGTCAAGCTCTCGGGTGTGTTTTACATTTTAAATGTGCGAAAGGGTTTTTGATGATGCTTCGTTGTGCAAGAACTTTTTACTAGCGGTCGTTAGTGTTGTATGGAAACTATTTAAAATGAATTTAGAAAGCGGTTTTGTATTTGGAATTTGTTCGGCAGTGGTAGCAGCATTTTGATAGCATTCAAAATAGGACTGTTATAGGTAGTAACATCAAAATACATAATAATATGTGCAAAAGAAAAAGAGATTGGCTACTGCACGTAACGCGTAACTATCATTCGATTCCCGCAAAGAAAACATATTTGTATGGCCAACAGGTAGCTGTTCCGAGTTGTTTGTGTATGAGAGTTAAATGTTTGTTAAAGCATACACAACACTGTAGAAATTCCTAGTGTGATGGTTATTTAAAAGAAATAAATAAAATCCTTCTGTATAATATGACGTGTTTACCCTACTTAAAAATTCCAACTCACCATTTCAGCTCCATTTTTTTCTTCACAATTTGACGGACAGAAAGACAGAGTAAATCACATAGTTACATATTTATATATTCATGTAAATAGTACCTACACCACAAACTGCCTACTCATCTTTTCTCCTCCCCTATCAAGTCCATCCAAAGGTTGTCTGTAAGAGATCGCTTTTAGCGATAAGGCCGCCCATTGTAACACCCTATGTAGCCCTTAAAGTTATAGTTTTGTAAGTTTTTATGGTGTACAATAAAGAGTATTCTATTCTATTCTATTCTATTCTTCATTACCTTTTTTACCATTTCGGTACGGGACCCTAACAATAATTAAATTCCACATCCCAGTGTTTAAACTCAACAATATTCTGGACAAATAAAATGCGCATCTATCGCAATTTTCAAGAGAAATATCAAACCACACATACTATGAGTGAAAGAAAGAAAAAACTATTATAGACGATGTCAACCGCTCTCTGTCCGGGACGTTTGCAAATTCACTCCAACTCAGATTCATCGTGGATTAATGTTTCTTTAAGGCGAGGTAGCATTCATATTTCACTTGTTTGAAATATTAGAAAAGTAGTAAAAATTAAAAAAAATACCTACTCAATTTTTTTATCATCAAAATTGAAAATACAATTTATTAAGCCATGTGTGAAGGCCAAAATGTAATTAAAAATGGCTGTTTTAAACGTGTAAAAACGTGCACAAGTCGGCTCATGTAGCTACCCCAATGAGTCAAATTATTTTCAACTTTACTAAAAAAAAATAAGATTCACGTTCACGTGCTGGCGTCTCGCGTCTGTAGGTACATAAAAATGCTAGGTAATTACACTAAATGGGTATTTTAAACATGTAAAAACTTACATTATTTAGAGATACCACCATGGAACCATGTATGTGAAAACTTAAAGTCACGAAGTGGTAGAATATCTACCTACTACTACTACTAGTTTACAATATAATACTTTTTTTAAACTTGCATTCCATCTCAACCGTCACTTATATCACTGGTGCTACACACGTAATAGAGCTTTCTGTTTTTTAGTCTGTGGTAAAATAAAACAAGCAATTCAAGCGCTGGCACAAGCCATAAGTACAGTTCTCGTACTTTAGTGCAACCCGCCCTTAAGCGACGTTGCGCTGACTTGCTTTGTAAATGGCAAAGAGACACTCGCAAGTCGTTTAAATGTGTGTGTAAGCATTTAAATGTGGAATGTCGTCTTTAACCCAGTTGTTACTGAAACTTTTTTTAATCTCGAATCACAGTAATTTTTTAGTATTGTTACCTTGATGCATGTAGTAAACATGGAAAAATACCAAAAAAAATCCAAATTTTCAGGAAATCTTGGAAAATGCGGATCGTTTTAACGATCAGTAGTAAAAGGCAGGTAGGTTAACGTTCATATAAGTACCACTTAATAGATTGTATCCTATTTTAAATTAAAGAAACACAGTTGTGATAAAAAAGGCTTTAATAAGTCATTGAAAAATATTAAATAACAATCAAGTTATGTAGGAGTATGGGTATCACACCAGCTTCCATTCCTACCTGCATATAAGCCAGTGGAATAATTGCTGCATGGCCTTGGTATGGATCACCCAGAACTCATATCTCATTGTTTATAGCTGTGTCTCCATAATAAGGTACCATAGCCTCGTCTGCCTTTTTTTTCTAGAGGAGCCATATCCAGGAATATTTCGTTCAGGATATTGAAAAGCGGTCTCAACTTTGTAAATTGGTCACTTTCAGTACTATCGGAGTATCTATCGTCACAACATTAGAGGTTATCCATCCATCCACCCTCCATCAATATGGCGTTCAGTGTTCATAATCAGTGTCTGATGATTTCACCCAGTACTTGTATCTTCTTGGGGACTATGATAATATATCCATTGTACAGAAGTTATAGCAAGAAAACACTTCATTTTACCTGTTGTCACATCGCCCAATTTGTTCTTTTGAATCACGTAAATATTTGTATATTTGGCCAATAATTCGATAACAGAGTCATCAAACATACAGTC
Organism: Euplexia lucipara; assembly: GCA_921972225.1. Lineage (NCBI taxonomy): Eukaryota > Metazoa > Arthropoda > Insecta > Lepidoptera > Noctuidae > Euplexia > Euplexia lucipara. The sequence continues at coordinate 2,363,404 of OV179143.1, forward strand.
AAAGTAATACATAAGCGTTTGAAAGTGTCTTGGTCTCTTGGCCCATAGTTTTCATGCCATTGTGGTCGGTCGTGAGGATTATGGCGATTTATCCAAGTAAGATTTTGGTTTTTTTGGTACGGATGTATCAACAAAAGGAACAGCAGACGTGCTGCTACTAACTAGAGCTGAATTGGATGTAGGTGGCTCTGGTTCTCGACCTTCCACAATTAGGGGTACTTTGGTAGTTCGACTTCTTTTTACGTACACTGTCCTCGTCATTTTCGGAACACATGTGTTCTATCTGAGCTGAGAACCTAGATAGGAAAAGAATTATAACAAATGACATGAGAACGTTACGTTCTCATGTCATTTGTTATAATTCTATTTAGTTAAGATTTACATGACATCTATATATGAAACCTGGAAGAATGTTCAGAGTTACAAACTCTTCATCACCAGAATCTTCATCTGGGACATCAGTATTCGCTTTATCTGGTGGTAAAATAGTTATATTTCTTGGAAATGAGGCATCATCGTCTTATTGTTCCAACTCGTCAACGGTTCCATTGAGAAAACATGGTTTACTGTTATTGGGTCTGAAAGTCAAAAATACATCCCCAAATTACGACTGATCGTTAAAACGATCATTAAATATAATGTCATTTGTTTTCTATAAAAGATAAGAAAAGCGCAAATTTTAATTCACAGCTTTGTTAGACAGGTTATAAATCTATAAAAAACGTGCATCAAATAAATTTCAATCACAAGCTTATTTGTAAACACTTACCGTTTTGAAGACATATTGAAAGTTAATTACGCTCACTCGAACTAAAATACAAAAACACTCCAAAATTGTGATCATAAGATAATTTTCTTTGCACCGAAACATTGCCAAACGATTACTGCGGCGATTGATATGCAATAAACAAAAGTTATCCGCTCATTATTATTTTTAAAATAGCGGGTATTCTACTGTAATTTTTTGATCTTTATAACGATCGGTCGTTATAAATGGGTTAACAGGGCATGCACTACGCCCCTTTCATTTAATCGGCATTAGAACTATTTTTCCCAACTATGTCGTGGTCGGCTTCTAGTTTAACTTTTTCATGGAGTCAGTTAGTGGCATTGTTTTTGCTACTAAATTTTAATAATATGCAAGAATAATTTAAAACTTACTTTTAAGACAAATTTTGCCAATTTATTATCCTACTAATATATTTTTTTTTTATACTTTTAGATTATATGTACCTATGTTTAGTTACTTCAGCAATAAAGGCTTAAATAAAATAAATAAAAAAATATTATAAACGTGAAAGTTTGTGTGGATGGATGTTTGTTACTCTTTCACGTAAAAACTACTTAATGGATTTTAATAAAATTTGGTAAGGAGTTAGCTGACACCTTAGATTAACACATAGGCTACTTTTTATCCCGGTAATCCCACGGGAACGGGACCTACGCGGGTAAAACCGCGGGACAAATAAAGCAAAAAAAAAATGACGTCACATATTATTAGACTTGACGTTCAATTGCTACAACTTATAAAATCACTTTAGCTGTTTTAAAAAAATAAAAAAAAAAACATTCCACGACTTTCACACAACGCTACCTAGTCCCAAACTAAGCATAATGATTTTATTATATAATATAAAACATATAGCTTTTCCGCAGTCGGGTAAAAAGAGTCAGAAGTAACAAGTTATCTACACCCATCTCTTTCTAACCTAAAAAGAAACGAAATCATGAGGACACTTAGTAAGTTAATATTTCCTTGAACTTGTCACGGGTTAAAAATTGTTGCGATTACGGAACTTTTTTGAATGCCTTGACTTTTTCGGAGGCAAATGAGAGGAAAATTAACTTCGCTGAGTTTTGACTGAGTGATTTATGATTTTGGAGCACTGGGGTGGCGGAAAAAGGACCACTGTGCGGCCTCGTGATGTTATCATTAAATCAAAGGTTTTTAGCCCACTGTGGGAGAAAAGGGAAAGTTATTATAAGCTTATCTCTGAAAATATGACGAGCGGAGGTCTTTTTGTGCAGGTTAAGATTTGGTGTATAGTAACGCAGATTAGTAATATGTTTAGAATAGCGCTTTTCTGTGTATTTCAGTAACTAGGCGGCGCTAAAGCTGCTGCAGTGTTTATTTTTCTGATGAAATACGGTTTTTGTAACATATATCCTTGTATGGCCAATTACTAGGGCTTAACATGAGGTTGTAAGTTGAATTCCTGGGTAGGGCGAAGTGTTGTTTAATTTTCTCATCTGGAATTACTCAACACGGGTTCTAGATTTAAGCCCCGTATTCATGGTAAACATTTGTTGAGCAACAAAGTTGAATCAACGTGTTGCGGTGTTTACGCTCGATGAGCGTAAAGACCGCAACATATCGAGCGAGAGCTGTTATCAACTCTGCAACACACAGTGTTTAGGGCTTTATGGTAATTTTTGAAATCTTGGTTTGTGGTAAAATACTCGATAATTTCTTTGTTACAAGTTAGACTGGGTTACTAAAACCTGCAGGCCTAGCCATATTACTAATTCTATTTCTATTCTAATTCTTTTATATAAAGAAATGGCGTATATGGAATCAGCTGTTTGTCAACTGTCAAGTGTATTTAATTTTCAGCCATATTACAAATTCTACTCTTTAACACTTGACAGTTGACAAACAGCTGATTCCATATACGCCATTTTCTTTCTATTGTCGCCTTATCGATTACGATAATAGAAATAGAATTTGTAATATGGTTAGGCCTGCTGATTATCGAAATTGTATATATGGAGTATCACGTTTAACTGACGCTTCACGTTTGTCAGACTTGCGAAACTCCGACTATCCAAAGATATACAAACGACAGTCATGACTAGCAGTTTAACGTGCTTGCCGAGGCACGGAGGGGTCTTGGTATCACCCATCTACTCACTGAAGTCGACAACCTTTAATCGACCTGTTAAGGCCATATAAATAAAAGATGGTAACTTCTAGTGGACTGTATATTATAAATTAAGTAGTATGGCTTCACAATAGTGCAACACGAACCGACAAGCACTTGTACGCGAGAGCCGAGCGTGCGTTCTTCACGCGAAAGCCGAAACTGACATTCAGAACTCCAAGATGAACGCGCGCTCGGCTTTTGCGTACAAGTGCTTGTAGGTTCGTTCGTAAGTAGAGCCGAGCGTGCGTTCTTCACGCGAAAGCCGAAACTGACATTCAGAACTCCAAGAAGAACGCACGCTCAGCTTTTGCGTATACAAGTGCTTGTAGGTTCGTTCGTAAGTAGAGCCGAGCGTGCGTTCTTCACGCGAAAGCCGAAACTGACATTCAGAACCCCAAGAAGAACGCACGCTCGCCTCTTGCGTACAAGTGCTTGTAGGTTCGTGTTACTACATTGCACTATTGTGAAACCATACTACTTAATTTATAATATACAGTCCACTAGAAGTTACCATCTTTTATTTATATGGCCTTAACACGACCAGTGTGGCTATTAAGCCGTAAGCCCTTCTTCTCCTCTCAAAAACACAACTCTTTAGCATAACATTTTATTCACCTCCACAAAATAGGCAGTTACTTATTCAAAAAGTACTTAAAAGTACTTCTAAGCTAAATGTATGTGCAAATGTGTTGTATTACTAATCTATACGCCTAAAAACTTTAAGTACCCATCTACCTACCCTTGTTTGGAACTTCATTAGGAATATTCATAAAATAAGTTAGGGTAAGTTCAGACAGAAGACCCGCATGACGTGCGTTCACTTTGTTCAACTGTCTGTTAGGGGAGAGAATGCTAAATGACCTATATTCTTCAGGATATTAAAGCAGAACCCGTTTCTATAAGTATTTCTTTCAAAAACAAAACGATCTAGTCTTACAATAGTTGCTATGAGGTGTAAAATCTCACATGATATCGTGGTACAGACGCCAGCACATCAAGTTATCCCAATGTCTCAAATTTCTTTGATCGTTTTACAACTTTATAACAAACACAATAAGGTAACTTGATGTGCTGGCGTCTGTACATCATAGAACATAGAGAAGGGACTAAATGTTCCTTATCCAGCTATGAAGTAAATATTGGTAAGAATGTGTGAGAGAGATAAAACGAACGTGCGGTGCGGCCTATAGTTGTCTCTTTTGAGAATTCTTCCGAAATACATAGAAAAGAGACAGGTATTTGCCGCACAGTCCCTCTGTCTTTTTCTAGGGAGTGGTAAATTTTGTGCGTGTATTTCTCAATCCGTTCTCCTTGTATATGTGGCATAAGCCGCCATAAAATAATAAGAATGACAGTACGACATGGTACCCCAACCTCACGTAAAGTGGGTTGATACCACCTCACAGCCACTGCGCGTGTTCATAGGTCAAATTAAATAAATAAATATACAACAACTTTTCACACAACGCCATCTAGTCCCAGCTGTCAGCTAAGCAGAACTTGTGTTATGGTTACTAAACAACTGATACACTTATATACACTGACATACTTAAATATTCCTAAATACTTACATACGTTTTAATTCAGACACAGAACAAATGATCGTGCTCATCACACAAACATTTGCCCTAGGTGGGAATCGAACCCACGACCTACGGCAAGGCTGTCAAGGCCACTAACTACTATACTAACCAAGCCAGTCAACTGCGATAAGGGACTAATCTCACGCAAAATGTGTTTCACCGCCCTCGTGCGTGCTCATAGGTCAAATCAAATAGCGCGCGCTTAGCCAGTGTTCTGTAGCACATTTCCGAAAAATAACTGAACTGACTTTTGACGAAATCGAACGAATTCCTACAAAAACATTCAGCAATCGACAGGAAAGATGTTATTAATCAAGATACTGTTACTGTGTCGAACACTGGATGCTTTTATGTAAATAGCCAGTTCTGTGTAGGACAATGTTACTATCAGCAGTTTCATGTTAACTCCAACTAAGATGCTCGAAGGAATCGTTGTAACAAGCCATTCGCCTCTAAACGAGTTCCATGTATCTAACAAGGATTTGCCCTTTACTTTGTTCACGTGAAAGTAACATATATTTACTAAACGAACGAAAGAAACTTAACAGGGAAAGTAAGTATGGGCACTCGGTAAAAGCGTAGCAGTAAAATATTTTTTTTTTAATTGGTTAGGAATTCCGGGATTAGCATAATTATGAACAAACCAATAGCTTTTTATTTAATTCTAGTGCACAAACATAGTCGACATACGACCATTCTGCCAATGTCGGAAGCGAATGACAAGCCAGTGCGTGATCAGCGGAATACCTTGTTCATTAACTGAATCAAATGTAGAAAATTAGCGTGTATATATTTCTGAAAAACGGCTTAAAAAAGGAGTATGATAGACAAAGACTTAGTTATTAAATGTTCAAATATGCCAAACGCAAAATTGCGTATCTTAAATGTTCCAATTACATAACATAACATCACCTGTAATCCCTGAAGGGTTAGGCAGAGGTGAACTTCTAGAACATCGATATTTTGTCAGTTATGTTAAAGTCCTATGTAATTGGGGGCGATCATCGGGCACAAATTCAGACTCCGGGCTGCTACTGACAAATTCCAGCTGGAAAAACTCAATAACACCTATCCGGGGATTGAACCCGGGATCTTGTGCACATCAGTAGCGCTAGAGATTAAAGGAGTCTATAAATTAAGTTTAACATAAGGACAAAGATAATGAAAGATCTAAACGAAAGTTTAAAAAAGCTAACAAAATAGTTCATAATTTATTTATTTAAAAAAGAACCAACAGCTGGCAACATATAGTTAAAAAATAATATTTTTCTTTGGACCAAATAACATAACATTCGCAATACTTGTAGCTCCCTTTACAATAAAAAAAATCATCACAAATAAACTAAAGACCCTTTCCGAACTATATCAGCTAATGCACACACACCATTAAACCCCTAACAGACCTTTTAAAAACAAAACAAGAATAACAATAACAATAACAACAAACAAAGGCATCAAGCTAAAAGCCTCGGACACAAGTTCTGGCCACGTTCAGAATGTCAGCCAATAATCTTATAACGGTATGTTACAAGACGGTGGAGCTAAAATCTTCAGTATTAGAGTAATAACGTAATTTGAGTTTTTGCTGGACATAGGACTTTGGCGGATGACGAGCTCATTGTTGTTATTATTGTAGTTCAAAGGTTTAACCAATGACCCCATCCAAAGTGGAACCAGTGTTACAGGGGTTATCTATCCGTTATACAGATAACAGGTAAGTTAGTTCTATTATTAAGAAGAACAGATTATGTGCTTCAATCTAGTGTGAAAAAGATGTGGTGCGTGTGGGTGTGTGTGTGTGTGTCTCTGTGTGTCTTTCTCTCTCTCTGTGTCTGTGTATGTGCGTGTGTGTGTGTGTGTGTGTCTCTGTGTGTCATTCTCTCTCTCTGTGTGTGTATGTGTATGTGTGTGTGTGTGTGTGTGTGGGTGTGTGTGTGTGTGTGTGTGTGTGTGTTTGTGTATGTGTGTGTGGGTGTGAGAGAGAGAAAGAGAGGGAGAGAGAGAGAGATAGTGTGTGTGTGTGAGGTGATCATTGAAATTTCTATAACACACCCAAAAAACATGATTATATAGGATACGATATTTTTTTGTTTATCCAAACGTAAGTATTAAATTATATCACACTCATATTTGCCTGAACAGCGTACAACTAAGTATGAGAAGCAGTATGATACAGCATTAAGCAACTGTAAATTCATCTGTTACGTCATAAAAAAAACAATTTACAGCTTATAATACTGTAAAATAGTGTTACAAGGCCATCATATTTTAACTATAGGTCAGCTTTCAGACTACAACAAAAAACAAAACACGCGCAACAAAAACAACAAAACGTGTCCTTTTCACACTGAAGATCCGACGACGTCATTCCTCCTGTTATCCTCGTGATAAACAGAAATGCGTCGCTAAACGCATTTGTACACGACGCAGATAACGCGGCTAATGGAAAATGCGCACATTCGCGACTTCCCAGAGGCGTGACGTAATTACACGACAAGAGCTTCAAGTAAATTGATCTCGTATATCTTGAAGGCTCGGTTTCTCTTTTCGTACTTTGTTCAGGGGAAGCGTGTGACGATGATGTCGATGATAGGCGCCAACCGTTGTCGTTTATTTTTTTATTGATGCGTAATGCGTTGCTTTAAGGTTGTGACTTTTTGAACTCATAATGTTGTACTTTCCAAGTTTGTTTGTGAAAAAAAGTGTGTCGAATTCTTGTAATCTAAATGACGGACTAAAAATTAAAAATTTTAAAAACCCCCACCGCAAAAAAGTAAAACATTTAAAAAGTTAAAAATAACACTTTAGCCATGAAATTTTACTGCACGTCGAGGTACCGCTTAAGTAAGGAATGTTCCTAGTAGGTACTTGTAGGTATGTAGGTACTTATTTTAACGGTACCCCGACGTTACGTAAAATTTCATGGCTAAAGTGTTATTTTTAACTTTTTAAATGTTTTACTTTTTTGCGGTGGGGGTTTTTAAAATTTTTAATTTAATTTTTATTTTTAAATTTTTAAACGCATTAATTTTGTTTTATAGAGTATACAGTTATGATAATTTTTCAGTGCATTGTTTGTAGAGTCAAATGCTGGTTAAAACGAATCCAAACACGACATATCTGCTATTATTTCGTCAAGAGTCTACCTACTGGTGTGCTGGATAGCCTGGCTGCAGTATCAGCTCATCCAGTTGCCGTCAGTGCATTGTAGTTAGAATCAAATGCTGGTTGAAATGAATCCAAACACGACACATCTGCTATTATTTTGTCAATAGTCTACCTACTGGTGTGCTGGATAGCCTGGCTGCAGCATCAGCTCATCCTGTTGCCATCAGGGCATTGTGTGCAGAATCAAATGCTGGTTAAAATGAATCCAAACACGACATATCTGCTATTATTTTGTCAAGAGTCTAGCTACTGGTGTGCTGGATAGCCTGGCTGCAGCTTCAGCTCATCCTGTTGCCATCAGTGCATTGTGTGCAGAATCAAATGCTGGTTAAAATGAATCCAAACACGATATATCTGCTGTTATTTTCCCAAGAGTGTATTAGTCTGCTATATATCCTGGCTGCATCAGATCAAATACACCATAATGTTGCTTATTAATATAACACACACTGGTGTTTGAAATTTTAAGACACACATAATGTTTTTAAGTGAAGTTAATACCCATAGACGTCTATAATAGCAACGGCAGCTAATACAAAAGAGCTGATAACCTTGAAATGGCTGAACCGATTTTGATGAATTATGTCTAAGAACCATCGCAAGAAACCCGGCTTTCAAATAAAAAAAACCGCATCTAAATCGGTTCACCCGTTTGGGCGCTACGGTGCCACAGACAGACAGACAGACAGACAGACAGACAGACAGACAGACAGACACACACACATAGCGGTGAAACTTATAACACCCCTCTTTTTGCGTCGGGGGTTAAAAACTTAAATTTTGTCAAATACCCCATTCTTATATTAATAATCATGCTGCCATGCTGCTTCGTTTTTAACCCCCGACGCAAAAAGAGGGGTGTTATAAGTTTCACCGCTATGTGTGTGTGTCTGTCTGTCTGTCTGTCTGTCTGTCTGTCTGTCTGTCTGTCTGTCTGTCTGTCTGTCTGTCTGTCTGTGGCACCGTAGCGCCCAAACCGGTGAACCGATTTAGATGCGGTTTTTTTTATTTGAAAGCCGAGTTTCTTGCGATGGTTTTTAGGTTATCAGCTCTTTTGTGTTAGCTACCGTTGCTATATTAGACGTCTATGGGTATTAACTTTACTTACAAACATATGTGTGTCTTAAAATTTCAAAGACCATGTGTGTAATATTAATAAGCAACATTATGGTGTATTTGGTCTGATGCAGCCAGGATATGTAGCAGACTAATACACTCTTGGGAAAATAACAGCAGATATGTCGTATTTGGATTCATTTTAACCGGCATTTGATTCTGCACACAATGCACTGATGGCAACTGGATGAGCTGATGCTGCAGCCAGGCTATCCAGCACACCGGTAGGTAGACTCTTGACAAAATAATAGCAGATATGTCGTGTTTGAATTCATTTCAACCAGCATTTAATTCTGCACACAATGCCCTGATGGCAACAGAATGAGCTGATGATGCAGCCAGGCCATCCAGCACACCAGTAGGTAGACTCTTGACAAAATATTAGCAGATATGTCGTGTTTGGATTCATTTCAACCAGTATTTGATTCTAAACACAATGCATTGATGGCAACAGGATGAGCTGATGCTGCAGCCAGGCTATCCAGCACACCAGTAGGTAGACTCTTGACAAAATAGTAGCAGTTATGTCGTGTTTGGATTCGTTTTAACCAGCATACGACTGTACATACAATGCACTGAAAAATTCTCATAACTGTAAACTCTATAAAACAAAACTAATGCGTTTAAAAAAATTAAAATAAAAAATTAAATTAAAAATTTAAAAAACCCCCACCGCAAAAAAGTAAAACATTTAAAAAGTTAAAAATAACACTTTAGCCATGAAATTTTACGTAACGTCGGGGTACCGTTTAAATAAGTACCTACCTACACACCTACAAGTACTAGGAACATTCCTTACTTAAGCGGTACCCCGACGTGAAGTCAAATTTCATGGCTAAAGTGTTATTTTTAACTTTTTAAATGTTTTACTTTTTTGCGGTGGGGGTTTTTTAAATTTTTAATTTTATGAACTGTTATTAATAAGCTCTGTTTAGTAACTTACTATACCTACTATCATGCTACCCAACCTTTTCACCACTGAAACTCCGAACCCAAAGGCGAACGTTAAATTTTATCCCACATTGAAACTTGTTAGAAGACGTGTAAAACCACCCGAGCATTATACACTAAACAGTGGCAATTATTTCAACAGTTATTTTCCATTTCCCGGACTGCTAACGACCGAGTGCATTATGCTAAAGTTTCTAACTTTCAGATTCATTTAGACAGTTGGTTTTTATTAGACCTAAAGACTATGGAATGAGGATGCCTGTTTTAGTCTGGGAGTATTTTTTTTTTGTTTTGAAACCACGGGACAGATTTATTTGATGTGGTTTTTGGAATGTTTTTAGACTTGTGTGTTGCTATTTTCCAGTTTAATGTAATTGATGCGGAAAAATCTCCAGAAATTTAAACGGTGAGGGTTAATGTTGAACTCTTAGGTTGTGTGTCAATAAATAAATATTCCACAAATTTCAAACAACGCCATTTAATCCAAAACTAAGCGGAGCTTGTGCTATGAGTTCTAAATGACTGCTAAACATACTTATGTTTCTAAATTAAGGAGTTTCTTGCCCATTCTTCTCCATACAAAACTACCTTTTGGAAGGGGCAACAAGGATCATTTTCTTATTTCTTTTACTTTTCAGTATGACGTTCAAAAGTGCCTTTTAAACGTAAATAAATGATTTGACTTTGACTTAAATACCAAAAGGTCAGTAATGTCAGTCACTGCTATCTCTGCTGCGGTACTTGCGAGGGTCAGTCAAGGTAGTAAGCCACGTAACTAATATTTTACTTATACTTACCCCGATGTGTCAAATTTTCCCAATTGAATATGAACCTTATTCTGTTTGACATAAAGTTGAAAAACGATCAAATAAATTTGACACATTGGGGTAACTTGACGTGCTGGCGACGCTGGCGTCTACATTATCTCATCCTGATTAATAAACCATATGAAGCGAAATTCTTCACACCTAGTCACAGCACTTCAATAAAATATTTTTGCATATTATACTCCATTTTTCGAGTGTCCATTTTATTTTATCATCGCTACCAGTTATTTCAGACCCGTTTTTCAGTCACAGTAAAAAGTTTTGTCAACAAAAAGAATTTAACAACTCAAAAAATATTTTACTGTAGAAATGCACGTACAGGTAGAAACTGAAACATTGTTGGTGTGAAGCACCTGAATATATATTTTTTGTGGTCCTTTAATTTTTTAAAATGGTTTTTTTTTTGTTGAGTGTTACAATAATTGGAATAATTAACTTATCAATTATTTAAAATACTGTAGGTAGCTATGTAACGTGTACATCAATGATTACAATTTAATTTGAGAAATGAATGGGTTTGAAGAAGTGAATGGCGCCATACCTGGCGTTGTGACCAGCCAGTCGATGTCCGAAAAGGCACGACTGGCTGTTCACAGGTGTGCTGGTGCCTACACTAACGTATGGAAGTGAATGTTGGGCGTGGCAAAAGAGACATGAAAGTAGAGTTAATGCTGTAGAAATTCGTTCCTTGCGAAGTATGTGTGGTGTAACAATGAATGACAGATTGAGGAATGATGTGATAAAGCAACGTTGTGGTTTAAAAGAAGATGTAGTAACAAAAATTGAAAAGAGTATGCTTAGATGGTTTGGTCACGTTGAAAGGATGGATGAAAGGCGACTAACGAAAGGTACAAGGCAGATGTAAGTGGGAACGCCGGGAGGGGAACACCCTAGAAGGACATAATAAACCCTATTGGTGAGGTTCTTCAGAAAGGTAAGGTGCGTAGTACTCGCAACCGGCGTGTGTGTATGACAACATGTATGAATGTAAACGAAGCAAAAGAAGTATGTAAGAATCGTAGCATATGGCGCTCTGTAGTTTCTGCCTACCCCCATGGGAAAAAGGCATGAGTTTATGTATGTGTTTGTATGTGTAATTTGAGAAATATTTTATTAGGAGCATAATATAACATGACGCCAATAATCCTCGAGTGGTTAGACGTATGTGTATGTATATAATAGTACACTTAAATTTTGCCAGTTAAGTTGAAGTCACATGTAGTAAGAGGTGACTGGGGCAAGCCCATTGACATCAAACGGCCGAGAATTTCTAAGTTTCAGATGGAAAAATAAAAACGAAAGTAAGTTGTTTTAGGAGCATTAAAATTGGTAACCAACTGCAGTCGAAACCATAAACGGTAGACTGATAGAAAATGTCTAAAGCATTAAGTCAGTTTTTGTACAGTGTTTTTACTTGTGCATACAGTTTTAATAAATAAATAATATTTTGACAAACAAAACTAAAATATACCATTACATTATCTCACCTCGTTATCACCAAACTATTCCCCCGCTTAGATGCAACCTTGCCCGTACAAGGTTTCCGCTCACCCTTTGCGGAAACGCCATCAAAATACGGTCCTCCCGTCCATAAGTCCAGAACTATAGAGAGACTATAGACAGCTTACCCTATAAACTGTGGAAGGGCAAGAAAAACGAACATAATCTGTTGTCACATAAACTCCCCGGGACAGAACTATTACGTCCCCATTTTAGTAATGGTGGATTTTCCCGCGCTCGCGTCCCTCAGCCATGGGAGTAGGGTTGTCAAACGCTAGATATCCACAATACAAATTGTTGTAGCAGAGAGTATTAGATGACAAAACGATGTAACAATGATATTCATAGTCATAGTAGTCATAGTATTTTATTGGTAAGGGATTCTTACAAGTCAATATACATATACTGATTAAATATTTCGCTTATAAACAATTATACAAAGACAAACAAAAACACAACTATACAAAGTCTATGTCATTAAAAGTCATGCAAACAATGTCTTTCTTAAAATTTGGGTGTACTATACTGCAGCTCTACCAAACCCTTTGGGGAATACATGGGTGAGAGTATGGTATGCTTAATTTTGCAAAATATTGATGTTAGATACTCGTGTAGTGCAACAGGACTTTAAAACAATACTAAGTAATCAAAACATCATCACAACGCCTTCATTTTAAACAAATAAATATTTCTTTATTATTTCCTCTATTTACTTTACTATAAAAAAAAAAACAAACAAAAACAAACGAAAAAACGATCATTTATTTTATTATTATTAACAAAATACTTCACAATAATTAGCTGTTAATATAATATTATTTGTTGGATGGCCTAACTTCTAAGAGCGCCAAAAAGTTTCAATGTATGAAATGGCCTTCTTTCACTATCTGTCAACTATTTGTATCCTAGCTGTAAGTTTTTTTTTTAAATAAAAAATATAGGACAAGGGATTTCATGAGTATACCTAACTGGGGGCTGACATGTGTGCCAACCCTAGCAGGCCCACGCCTGCGTCATCCGTCGCATCACGGCTAATGTCCCAATTTATTATAATTTCACTGTAATTTACTTAGTGTTTGCTTATGGACTGTACTTAAGAGATCATTTGCTAAAGGTTGCTGTCAAACAATGGGTCACTGTTTTAGTCGTCTTAGCCTTTTTGCACATCAACCACAGTTCTGTAGGCTCTAGTAATTGATTAGGTAGAACTCCCTTCAGAATAGCGGTAATGTTCACTATCTATGTACTGACGACAGCACATCGAGTTACCCCAATGTGTCAAATTTTCCCAATTGAATATGAACCTTACTATGTTTGACATAAAGTTGAAAAATGATCAAAGAAATTTGACACATTGGGGTAACTTGACGTGCTGGCGTCTGTACAGAGGCCAGCACATCAATTTACCCCGATGTATCAAATTTCTTTGTTTTTTTTAACAAACAAAATAAGGTTCATGTTCAATTAAGAAAATTTGACAGTTTGGGGTAGCTTGGTGTGCTGGCGTCTGTACTATAGCTATACTAATATTATTACAGAGGAAAGGTTGGTTTGTTTGTAGCGATGAACTCAAAAACTACTAAACTGATTTTAAAAATTCTTTCACCATCAAAAAGCTATATTATCACCGAGTAATAAAGGCAATATTTATTTCCAAAACTACGAAGATCTTGGAAGAAATGTCAAAGTTCATAGGAGATTCACGCGGATGAAGTCGTTAGCAAATTGCTAGTTTGTAAATCTTGTAAAGGTTAAAATGCACTTGCTGAGGTCGGTTTGTAGATGGATGAGCACACGTTACTTACAAAGATCACTGTGCTTCAGAGAACAGTTCAAAACAACTGTTTATCATAACAGTTGTTTTGAACTGTTCTTTGGCAGTCCTTGCCTGGAATTACCATAAGCATGAAAATCGAACGACCAGTCTTTCCTAGGAAAATCCTAGAATTGGTTTTTGGAGGTCTGATAGGCTACTAGGATACTCATTTTTAGCTGCATCTGGCTTGACTGGAACATGGTTAAGAATAGGCTAGACAGATGAACATTGTTGATATAAGATTGAAAATTGAAGCAAACCGTTTTACAGACCGATCAATCGATGTCAGCTTCTATTCTATAGTCTTATGGATGGCATTGTAAGCAAAAACGTTAAAACAAAACAAATTTTTAAGTGCTGCTACCATTTGTACCAATACGTACGTAAAAAAGGTTTGTATAAATGTCTAATCTTATTTCAAATCGGGTCTAATAAACAAATGAATAAGTCCCAAACTAAACTGAGCTTGTACTATGAGTACAAGAAAACCGATAAACATACCTAAATAATGAAATTCTAAATACATGGACAGGACAAAATGATCATGCTCTTAACCCTTGACTTGGGTAGGAATCCAACCCATGACCTCCAGCAAAGCAGTTATGGACACTAACCCAACAGGCTATAATTCTAGACACCAACTACAGACCCAAATCTACAACTATGATATTCTAATGTTAGTCTTTTTCTATTTTCATGCAGCGTATAAATCATACGCGCCAGTTACAAGCACTGTCACCTTTTTAAGGATATCACTAAATAAGGTCAGTGCATGGCTTTATGTCCTCAAGGCATACTTCTCTCAACAATTCCACTCTTGAATTTCGACAACAGACAGGCTGATTCGTTTGTCAAGTAAGCGTTAGGTTTTATTTTTTTCCATTCTCTGATTGGATGAAGTGATCATCGAGATATTTTTAATGGCAGTCGCAGTTGATACCATTATAACAACTTAACATCACAGACATAACATCTCACTTGTATTTATCGAAAGGTTAGGCAGATTAGTACCTACCTACAGTACACCAAAACCTGGGTCATTTATCATCGCCATTAAATAATATTACAAAAAAGTATTATCCTAATAAGTTTTTTTACTTTTTTTATTTATTTATTTAAGCAAAATACAATTTAATATTAACAAACAATTAAAGTTTTGGAACATAGCTTACAACGTTTAATTAATATGCATCAACAATAATAAAGGACAATTTTTTTGTGATTGGTTTTGATACTTGATTATCTATCAAGTATCAAAACCAATCACAAAAAAGTAGTCCTTTAATTTCATCTGTATAAATATCTACTTAAAGTAAATGCCAAATGATTACTATAAAATTAAAATTCAGTTTAATACTACTTGGTACTTGCGTTATGTAGGTGTATTATACGTCACGTCTGTCTATCCCACTGGAGACAAAATAATTTTTGATAAACAAGACGTCCAAAAAACTAAGGACATCCAATAGATGAAAGAAAACAGAGCCGAAAGTGGAATGAAAACGTGAGTAGGAATTATTATCCTTACACACCCTTATTTCACTTGACGTCAGTGAAATTAAACGCTCGCTTTTCCTCGTGGTATGGGCAGAATTATAAGCAGTAACAGACCTGGGGCGAGGACCACTTAGCTTTATTTGGAAAGTTTTGGTGTAACGTAAGTTTCTTTTGTTGTTGTACGTCACGGAAGTAACATTAAACTTGAACTAACTTGACTCGTTAGGACTGCAATAGTTTTGCCTAGTGTGTTGCGCTTGACGAGGTTAAAAAAATTGATTTACCTTTTCAAGTAGCCGCGTACCGTAGTAACAATTGACCCATCTCTTACTGTTCTGCTGATGATCTTAAAGTTTCAATGGTTGAGATAATGGTGAACTATGTAGGTGACCTTAAGTCTGTAAATTATACATTCTGCAGAACGCGATGAGCTACGCAGTTTTTTTTAAGAAACGTTGACCCTTCTACCAATTTCTCCAGTATTGTAGATGAGTTTACAAAACCTTGGAAGTCACACAAACAACCAGACTTGCGGTGCGATTCAGTTAAAATCACCGCGTGACAATATTGGTGAAGTAAAGGTGAATTTAACTCTATACTAAAGCTAAGCATTGACAGTTGACTATACTTCCGTTTTTACGAGGAGACTTTTACTGACTCGACCGGCTGCACGCTACACAGATATAATAATTATTATTAAAAATGATTAAATAATAACAAGTCATATGATAGAAGTATGCAGTGCAGTAACCAATCGCTCAGCCACTACGCCAATTATGCGATTGTATATTATTAACTATTTCGTTTTACGCTAAGAGACAGAGATCATAACATCTCTTAAAAATAACTCACGAACTATTTCCCACCACCAAACGAAAAGACTTAGAGAAGATCATTTAATTTACATCTGTGCTGCCTGTGTGGTAAAGATCCAGTTCTTCTATATACATATAATAAGACTGTAAAAAAACTGTGTCTGTACATTGAATATATTTAAAAAATAATAATTGAGGGGGGGTTAGAAACAGTAATAGAGCACGAATCCAAAAAAAAAAGTCTGTCTGTTTGTCTGTTTGTCTGTTTGTCTGTTTGTTTGCACACGCTAATCTTCGGAACTACTGGACGGATTTGAATGTTTTTTTTTTTGTTGTATAGATATTAAGTCTGGTCAACACATAGGCTATAATTTATCTTGGAAACTGGAACACCTGATGCAGAACCGCAACAGACCAGCTAAACTATAGGCGATACAAAAATGGCCCCATAGCAAAAACTGTTCCACGTGACGAGCATTTTCTGCTGAGAGAATAAATTTGAAGATCCGGAACACCTGATGCAGAACCGCAACAGACCAGCTAAACTATAGGAGATACAAAAATGGTACCATAGCAAAAATTGTTCCACGTGATGAGCATTTTCTGCTGAGAGAATAAATTTGAAGATCCGGAACACCTGATGCAGAACCGCAACAGACCATCTAAACTATAGGAGATACAAAAATGGTACCATAGCAAAAATTGTTCCACGTTGAGAGCATTTTCTGCTGAGAGAATAAATTTGAAGATCTGGAACACCTGATGTGGAACTTCAAGAGCCCAGCTACACTATAACATATATTGGAATGACGTCTTAGCAAGAGTTGTTCAGCCTTATGAGCACTCGCTGTTGACGTATAAAAATCGAAGATCTGGAACACCTGTTGTGGAACTCCAAGAGCCCAGCTACACCATAACTCAAATAGGAATGACGTCTTAGCAAAAGTTGTTCGGTCTGATAGGCATTTCCTGTTGACTTATAAAAATCGAAGATCAGAAACATTTGATATAGAAATTAAAACTATCACTAATTTCATTGCATAATTATAAAATAACATAAGTAGGAGGTACTACGCGGTGAAGGCGGGAACAGTTCAGGACTAATTTTCGATGACGATGGTATATCGTTGAAAATTAGACTCTACTGGCTAAAACTCCCATTTTTTTATCGTATGCCTTCGGGCTTATGTTATTTGAGTGTTTAATTTCCTTTTCCATTTAACTTCGTTACACGGTAGCTTACCCGGTAACGCAGTGGAGCAGCCACTTAGATTTTAATTGATCAGGTATCATCACAATAAAACTATAACCATGCCTAGAAAGAGGTCAAATTTTTCCCAATGTTCCAAAGGTGCTAAATGATTAAAGACCATAAGATCCCAACAATCTACTGAAGAGCGTTAGGAGAGACTTGATGCTGTTCGAGAACATGAGGCTACAACTCGCTCCGTGGAAACTTCTTGGGATCGCGAAGCACGCCTGCATTCTCAGCGTATTTACGCATCTACATCCAGGTCTCTAGAGACCAGTGAAGAATATGTGCGCGACTGACCGCTGATCGTGAACATCATGCACTGTCTCGCGAGTTGGAGACGTTCACGGAAAAAGCATGACGCTTGAGTTTTTAGCGTATATACGCATCGACTCTAGAGATATGTGGGGGAAGGAGATGCGCGACTGACCGCTGATCGTAAACGTCACGCAACATATTATAGGCTATAATTTATTTTGGAAAATGGAACACCTAAAGTAAAAGAGATATAAAAATGGTGCCATTGCAAAAACTATTCCACGTGAAGAGTGTTTTCTGCTGTGAGACTAAATTTGAAGATCTGGAGCACCTGTAGGGGAACTCCAAAGCCCAGAGACAATATAACATATACATAATAGAAATGGCGTCTTAGCAAAAGTTTTTAAGTCTGATGGCAATTCCTGTTGACCAACAAAAACAAAAAATCTGGAACATCTTGAATCTTCTCGCGCATCCCATTGATTTCCTGTCCCCGGGCTTATAGAATTCGACATCAGATGTTTCAGATCTTCGATTTTGACGACCCCGTTGTCGCTGGCATAAGCAACAGGATCCGCGTACGAAGTCGCGGGCAGAAGCTAGTATCAAATAAGAATAAAACTCGTTACCTTTCAAATCTTTTTACCGACGTATTGAATCTCATATCTTGATCCTAGCTAGTTATACATAGGCATCGATATCCGTGGGTTTGCCATACGGCCTCCGACAACCATATATATTTCACACTAAATAAAACCCGAACGTCTTTTTGGGTAGATTCAGACATTACGTTTTGGGCCAAAAGATCAGCGATATTTTAAAGAAAAAATATAATTTTGCCAACCTGTTAATATCCCACTAAAGGGCTTTTTTACTCAGAGAAAATACGCACAAAAAGTCAACAAAGTCTCAATGAATTGCGTCTTTTATAACGTGTCTTGTCTGTGTTTTATAAGTCACAATCAATTGTGACTTTTATAACTTAGCTGTATTCCCAAGATGAAGTTTTTTTATATAATTTGAACAAATATTTAACTATTGGTAACACTCATTGAGTTAGATGAGGTAAAATATAAGTACCTAGTTTGAGTAAGTAGATATAAATAAATAAAACAAAATAATAGTAAATAATCTTCCTTACCTACTCGTAGTATTATTATGTTGTTGTGACCTTACCGGGTTCCATGTTGAAACTAACATTAACCTGTAACAACTAAGTATAACACATGAATGTAATAGAGAGTTTGAGATTTGATATTTTTATAAGTAAAGCTCATCATTATCATTCCAGCCGAAAGACGTCCGCTGCTGGACATCCATCCATCCAGTGAATCCCGCGACCCACATTTAATTAAAGGCAATCTAAACCACTACAATTAACAATTTAAATGAACAAGATGAAGGTAGTTTTGATGAGTAATATAAGCATAAATAAAAGTAACTTTAAATAAAATAATCCGCCATTTCCCTGGCCACACCACGCAAGCAGCCCGCGTGCATGGAAGTGGCAATCCGGCCACTCCCGAGGGACTGGTCCAGTCCACGACACGCTAAACGGCACAGATTTAAGACCCTTAACCTTCAAAAGCTCTTCATAAGTTAGGCAGATAAAACGTACTTAAGTACCGAATTCGGATTTGAGTTTCACAGTATGTATTCTGAAAAAAGAAAATGCATAGACGCTATCTGTGCATTTTCTTCTTTAAAACGGGAAACAAACAGGAATATAATGTAAATGTGTTTAAGTTTACTTAAAAATACAGATAGGTAATTAGGTAAATAAATATTCCACAACTTTTCACACAACGCCATTTAGTCCCAAGTTAAGCTTGAGAGCTTGTGTTATGGGTACTAAACAGCTGATAAACATACTTATATATTTCTAAATACATACATATTATAGATAAATTACACCCAGATAAAATAAGTTTAACTTAATTTTGTTTAAAACCAGGGATTTCGTAGCTGCACGCAAGATCGTAGCACGGCTACGGCGTAGCAATGGTGCACCCCGAAATAAATTAATTTAATAATAAAATTACACTCATTGAAAGACTTTCAATCAAAGAATTTGAACTAAATGGTGTATTAATGGTTGTAATTATTGAGCTTTGGTGAACACAATATTTATTTACGAACCTAATTTTGAGCTACAATTCGCAAAAAAAATGGATTTTCCATCCCACTTAGTAGTCGTGTAATCTACTATTATCTAATCTAATATTATAAAGAGGTTAAGTTTGTGGTATTGTAGGAGGTAATCTTTGGATCTACTAGGACTGATTTTTTTTTTTAACCTATAGAATGGAACATGATTTGTGAGTGCCATAGACTATATTTTAATTTCAAAACTAGAAGAGAGTGCAGTGGATGTTAAAGTACGGAATGCAAGCGAATGAAGTCGCCAGCAAAGTGTTAGCTTATGACACAGGTATTAACTATTTATTTAAACTCTCACTCATCAGGTTTAATTTTACTCCAATGTCACAAAACGAGCACGAGCACAGAGTATTACATAAATTTAAAATTAATCATACAATAAAACGCCTATGATGGCTTCAATTTCAATAGGTAACATCGTAACAAAATTATTACTGACAAGGCAGTTTAATACAGGTCACAAAATGTGTGGTACTTTCTGGACGCGCCACAATCGAATTTTGTATCGGGGTTAATTAGAATAAATGTACACAATATGTTCATTATTGTACTAAATAAAATAAAAAAAGTACTTGAAAGATTTATATTACACACATCAAAAGTGTCTAGGGATCAACATATATTTTTGCAATAACTTTTCTCCTGATTGATATTAATTAAAATTTTCTTTAAGGATTCATCAAATAAAGTGTTTTCGTTTGTCACAGTAACGATAAACCAAGTCACCTTTGCATTAATAAAGAAATTTGCCATTTTCCTAATAAAGGGATTTTTGACATTTGAACCACTAACATTAAAGTTTAAAAAAAAGACTGAAATAACAGTTTTCTTTAAAATTTTATTGGGTAACTTAAACAATTAATAATCCGTGTTTCTACCGCGAGCACTAACAACACAAGAACATCGGTTTGGCATACTCAAAATGAGTTCATCCAAATCACGCTGTGGAATGGCCGCCCATGTTCGTTGCAACAACAAAAAAAGGTCTTCTTGCGACTGGATACCCTCCATATTCGGCAGAGCTCTTCTCTGTAGCATATCCCATGCATGCTCAATTGGGTTCAAGTCTGGCGACTGAGCAGGCCAGGGCAGGACATTGATGTTAGCTGCGGCGAGAGTCTGTCTTACAACTCTTGCGGTGTGCGATCGTGCATTATCATGCATTAACTGAAATAAGGGACCGATTTGAACTTGTAGAGGAACGATGACGTCTGATACAATCGTCTCAGCATAAATTTGAGCGTTGAGGTTGCCTCTGATCCAAATCAACTCTTCTCTCTTCTTACGCCGATCCAAATACCCGCCCATACCGTGATGGTTCCACCACTATAAGGATGGACTTCCTGGCAGGATTTTAATCGCTGTTGGCGTCCAGGGGTTCTCCAGTGTCGTATACGTCTTGTATCCGGTCTCATACCAAAACGAGACTCATCAGAAAAGCACACGAAACGCCATTGTTCTTCTGCCCAATTTCTGTGTTCAAGAGCCCATTGATATCGAATCCTACGATTGTGCATTGCTATAGGTGGTACCCGTAGCGGTCTTCGGGAATGAAGGTTCACTTCATGCAAGCGGTTTCTGACTGTTTGGTCGCTAATTAAGTTCCCTGAAGAGTGATGAAGCCTCACGGCTAACATCATGGCGGTTATTGTTGGAGCTCTTCGAGTTAAGATTTGAATGTATCGGTCTTGTCTCCGTGTGGTGCAGCGATACCGTCCTCCATGGCGCTCAGCCACGGTACCAGTGCTTCGGTAACGTGTCCAAAGTCGACTGATAACACTCTGACTTGTATTCAGAGCTAAAGCCACAGTACGTTGCCGGGAACCAGCTTCTATCATTCCCACGGCTCTGAGCATTTCTTCCCTGCTTAAATGACGTCGCCGCTCCATAATAACGTTGGTTTTAATCAGTAGTAGGGAAACAGTAGCACTAATAATGTCTTCAATGCGTTGTATGTTTTTATAGGGAAAATATTGACAGCTGATTTTCATCTTTTACTCGAATTTGATTCACAGTTCCTGATTCAAATTATGAAATGCACCAAAAAGGATCCATATAAATTTATAAAATCATAAATTTATTACAAAGCCACATCTCAATCTCAAGAAATCCGCATAAAAATGCTTGATCCCTAGACACTTTTGATGTGTGTATATGTGGGTTGCTATTGAATAATCCAAATATTTCTGTAAATTTGTATTAATACATGCTACACAGACCTTATTGGTTATGTTCTTAGGAAAAGGTGTGTTTTTTTGCAACCAGTACAAGGTGTGCTTATAGGTTAGTGACCACTATAAATAAATGATAAATGATATTTAGGTATTTCTGTAAATAGGTTTTCACAAACACTTTTACACGTCTTTTTTTAACTAGTAGATAAGATCGGAGTTTCACTACCTGACTACTCTGAGAAGAAACGCCGAAAGAAACTCGAGGTTATAGTCTCTTTTAAAGTCCAGACATTATCTTGGTTAAATCATGTAAGATCCATGCAGATTAATGTCTGAGATGGTCTTTTGAGAAAAGAACCACACAGAATGAAGGGACCAGATCAGTCAGTGCAAGCATTTGTCAGTAATCCTGAGCTCAACTCGTAACTTGAGGAGCTCCACGTGTAATATATGTATAACAATAAATAAATACTAATATTTTTTTATTGTTAATAAAAATGTAACATCTATCATTTACATGTTACTGAACCCCACATTAGGATACCCTGTCTCGTGAGATTCAGCCTGTTTTGTCTAAAACAGGATACACTACAATACCAAAAATTAAAAAAGTAAAACATTATAAAAATTTATGGAGCGGTTTTTGTTAAGTAGATTAATTTTTGTGAGTGAGTGAGTGTGTGAGTGAGTGTATGTGTGTGTGTTCCATTCAAAGTTAAGTTTGGCATCACAGTCAAATCAAGGAATTAAATTATTTAAATAATTCAAATAAATCAAATTACAATACTAGCTATGCTTATGATTTTTGAGAATCAATAATAAAATACGCAGATTATTATTTTTAAAATTTCCGTCAGATCATAAGTCATTTATTCAAACTAGGCTGAGGATCAGCACTTTTTGAACGTCAATATTACAATATTACTTAAGACAGTCCCCCAAAAAACGAGACCTCCGCCTTTTCGTTAGCGAGGCTCTTCAATTCACACGTATAAAGCGACATAATCGTGGGCACAGAAAAAGATCAAGTGTAAATTAAGTTGATCATAATTATGTATTAATGAATTAAATCTTTAAGAAAATAATATTACACGCTAATAAACTAAGAGGTCACATTCTCTCGAGGCAATTCATACGAAAATTAAACATAATTTCAAGCTACTGACAATAATTAAGACACAAATTCATTTTGTTAGTCAAATGATTCGCCTGAAATTGCACCCCAATCCTATCATAGCAATATTATTTTGGTTTCCAATGAAATTAAACCCAACTATTCAAATATAGAGTATCTAATGATGCTACCATAACACTAAATGGACCTATTTGTCCTTTCCCAGTTCATTTAGTTTGAAAACAATCAAATCTCGCTACATTGAATATCCTTAATTCTACATCATAACCACTAAACAGGTTGGTACAAAAGTTCTGCTAAGAATAGGAAAAACACACACGCACACGTAGATTTATTCTCATACAAAAAAAAAACTTTATTTCTGAGTAGCATCATCCATGTGATAATGATGGGTTAGTAAACAAATAAGAGAAAAACTTAAACCTATGTTAGTACACACTTAATATTTTTTTAAAACAAGGTTGTTGTCCATGACACATCTATGAAAAACATCACCCTTTAAAGGAGAATCGTATCTCCCTGCTATGATATTTAGGATGGAGTTTTAGCTAGACCGCACTCAGCAGAGCAATGATGCAGATTTCTGTCTGACGATGGCGTGGAAGCCATCTACGTGTGCCTCTACAAACATACTTGATGCACTGCAGAAACGGGGAAGACCCATCAACAGCAGACGGAATTTGCTCGGAACAGTTCTTTAATCTTCTTCTTATCGTGTGTTTAGTTTCAAAGTAATTCATCTGTACTATAACATAGGTAAAAAGTACATAAAGTTATGTCCCTAAAAGCGGTGATAGTCTAGTGGGGAGACCGACGGATTGCCAAATCATAGATCTAGCGTTCGAATCCAAGGCATGCACCTCTGACTTTTCGGATTAATAAATAAATAAATAAATATTCCACAACTTTTCACACAACGCCATTTAGTCCCAAGTTAAGCTTGAGAGCTTGTGTTATGTGTACTAAACAGCTGATAAACATACTTATATATTTCTAAATACATACATATTATAGATAAATTACACCCAGACACAGAACAAATGATCATGCTCATCACACAAACATTTGTCCTTGGTGGGAATCGAACCCACGACCTCCGGCATAGCAGTCAGGGTCATTAACTACTAGACCAACAGGCCAGTCAAATTCATATTCATAGTCGGATTCATGTGCGTATTGTATAATATCACTTGCTTCAAAAACGGTGAAGGTGTACATCGTGAGGAAACCAGCATGCCTGAGAGATATTCTCTCGAAGGCATGTGATGCCAAGTTAGAGGTCCATGGGCGGTATTAAAACTCTGGCACCAGATTAGTCTTTAACCACACGATAAGAGGCCGCCCATTGTAACAACTTATGTAGCCCTTAAAGTTACAATTAGTAAGTTTTTATGGTGTACAGTCAGTGAGCTATATTGCCCGACCCATCTTCCCCTTATATTTTTTTCTAAGATGAACCAGCATGCGTAGCATGAACACATTGAACACCGAAGAAACGGCCTTTGTCTACAGACGAATCGGCAAAGTGACAGATTATATAGACAGGAACCTCAATCTTTCAAATTTCTTTCAATAAACCTGCCTGCGTAGCATGAACACTTAATTTCTTTTCTTCCGAGACACGACAAAGACCGTTTCTTCGGTGATCATGCTACGCGTGCAGGTAACGCAGCTCACTGACGGTAGAATAAAGAGTATTCTATTCAAAGAAGAAGTTAAGTCCCTGTCATAGCATTTCCCATTCAATTGTGTTTCTTTCTTTCTTTTACACATCTTCGCTTATCTTCATACGTACGTGCCTTTACTGTCAAACTTATACAGTAAAAACAGTTGTATTTCACACTGCAGCTGATACAATCAAATTACCCGCCATATAAAGTTTTTTTATTACCTTAGCAGTTTAGTATTCGCTTTAAGTTTGGTTATATCTTGTAAACAGATGTGCATTTGTCCATGCTATTTAATAAAAGACACTGAAATATATTTTAACATAGATATAAAAATTTGGGAGTTTGGTTTTTATTATTTGTTGCGGCAATAGATATCCACACACTGTGAAAAGTTCAACTGTCTACCTTCTACAGTTCTTGGAATACAGCCTACTGACAGACAGACAGACAGACAGATAGTCATCGTGGGATTAATAATAGAGTTACATTGGCAGCCATTTACATATTTTACTAGATTGACAAGTAAAAGTTTTTGTGAAATCAAAGAGATTTGACATACTATTGAAAGAAAGAAGAAAGAAAATATATTTATTTGGGACACGTACAGGAATTTAACAGTACAAAACTAAAACTAACATATTAAATAAAAATAAAACAAAAGACCTGTGCAAGGCCAAAAAGGCCCCTATCTCAGCACGAAGCCACGATAGAACACGCAAATTAAATTATTAATTACCTACATAAATTGTAATCCCATATCTTAGTAACGCCATCTGGAATAATATAGCAATATTGGAACGGCAAGGAAGTGTACTAAACTAAACTCATAGACTTGTACCCGCTAGATTAGTATAGATGATTTGAAATTGCAAGGTATTTGTGCACACGACTGTACAGTAAAATAAACAATCAGAGAGAACTATTTCAGTAATTCTAATATTAATGAGGACTGTGGAGATTTATAGATGCTTAGAGATCCTGTACCCACTGTTTAATATTTTGAAGGATTAGACTACAATGTATAATTAAATTCTAGTTCTGAGCCGGATTGACCGCAGTAAGATATTATTTATGAAATCCTGCCAACACTTCAGCTAAAACAATGATAGATGGTTTGTAAATTATAGGGTTTATAGTCGCCTTTTGTGGAAACTAATAGGAATGGTTTATTTACTTCAATAAATATTCCACAACGTTCACACAACGGCATCTATTCCAAACATATCCAGAGTATGTGCTATGAGGGCTAGATCACTGATAAACATCCTTATATATTTCTAAATAGCTAAATTAGCTAATTACACCCAGACACAGAATATTATGAAAAAGTACACCACAAACTGCCTACTCATCTTTTCTCCTCCACTATCAAGTCCATCCAAAGGTTGTCTGTAAGAGATCGCTCTTAGCGATAAGGCCGCCCATTGTAACACCCTATGTACCCCTTAAAGTTATAATTTGTAAGTTTTTATGGTGTGCAATTAAGAGTTTTCTATTCTATTCTATTATATTAATGATCGTGATCATCACACAAACATTTGTCTTGAGTGGGAATCAAACCCCGGAATAGCAGTCAGGGCCACTTTACCAATAGGCCAACAGGCCATTCAAATTAACTTTGATACAATATTACGCTTACAAAACTTCAAAATTCTAAATTGTTGTTGTCAAATAATGGTGTGGTTCTATAGAAAGGTCAGGTGCGTAGAACGTAACATGTATGAATGTAAACGAAGCTAAAGAATTATGTACGAATCGTAGCATATGGTGCTCTGTAGTTTCTGCCTACCCTCATGGGAAAAAGGCGTGATATATGTATGTATTTTTTTTTGTTTACCACGACGGTGGCAAACAAGCTTACGGCCCGCCTGATGGTAAGCGGTTACCGTAGCCTATGGACACTTGCGACACCAGGGGCGCCACACGCGCGTTGCCGACCCTTTAAAAACGAACTGTATGTATGAATATCAACTTTACTTTTAATTCAGACTATGCATGGGAAAACAGCTGGTTCTTGAGGTTTAATGAATTAATCTTAGCAGTTTTCCATCAATTTGAAAAAGAAAAAGAATACTTATGTTTTATTTTTCATAATATATCTGACGGAATAATTATAATTTGACGTTCATATTCTGTTAATTACCGCATTGGTAAAGTTTTACAGATTGTGGTAGCTTTGATGTGCGGGCATCTGAGCCTTGGTACTATTTAATTCTTAGGGCATTGATTAACTGCGTAGTGTTTTCCTTTCAACTGTCAATAATCATCACAATGTCACGTGCCTTAAAATCCTGAATCATTCATCAACCAATGGAATTGACATTGTTAAATTCCCCTGGCACAGTATCTTAGTATTCATTGTAAGTAATCGTTGTACCATGGTGTGTACCAACATTTTTGTTCCGAACATTAAGAAAGAGCCATAAAATTTGTGAATAGCCGGCTCCCGGAGGCGTGATCGGAACACAGGCAGCAACGTTATGGGACTCATTACCAAGTTTATGTCACAGTGTAGATCCGTACAAAAGGGCCACAGTTTAAAATAAAGTAATACATTAATTTATTCAGGTAATTAAAAACCAGTTGCCATTCGTCCCAATACAATCACAATGTGTAAATAAATAATAAATGAAAATAATAATAATAATGAAAATAAAACACACCAACAGACAATGATTTATATATGTGCAACATGACATGACTCCACAGATTCAAATCGGCCTTTGTATTTTAAAAAAATATGTAAGACAATGGCTTGGAATTATTTATGCAAAATCGGGTACCTTGCCTTTGTCGTCATTCAAAGGAAGTACATTTTCATCTGGAATACTTATTTCAAGAAATGTCTACATTCTGCTGCAGCTGTTGATTGCTCAAAGACAAGTTTGTAGTTGTCTTCAACTTCAATAAGAATACAAGAGAAAAAACTTTAGTATTTTATTTACGTTTAGGTTCATTCAATAGCAGAATTCAAAAAAGTCAATCTACATTGGCTTTGGATTGGTTTAATGGAGAAAGGTAAAAGATTAAAATTACTGCACGGATTTTTATGCTGATTTAACCAACGGATAGAGTGGTTCTTGAGGAAGGTTTTAGTATATAATTTTCAAGCTAAATCCACATATTGGCGAAACCGCGGACATCAACTAGTTTACATATAAAAAAAATCGCTTCATTTAATTTAAACCTAGTTAAAATAAAAAATATGCCACAGCAAACAACTGAGCAGTAATATTAAAAAAAAATGTAACCAGTACTGATTTGTAACGATAGTATAAAATTATTACCTACCGTAGACTAATAAACTAAATCCTAAATTACAAAACATACGACATACTTTTACCAAGTTTCGTAAGAACTGGTCCTTCTGGTCTACGTCTATAAAGTATTTTTTACAATGATATTATCTCATTTTTCCCGTGAGTGTCATTCCCTGCCCGAAGTTACCATTATCGCGTTTTCTTAGCACTTACCTCCGTTTCATAAATATCGTTCTTTTGAAGAAGAGTAATTTTGTAAATATTTATTGTTATAGCGGATTTGTTGAAGCTACGTGTGAAGTAATCCATTGCGTAATCGTACGATTGCTTGTAAATAGTTAAGCTTTAGATTTTGTCTGTACTGTATTCTTCCAACGGTTGATGGGTAATTTTGATTTAAATTGTGCCTAAGATTATTGTAGTGTTCAAACATATCAGCCTGTTTTCCTTGATAGGCTAGGCAGAGGTGTACCTTCAATACAAATACTAAGACACCACAACAAATACACCAATCACTATTAACACTAAAATTTTGAGATGACGGCAAATAAAAATAAAAAAATACTAAGGTAAATAAATTGGGTTTAGGACAGGAGGACGATAAAAATTACATTAATACTAAAACTTCAAAAATAAAATAGAAAAGGACCAAGGACACCAACTACATTACATAATTTCAATTGGTGCCTTTGACATTAATCTAGTTTAGTCCCTTTTGCCCCGTCACGGATCACAGCCATGATTTGAATAATAAAGCAGCTTTATATAACTCAGCTTAAACTAAGCGCTGGAGCACCAAATTTAAGCTAACTACACCAATTAGAGCGAAGATGGTCATGCATAAAGATAAGATGACATGGGGTTTTAGATATGAGGTTATTACAATCATGTGTCGTAGATGCCTAGTAGCCTCACCTCTCTTGCATAAAGCTGTGAGTTGAATTCGGGGCTGGTATCAATGTGAGTTTTGAAGTTGTTTTTTGGACTTAATTGACTTTTGAGTAATAAATGACTGAATTCATTGACACTCTCATGTAATTGTACGGGTAGGTACAAGTATTTGCCTTGCAGTGGGATATTGTGAGCATATTGCTCGCAGAACGGATCGTCAATGAGGTTCCAAGGTTTGGAGACTGCTTACCAAAAAGTGTAACCTAATAAGAGCCACATTACGAAACTGGAAACGAGAAGAAAAAGACCGGAAGATATCTGATGATAATGACGTGATGGTATTCCTTAAGCCCTATGTCCAGTAGTAGATCCCTTTCGGATGATGACGTGGCACCTATATTAGTATAAAAATCCGCACGCTCCCCTGCAAGTTTATTTTCTAAACTATTATTGTTCTAATTATAAATGTGGCTTAAAACTAAATAAATTCGACATAATTACAGCTGTGATAATAAAAGATCTGAGTTGAAACAAATATGGAAAAAGTCTTAACAGATCGAAAAACCTATCAAGCATCATCATGACGTGTTTGCTTCACCTTATCAGAAACTTGATCCTTGTATCAAAGAAAGGTACACACAGACCGTATAAACAAAAGCTCCTTGTCACTTCACCTAGCAATCTCACCCATTCTCACGCTATAAAATTGTTAGAGTCAAACTGAACTCGAAAAGCCAAACCGCAATGGCCAGAATAATCCGAGATAGATTAGCGAGCTGCCAGCCTGGCTTGCCAAACTTCGGTGCCGACCCCGATTAATCCGGATAAAACCAGCTCTGAACCAGCCAAAACCGGTTACAGAGTCGAAAAGCCACTCTAATTATCTAATGTGTAGTGTGTAACTAGTTTTGTCTAACTATTACTGCAGCTGGACTTAATTTTAACTCGTGTTTAATATGCAGCGTCAACCGACGGTGCTTGGCATTTGAATAAGTAAAACTTAATTTAAACAAAACGTTATGCAAATATTATAAATTCAGTTGTGGTTTTACCAAATATTTTACACTTCGGCTTATGCGAGTATAGTAGTAATGAAGAAGTATAATAATACGGACTCATAGGTGTAACAAATTATTATTTTTATTACTACTTTTTGTGCCGCTTGCCATCTATTGCATGGGACTTAAACATAACTGGCAAAATGTGAGGGTACTACTGTAGGTTCACTTCTGCCTAACTATTTGAAGGTGCACGAGGTTGTTGTTCAAATCGGGGCAAGTACCAATGTGACTTTTTCAATTAATATGTGCTTTCTAAGTTTATCTTAGACATCATTGACATCGGTGAAGGAAAACATCGTGAGGAAACCTGGACTTATCTATACATATACATATAATAAATCTGTAAAATTTCTGTACATTGAAAATATCAAAAAAATAAATAGCAGGGGGTGTTACTAGACCGACACCGAACCCAAAAATATGATTAAAAAAATTTTTGTCTGTCTGTCTGTCTGTCTGTCTGTCTGTCTGTCTGTCTGTCTGTCTGTCTGTCTGTCTGTCTGTCTGTCTGTCTGTCTGTATGTTCAGGTATCACGCAAAAACTACCGGTTCGATTACGATGAAACTTGGTGTACATATTCTTTAATATCCTGGGCACAACACTGGGTACTTTTTATCCCGGAAAAGTATACTGAATAAAAAACAAACTAAATTTTGCGGTTCGATCCCTAGACCTGACTACTGTACCAACCGCAAATTATAAGTTTGTCGTAGGTTACGTCACCCGCAGTGGAGTTCACCAAGGGGCGCTGCACACGGCTAAGATAGTATAATATTTTATCTTAAGATACAATATAGTTCGCCATACATTCAATGGACTATCACACACTACTAAGATAATAAATAATATATTCAAAATTAATATTGGAGGATTATTGGTGATCGATACTGATGCCAAAAATGCAATCAGTAAATGTTTTGTCTGTCTGTCTGTATGGTACACACATAGTTCAAAAACCATTATAGGGATTTTAACCAAACTTGGTACGGTTGTAATCAATACGCCTGGGCAGGTTGATCTTAGTCTCAGTTGTTTTACACATGGTCGGTTGTACGTCGCTCTTTCCCGGGTCAGTAGTTCCAGAAATCTTTATGCATACATATCGGAAGGATCAACTTTGAAAGTAGTCTATCCGGAAGTATTTTGCTAAAATGATTACGTTTATACATCAACGCACAACCCAAACCTCTGGTAATAGAGACCTGAAACTTGAAAGGGTGTTCTTAGTGAAAAGTATCCACTAAAAAACGACTTTTGGAAATTCAACCCTTAAAGGGAAAACATAGGGGACGGAAGTTCGACATCCACGCGGGCGAAGCCGCGGGCAAAAGCTAGTAGTTAATATAAGTTTGAAATCGCCAATCCACCTGGAGCAAGCATGGTGATCAATGCTCAAGCCTTCTCTATATGAGAAGAGGCCTTTGCCGTGCAGTGGGACAGTTACAGGCTGGTATTATTTTTATTCTTAATATTTATCTATTATTAAATCTTCTTTATATTTAAGTATTTTACATGCTGCTCCAGACGATGTCATCCAGGCAACGCTATTTGTCTTCGCACTTCAGAATCTGTGGTTCTATTTCGCATATTGATTACAGCATTGTGCTGATCGACGGTTGTATAAACTGAAAAGACAGTATTAATTTAGAAACTTTGTTAGTAGCATATACTTAATATTCATGTAACATGAAAGTGTTTTTTTTTAGTTTTAGTTAGCTTAAGTTGCAATCAAAGTTGTGTAGTAAGACCCACGAACATTTCGGCAAAGTGAGATTGATTTAAGTGAATCGTCAATCCTTAGCGTTTATTTATTCACAAAATCCACAGCCCTTTTACAGAATTTCACTTAAGGATACAAATTTTATTACGGCCAATTACGAATTTACAATTTATTAACCAGACAATTATGCATCCGAAACAAACAGAATGGCATGAATTGAAGCAGTCTATTTTATTCAATACTATTTATAATTATTATTCAATCCGTTACATACAGAAGTTACCAACAGTCTCCTGCAGGCACCTTTTTAGTTCAAGTCCAGATGAGAGAATTTCTATGAATGATGATGTTTTTTTTATTCATATGAGATGACAGCTCACTCCGTCATCACATCATCGATTATCATAGATTGCAGCTTCCGAGCAAGCCACTGAAGGTACACTGAACTAATTTACTACTTTTATCTTTAATTAAAACCAAATTGGTCCTTTGAACCCAAGCGAGGAGTCCTTAATTTCCAAAAGACCAATTCGGTTTCTTGCTCCAAATAAATCTCACACTGACAATAATTTGGTAACCCAAAGATCAAGATCATCGGTACATGAACAGAAAATCAGAAGTATAATACGTTAACCGTTATTTACAGTTATCTCATAAACCGGGTTCAAACTACTTAGTTAATATCCCAATGTCGAAGTTTGCCACAGTAAATCAAAGAACAGTAATCCAGCCCTAATGTTCACAAGTTTGGGTTCGACTCCTTATCTTCTAAGTTGTTGATATGAATCTCTAGTTCGAAGGACAAAGCGAACGTTTTCCGTCAGCGATAACGTTCTTAAGAAAAAGTTTTCGGATAGTTTGTCAACTGGGCCTGAAAAAGGAAAGTTTGAGCGGTAAGTAGGTTATCATAAATCGAAGAAAAAGTCAGGAATAAGCGCTACCACTACAAGTCTTTGCTTAACATATCGATTCGAATAGTTGTTGTGATTGCCTTGTGGTAAAACCTGCGGAATGAAGCATGTTTAAGCGAAAACGAAGCAAAAGAAGAATGTTACAATCGTAAGAGATGGCGCTCTGTAGTTTCTGCTTTATAGGAAAGAGGCTTAAGTTTATGTATGTATATAGGGTGACTGGTAATTAGTGACCGATACTTAAACACGTTATTGTATTCATGATTTCAATCAACTTTCCCAAAGAAACTTTTTTTATACACAACAACTTATAACACAATAATGTACAAAAACGCTGTTTGAACTTCCCGCGCCCGCGCCTGTGACACAGTAGGCACGAATCGGCGCGATCTATCAGCTGATAGGGGACCTCGGGAAGGGCAAAATCTACTAGTAGTAGTAAGTAGCGTCACACGCTCCTCCGCCACCCCCAACGCTTCCGTTGTGCAGTACTGACGTACCTTGAATTAATTGAAAGCTAATGAGTATAACAAAAAGTTTATTTGGGAAAGTTATTCCTATCCATGAGTACAATCACGAGTTTCATTATCGGTCACTAATTACCAGTCACCCTATATACTATTAATGATTAACTGTGCATAAAATAGGTACACGAACACATTGATTAGGGCAACGCGGCACATGTTCCTGTGAAAATCTTTGGCTGTACCAAGACGTCCAATACTGAACGTAGGTAGAGTAAATCATGATAATGAAAATCGAAATATCACGCTTATTGGCAGGAGCAAAGGCAGCTAAACGCAGTATTAGACACCAAATCAAAAGCAATTAAAGGTGTAAATGGGTATAATAGTTCGATCACAAAAGAAGTAGGAAACAATATTAAGAAAATTAGAATGAAAAGAAAAGAAAGCACGCAAGCCGCCCCGTCGCTAGCCAAACAAAAGAACTAGCCCCTAGCAACGGGGTTGCCAGATCTGTCGCTAACACGCAGATTGTTCTAAATATACCGCAGAGTTAATCCGTAAATTAACTTCACATCAACGACGAAAATAGACGAGCAGTATGTGCTTTTACGCCATTTTGCCCTTTAGTTACTAAATGCCAAGAGACTTTAGCGGTAGCATAAAGAGCTTTCCTTGATCTTGTTTCGTAGAGTATTTCCGACTAAGGTTTCGTATGGCACATTAATTGTGAAATTGAATTGGACAACCTATTAAGACTTAGAGGCAATCGCGAACGACGGTTTCAGAAGTATTCAGAAAATTTGTCGTTTAAATGAAAATGAAAATGAAATCTTTATTTGTAGACATAGGTTGTACACGGGTGTTACAAATAAATAAAATATAGCAGTCCATCTACGTCTTGCGTTGAAGCGTACACATATAAATCCATGCATAATAGTCAGTTTAAATATGCAAATTAAATATACTAGCAGAAGAGATGTTAATGTCAAATAATAGTCATTATGAATATAAAATTAATAAAAAAGTAAAATTATTACAATGATTACATGTTATTTATTATGCAGGTATTACGAAATTAATTTAATATAAAATTGATAAAAAAGTAGAATGATTACTTGTCATATTATTTGCGGTATTACAATTAAATTTTAATATAATATAAATTAATATAAAGTAAAATGATAAAATGATTACATGTCATTCAAATGCGGGTATTGAAGTTTAGTTTTTAATAAAATTGAGTAATCCTTAAACTTGGGAGCAAACAAATTGAGCCACTTCTTTTTAAGGTATCAATGTCACTTATTTATTTGACCACGTATCACCTACAAATTATTACATTTAAGGGAAATTATGAATAGTCACCAAAATATTAAATGATTAATGATTGGTTGTGAAAGAAAACAGTAATTTTGATAGAAAATTAAAAGCTAAGAATTAATACGTGCTCACGATTACATAATGATGTTTCTTGAGGTCTTGCATTATTTCAAATAATGTGTTTTCCTACCCGTACGCAACATACTCACTAGTTCTAAAAGTTAAAGACACACCTTGTTGATGACGGTTAATAGAACAGACAAATAAAAATGCAACCAAAACTAAGATAGAATAGAATAAAATAGAATATAGTAGAATATACTCTTTATTGTTCACCAAAAACATGCAAATTATATGGGCTACATAGGGTGTCAAGATCGAGATCGCTTTTAGGCTAGAGATCGCTTTTAGCAATAAGGCCATTGTAGCCTTTTTGCTCTTACAGACAACCTGTGGACGGACTTAATAGAAGAGACGTAAACTGTTGTCTCTCTTACGTACCGGCAAGTTAATAAACTGCGTAAAATGCGCAGGCTCAAAAATGCCTGTCTGATTTAGCAAGTTGATTAAATCAAGAAGTCTTTTAACAAAGTTAACATTAGGCATTTTTTTACTGCCATTTTAGTTTTTTTTATGGTTTAGGTATCTACTTAATATGCAGTATTAATAGTGTGCCTAAGCCTAGTGAAATATAATACATATCTCTTCTATATTTAAACATACAACACTCTTATTATCTCTATTGTTAAGCAACTATTAGTGCTATGAACTTTTTTACCAATCTCCAACCGGTAAATTATCGGGAGCAATTTTAATACATTATTGCAACTGTGTAAGGCTTTTAACGCCACTCGGGTACTTACTCATGCATATTGTACGAGTATTATAGCGCCTGAATTATTTTAGCACAAGTATGAGTAAAGGGGCCCGCAAACTGTAAATATGACTCTCGAAAGCCGTATGCGGTTTGGGGCCGTTTCAATATACCAGAAAGCAACAAAGCATATATTATAATTTTGCAACGGTATGATGATGCGTATGTAATTTAAGCCAGTAGGTAAGTACAGGAATCTAGTAATTGTGAGAATAGAATACCTACTCTTAATTGTACGTTGCCAACTTTTCAATCAAATTAAAAAAAGGAGGTCCTCACTTCGGTTGTTTTTTTTATATGTTACCTCATACCTCCTTCGTTTATGATCAAATGTAATATTTTTTTTTAAATTATAGGTACTTCTTTTGGCGCGTTAGGGAAAAATGATAATTTTTTATGAGTATTTTTTTGTTTCCTACACCCTGAAGTTAATTTTAGCTTTTTTTCTATTATAAATGTCGTTTTTTTTACAAACGTAAGATAACGCGAAAGATACCATTTTCAGAATGATTTTATCCTGTTAAGCCAAAGAAGTTAAACGCACACTTCTTTTTATTTGAGAGGGTATTAAGTATAGTGTGGTTTTATTTAAATTTCATTGGAATCTATTTAGAGTTTGCTTCTGCTAACAAAACAAATGAAACCGTAATGAATAATCAACAAAAAAATAAATTTACAATATTAAAACATTTAAAAAAAATACAACTGACTTCATTAAACAACACTAACAAGTGTAAAATAACTTTAGTTTCGGAAGTCGGTGGCCAAAACTGAATGTAACAAAACCATCAAAGCCGACGACGACATCAAAACAGATATCCGAAACAAGAATTATTTAAAATCTTTTTTTGTACGAAATAGGTTGTATTTTTTTTGTAAAAAAAATTAACTACAACACACGCTCTTAAGTAGCCAATCTCTTTCCAACTCCCATCCGTCAAACTTCAACAAATCGAAACACCGACGTTACACACATTTGATTTGTAACTTTCGTACGTTTTGCTTTGTACCTCGGGGATTTGCGCTCGGCTGCAAAATCCTGTAACTTTCAGCCAAATCCTTTCACTTTTGGGGGAAACAAAACAAAAGGACGTTTTGCCTTTTATCTCTGGGTAGATTATAACCGTGTGGTGGGCAGAGTTATGAATGAAATTGTCCTTTATGTGGCGGATTCTCAAACCAGATGAAATTGTCTCGATTTTTATTTTTTCTTGTTGGATTAACCTATTACCCGGTTGGTCGAAGATTAGTGTTGATCTGAATTAGGTTACTTACCATTAAGAGTATCTATTTCTGTAATGTAATCCCTATTTTATTATTATACATGACGGCGTCGCACTCACGAAGTCGAAGACGGCACGTGCAGCGAGCAATCGTTCGATGGTCACGCCACTCTCCCCTCCACAAATCAATAAAAGGCGGCGCACGCGCTGCGGAGCGTTCAGTCTCGGAACGAACGTCGCCCGGTGCACTTGCCGTATTCGAGTACTACAATACTTTGTTAAAATAATTAATATCAATAACTTGTGATCTCTATTAATTGTGAGATAGGGTGTGATTTATTAATTGTGAAATAAAACTGTTATAATCTGGTGAACGATTGGTGTTTTTTTTATATAAATGGAGGAACATACGTCGACATCAGAAGTGGTGGATCCACCCCATGATCATTCATCGGGGGGTTCAATGGTTGAACAGATTTCATTATTTTCCGCCGGTATGGAAGCGATTTTCAAGAAAATTGCTGAAAATATAACCGCCTGTCAACCTGTTCAAAATACACCTACTAAATTTGTGAACTTTGATCCGGATGAACCAGAGTCTGACATAGAAAATTGGTGTAAGTTAACCGAAATGATAATAGAGAAGAAAAAGATTGAAGGTATTGATCTGCTACTTGCTCTCACGCACTCACTGAAGGGTCGCGCTGCTACGTGTCTGACTAAGATACAACCTGAACAATTATCATGGCCAAATATCAAAGAAACACTAATTTCGATGTTTTCTAAGCCGATGACAATTCAA
This sequence comes from Euplexia lucipara, assembly GCA_921972225.1. Classification (NCBI taxonomy): domain Eukaryota; kingdom Metazoa; phylum Arthropoda; class Insecta; order Lepidoptera; family Noctuidae; genus Euplexia; species Euplexia lucipara. The sequence goes on from OV179143.1 coordinate 2,400,780, forward strand.
GACTACTTTGACCGGATTATAAAATTTCAAATGGACACCAAAGATAGCCCAGCTGAAGCAGGAATGCGTCTATGGCATCTTATCGAAAAAATTCCTGATTCTAATTTACCTGAGAAGGTAATCACTGGATTTACTATCTCCGTATTGTCACAATGTGATGACCAAGTTCGTCGAGAACTGAATTCAGTCGTCATAAACGACAATCACCAACTGTTTAGAACACTACGAGGATTCACACTTAAACGTAAAAACGATGAATCCGTTACAAATGAAGCAGACGTGAAACGTTTTAAAAGCTCGGTTCCTTTTCGTGGAAACTGTAATTTCTGTGGACGAATTGGACATCGCGCAAATGAGTGTCGTGACAGACAGAGGCAGCATTCAAGAAATACGAACCCAACTAAAACCGAACAACCACATCAGCCCGCGCAAAGTGCTCGTCCTCGAGTAACCTGCTACGTGTGCAACGATCCTAGTCATGTCGCCTCCGTATGCCCCATGCGCTACAGGAAGAAAGAAAACACCACCCCAGCTGCTGCGCCAGGCCCTAGCAAGCAAGTCAATGTGTGCTCCAGAACCTCGCATGGTGTGTTACAGATAAGTGGTTTTGATTTACCTTTTATTTTTGATTCTGGATCTGAATGCAGTTTGATAAAACAACACTATAGTCATTTATTGAAAGGCGGACGGTTTCATGAACAAGTGGTTTTAAAAGGGGTAGGTGGTAATAACGTCACCTCAACATTACAAATTAAGTGCCCCACTACTGTGCAGAACATTACATTTGACGTACTATATCATGTTTTACCATCAAATAATCTTTCTGAAGACGTATTGTTAGGGCGAGATATTCTTAAATCGGGCCTAGCTGTAGAAATAAGTGACCATAAATTAACTTTTATTAAAAGTAAAGTTTCAAACTCCTGCTCCAAGTCAGGACCATTCCACCAATATACCATTGATACTGACCTAACGGGAAATGACAGAGACCGACTAAATTCTATACTTATGAGATATTCTAACGCTTTTATTCAGAAATTACCAACCACTCGTGTATCAACTGGCCAACTCAAAATAGATCTAATAGACCCTTCTAAAACTGTTCATAGAAGACCTTATAGACTATCCCCACCTGAATTAAACATAGTACATGAAAAGATACAAGAAATGTTGGATGCCAATATAATTAGAGAAAGTTCTTCACCATTTGCGAGCCCCATTCTTTTAGTAAAGAAAAAAGACGGAAGTGATCGAATGTGTGTAGATTACAGAGAGCTCAACAGTAATACGCGATCAGATAGTTACCCACTTCCAATAATTAGTGATCAAATAAATAAGCTTCATGGTGCTCATTATTTTTCTATAATTGACATGGCTTCCGGCTTTCATCAGATTAGTGTCCACTCAGATTCTATTGATAAAACTGCCTTTGTAACACCAACGGGCCAATACGAATTCTTGACTATGCCATTTGGACTTCGTAATGCTCCACAGGTTTTTCAACGAGCAATTAACACTGCATTAAAGCCACTTAATGATGATAGAATTCTGGTCCACATGGACGATGTCCTTTGTGCATCAGAAACAATCGATGAGGGACTGTCTCGACTTGAAAAACTCCTTAAAATATTATCGGATACCGGGTTCTCATTTAATTTAAAAAAATGCTCATTTTTGAAGCAAGAAGTTGAATATTTGGGATATGTTGTCTCTGCCGGGGAGATAAGGCCGAACCCGCGCAAGATTAAAGCTCTCCAAGATGCCCCAAAACCAACCAATGTAAAACAAGTTAGACAGTTGATTGGACTGGCAACTTATTTCCGCCAATTCATTCCAAATTTCTCAAAATTGTTAAAGCCTTTATACCCTCTGACGTCAGGAAAGGGACCAATCTTATGGACTTCGGAACATGATAAAATTCATAACGAAATTGTCAATCATTTGGTAACAGAACCTGTTTTAAAAATATTTGACCCCAATTTACCTATAGAATTACATACCGACGCTAGCAGTGATGGGTACGGAGCTGTCTTAATTCAAAGACCTGATAATCGACCGCATGTAGTTGCCTACTTTAGCCACAAGACGTCAAGCGCTGAAAGTCGTTATCATTCATACGAATTAGAAACGCTAGCTGTTGTTAGATCTGTGGAACATTTCCGCCACTATCTTTATGGTCGTAAATTTACCGTATTCACCGATTGTAATGCTTTGAAGGCATCACATTCCAAGAAAGACTTGACACCTAGGGTACATAGATGGTGGGCGATCTTACAGTCTTATGATTTTGAGATAATATACAAAGAAGGCAAAAATATGGCTCACGCGGATTTTTTGTCTCGTAATTGCCTGAGCGCACCATCTGCAGAAAAGGGTTGCCCTATTATCCCAAAAGTAAAAGAAGTAAACTTTTCAGAACTTGAGAAAGGATGGCTATCTGTAGAGCAAAAACGTGATTCTGAAATTTCAAGTACAATTGCTAAGATTCGATCCAGTGAATTGCCTTCAGAAATCGCCCATACATATGATATTAGACAGGGCATACTATATCGAAAGGTAGAACGTTGTAAAACAACCAAATGGTTACCTATTCTTCCTCATTCTTTAATTTGGTCCCTTATAAGCCATGTGCACACTGAAATCAAACATCTAGGATATGAAAAAAGGCTTGACAAATTATATGATCTATATTGGTTCCAAAACATGGCCAAATATGTCAAAAAGTTTGTAGACTCTTGCGTAATTTGTAAGTCGTCAAAGGGCCCATCAGGCGCAACCCAAGTACGTTTACACCCAATACCGAAAGCATCAATTCCATGGCATACCATACACATGGATCTTACGGGTAAATTGAGTGGCAAGAGTGACCGCAAAGAATACTGTTCCGTTATTATAGATTCTTTTACAAAATTTGTTCTACTAAAACATACCTTATCTCTAAACTCTGCCGACGCTATTAAATCTATTAAAGATGCCGTAAATTTGTTTGGTGCCCCAAAAAGAGTTATAGCCGACCGAGGACGTTCGTACGATAACGCTGATTTCAAAGGCTTCTGCAAGGATAATAATATTGAACTACATCTGATTGCTACAGGGTCTAGTAGAGCTAACGGACAGGTTGAACGTGTGATGCGCACTTTAAAAGCCCTTCTCACGGTAGTTGAAAATAATTCCGATCAATCCTGGCAAGAACAACTGGGAGACATCCAACTTGCTCTTAATAGCACACGGTGCCGAGTAACAGGATTTACCCCCACTGAATTGATGTTCGGTATTAAGGCAAATTCTCTTAATATTTCTAAAATAGTAACATGTAGTGGTGACCCTAGTAGGATAGATCTTGAATCCGCACGATCCATGGCCTCTGACAGTATTGAAAAACAAGCCCAAACCGATACTATCCGTTTTAATCGCGGTAAATCCAAAGTGAAACCGTTTTCCGTAGGTGACTTTGTTTTTGTCCGAAGCGAGGAACGACATCAAACAAAGTTGGCCCCAAAATATAAAGGTCCTTTTAAGATTACAGCGGTGTTAAATAACGATAGATATGAATTGCGACAAATAAACGGCTCCAACAAGGTGTACAAGTATGCCCATGAAAACTTACGTGAAGTACCACGGGGACCTTCTAATTTATTAGAAATATCCGAAAATTACTCTGACGATGACGTGACGGCGGCATGCATAGAAGATAACAACCTTGTTCATGAAGACGATCGCAGTGATACTTTGTCCGCGAATAGCGACACTTTGTCCGCGAATAGCGACACTTTGTCCGCGAATAGTGACACTTTGTCCGTAATAAGTATCAATTCGGAAGGGTCTTCTTCCTCTAAGAGTCCACATTCAGAACAGATAACAGTTCATGCCACCATACATTAAGTAAAAGAAAATTAAAAAAAAAAAAGAAGTTTTTAAATATTGTTAAAGAGGGTTATCCTGGTCTAGCACAGTCCAGTCCAGTTTCCAAACTGAAGGGACAATATTTGCACCTGAAGGGTCTGAGAGACTAGTCCAGGAATGCAAACCTGAAGGGTCTGAGAGACTAGTCCAGGAATGCAAACCTGAAGGGTCTGAGAGACTAGTCCAGGAATGCAAACCTGAAGGGTCTGAGAGACTAGTCCAGGAGTGAGCATAGTCTGAAGGGAATGCTTTCCAGACCAGACTGTATTGAATCATACAGCTAAGTACTACTTTGTAAATCGTGATATTGTGTGAACC